>SRPZ01000001.1:0-372743 GCA_018360255.1 Claviceps maximensis
GGGGGGAATCTCCGATAGAGATGGATATCAAGCCTCCACAGAGGCGACAACGAGACGGATGCTTTTTCTTTCTTCGCCTGGACCGAAAGCAGCAAATAGTCTACTTACTACTTACTCTGCGTGGTGGTAGTAGCAGTAGTAGCTGGTCCGCGGAGCTGCATGGTGACCGAGTGCGTGACGACGACTCCCTTCCTCGAACCCAGACGGCCAGTCAGCACACACACAGGACGAGGGCTCCACTTGCGGCTATACTGGTCCCATTGGTGCTATTTACGTCTGGTCCGATTGCCCTATCAACGGCGCTAATTAGGCACGTGCCGCTGGCTTGGGGGTTGACAAGTTGATGTTCACAAACCAATGTCTGTGGTGACAGCAGGAGCTTCTGCATCGCTATACTATCTAAGCGACAATTCCATTCTTTTAAGCTCCCCCTTTTTTCTTTATTGTTTAATTTTATCATCTTTTCTTTATTATTGTAAGCATACCTATTATAAACTAATATCTGTAATAATAGCTATAGCTTCTATAGTACTATACATCTAAGCAACAATTCTTTTCTCTTTAAGCTCCCCCTTTCTCTCTTATCATTTAATTTCCTTGTCTTTTCTTCGTCATTCCAAGCACGCCTGTGCACGAACATCGTTTTCTCACTCTTGCATTCAATGGCTTCACCTCATCACTATCACGCTCTCGAAATGACCAGAAAAGCCCTGCTCAGTGGCATGCCTACTTTACAATCAAATTTATTTGTTTCATTCATACAGTCCGACCACGATGCTTGTCATTTTTACTAAAATCATCAGTCTGAACGCATCAAACCGTTTCATAACTCAAATATCTGCACCTTGCTGGTATCATAAATGCCCATCATGCAAAGCCAACAAACCGAGTTTCCCATGAGCAAGTGAAATATCGATTTTTCTGATTGAAAAAGAAAAACTCAATAGAAGAGAAAAGAAAAACTCCCTTTCTACCTTGGAAAAGTACTTCGCTGAAATAAAGTGAAAGAGAAATGTCGCCTCTACTGAGCCTCGACAATACGGCTCAAAATCTCGTGAGCTGTGCGCTTCACAATACCGCCAGTGACTGGAAGATTGGTGTTCTTCTCAAGGTACAAGTCTACCTCGCGGGCTGCCATGCGACCCTCATTAATGCCCCTGGAAGCGAAGGAGTTAGTAAACAGTTTCCAGACACATGAAATAATGGTGAAGACAAGTAGATGTAGACTCACCAAACAATAAGTGACTGGCCACGGCGGGCGTCACCAGCAGCAAAGACGCCCTCGGTATTAGTGCAATATTTGCCGGGCGGTGTCTTGACATTCTTGCGCGCATCCTTCTCAATGTCATCGCCAAGAACGCGTGCTTCAGGTCCCAGGAAACCCATCGCAAGAAGAACAAGATCCGCAGGGAAGAACTGCTGTGAACCTTCAACCTTTTTCATGTCCCAGCCACCGCTGGGGGACTTGGTCCACTCCACGCGAATAGTATTGATGCCCTTGACCTTACCACTGCCGTCGTCGACAAATTCCTCAGACATAATACAGTACTCACGAGGGTCTTTGCCGGTATGCTGACGAACCTCGGTGTGACCATAGTCCACTCGATAAATTCGAGGCCACTGAGGCCAGGGATTGTCGCTGGCTCGCTCGGGAGGAGGCTGAGGCAATAGCTCGAAATTGGTCACGCTCTTGGCGCCGTGACGGACCGAGGTACCAATACAATCATTGCCAGTATCTCCGCCACCAATAACGACAACGTGCTTGTCCTTGGCGGTGATGTAGGCATTGTCGCCCAGTTCGGAGTCCAAGAGAGACTTGGTGTTCTTGTGCAGGAACTCCATGGCAAAGTGAATGCCATTGAGCTCGCGACCCTTGATGAGAAGATCACGGGCAACAGTTGCGCCAGTAGCAATGATGACGGCGTCATGACTGGCTTTGAGATCGGACAAAGAAGGTTGGCCTTTCTCCCCAATGGCGACGCCGGTCTTGAAGTCGATACCCTCAGCGGCCATGAAGTCGGTACGTCGCTTGACAATGCGCTTGTCGAGCTTCATATTGGGAATACCGTACATCAGGAGACCTCCCAGACGATCGGCGCGCTCGAACACAGTGACTTTATGGCCAGCTCTGTTCAATTGGTCGGCGGCCGCGAGGCCAGCCGGACCAGAGCCAATGATTGCGACGTTTTTGCCCGTGCGGACTTCGGGAGGTTGAGGAATCATCCAGCCCTTTTCGAAGCCACGATCAATGATTGCACATTCGATCGACTTGATACCGACAGGGTCTTCGTTGATGCCGAGCACACAGGCGCCTTCGCAAGGAGCAGGACAGACACGGCCAGTAAATTCGGGGAAATTGTTAGTCATGAGAAGCCGGTTGAGGGCATCTTTCCATTGGTTTCTAAACAATGTTAGTTTTTGCGAGGCACCGCGTAGAAAGAGGGGGGTGGGGGGCAGTATCAAATTTGCTTACTGGAAAACCAGCTCATTCCATTTGGGTATGATATTAGAGATGGGACAGCCAGTTTCGGACTGGCAAAACGGTACACCGCAGTCCATGCAACGAGCCGACTGATACTTGAGTTCGTCTTCGTCCAAGCGAGAGCTGAGCTCTGCCCAATCCTTTGTTCGAGTGGAAGCGGGACGGTACTTTTCGGTACGGCGAGAATACTTCATGAAACCCTTCGTCTTGTCAAGCACCAGCGCCCTCTTTTTCTCCGCCTTGGCATCACCAATAGCTTCCTCGAGGTCCAGCAGTTTGGCAGCTTTCTCGTCCTTCTTATGTTTCACACCGGAGACGACAGGGAGGTTGTATTCAGCACGCTTGGCCTCGGCGGCCTTGGCGGCCTCTTCCTCCATGACTCGCTTGTAGTCGACAGGAAGAACTTTGACAAAGCGAGGAAGGGCACGATTGAAGTCGACAAGGATACGAGCAGCGAGCTCAGATCCAGTGTAGTGATGGTGATCTTCGATGAGACCACGGACAAAAGCAATCTCGGTCGGGTCAGTGATAGGCCCCGCTTCCACCATTTCGGTGTTTAGCTTGGCATGGAAGTCATTGTGAATGTCGAGGACATAAGCGATACCACCGGACATGCCAGCAGCGAAATTGCGCCCAGTTCGTCCTAGAATAATGACGCGGCCACCCGTCATGTACTCGCAACCGTGATCGCCAACGCCTTCAACTACTGCAGTAGCTCCGGAATTGCGAACAGCAAAACGCTCGGCGGCAATACCACGGAAGAAGCAAGAACCAGTAGTGGCACCATACAAACAGACGTTGCCAATAAGGATATTCTCCTCAGCTTTGAAAACTGCCGATCGAGGGGGATAAATGATCAGTCGGCCACCAGAAAGCCCCTTGCCAACGTAGTCATTTGCGTCACCTTCAAGTTCAAGGGTAACACCAGGTGCCAGGAATGCACCAAAAGATTGACCTGCAGAACCCTTGATATTTACGTGGACTGTGTCCATAGGCAATCCTGCCTCGCCATATCGCTTCGAGATCTGATACGACAGCGATGTGCCCATGGCTCGGTCAGTGTTGACGATATCGCATTCGATCCTGGATGGAAGTCCTTTATCCAGAGTCAGCTCAGCTTCCGAGATGAGCTTGTTGTCCAGGCGAACATAAAGCTTGTGGTCCTGCTTCCGAACGTTGAAAGTGGCGACGCCAGGTCGCAACTTGTGAGCAGGAGTCAGAAGTAAAGACAGGTCAACGTTGGCCGTCTTGTGAGTTCGGAGATCGTCTCTCATTTTCAGGAATTCGACATGGCCAACCATTTCGTTAATGGTTCGGAAACCGAGCTGAGCCATGACAGCACGAAGCTCATTAGCAACGTAGTAGAAGAAGTTGATGACATGCTCGGGAGTACCCTGAAACTTCTTTCGGAGCTCAGGATCCTGTGTGGCGATGCCAACGGGGCAAGTATTTACTAAGCAGCACGTTAGTCAGGAAATGAGATATGAGGCGGGAGGAGAAAGGGTATGAGTAGGGATGACCAACAATGACACTTGCGCATAAAAACGCAGCCCATGGCAATGAGGGGAGCTGTGGCGAATCCCCATTCCTCCGCGCCAAGCAAACAAGCGATAGCGACGTCACGCCCAGTTCTAAGCTGTCCATCGGTCTGAACAACAACGCGACCACGGAGATCGTTCAGAACAAGAGTCTGATGGGTCTCAGCCAAGCCCAGCTCCCAAGGAAGTCCTGCGTATTTGATGCCAGTCCATCGGGAAGCACCAGTGCCGCCATCGTGACCGGAAATGAGAATGTGGTCAGCCTTTGCCTTGGCGACACCGGAGGCAACGATACCCACGCCCACTTCGGATACGAGCTTCACAGATACTCGGGAGCGGGGACTTGAACACTTCAGATCGTAGATGAGCTGTTTCAGATCCTCAATAGAATAGATGTCGTGGTGAGGAGGAGGAGAGATCAAGCCGACGCCGGGCGTAGAGTGACGAGTGCGAGCGATGGACTTGGAAACCTTGTGTCCAGGAAGCTCGCCACCCTCACCTGGTTTGGCGCCCTGAGCCATCTTGATCTGAAGCTCGTCGGAGTCCGCAAGATAGGCAGATGTGACTCCAAAGCGCCCAGAGGCAACCTGCTTGATTGCAGAACGCATGGTATCACCATTCGGTAAGCGCTCGGATCGTTCAGGGTCTTCACCTCCCTCACCAGTGTTGGATTTGCCCCCTAGCCTGTTCATGGCAACGGCGAGGGTGGAATGCGACTCCATCGAGATGGAACCATAAGACATGGCACCAGTGCAGAAACGTCTGACGATCTCGGTCCAAGGCTCAACCTGGTCAATGGGGACAGGAGTGGCATCGTCGAAATTGAAGTCCAAAAGACCGCGGAGGGTGCAGTTCTTGATCTGTTCGTACTCAGCCTTGGAGTAGGCCTCGTAGGACTTGTCATTCTTATTCCTGACGGCATCCTGAATATTGGCAATGGCCGCCGGACTATTGATATGCGGCTCACCACCGTCGCGCCAGTGGTATTCGCCCGACTCAGGCAAACCCTTAATCCCGACGGTGTAGCGAGATGGGAATCCGAGCTCGTGAAAGCGGAAGGCGTCTTCGGCAATGAGTTCATAGGTCAGACCTTGGATACGCGAAGCAGTGCCCTTGAAGCACCGTTCAACGACGGCTTCGTCCAGACCGAGTGCCTCGAAAATTTGTGCACCCTTGTAGGAGGCGAGTGTAGAAATACCCATTTTGCTCATGACTTTAAGAATACCGCCATCACATGAGTGGATGTAGTTGCGAATGAGGGCGTCATCGGACAGCTTCTTCTTGATCAACCGCTCTCTATTGAGCTTGAGCACACACTCCATGGCAAGATAGGGATTAACAGCGTCGGCACCATAACCGAGAAGAACGCACATATGGTGAACTTCACGGGCTTCGGCGGTCTCGACAACCAGAGCAACCATGGATCGCCATTTATTTGTTACCAAGTGGTGATGCAACATGCCGGAAGCCAGGGCAGCGGAAACAGGAACACGATCAGCAGAGGTCTTACGATCTGAAAGGACGATTATACGATCACGAGCCTCAACAGCAGCCGTAGCTTCGTTGCAAATCTCATCGAGGTGATCAATGTAGCCTTGAACGCCCTTGCTTTTGGGAAAGGTGAGGTCAATGGTCTTTACGGTCCACTCGGGGTAGACAGAGGACATGTTGTGGATGGCATTGAACTCGGGAATGGATAAGATCGGACTGGGAAGCTTGAGACGTCCACATTGGGAGGAGTCCATTTCTAGCAGATTACCTTGAGGACCAACATAGCACTCGAGAGACATGACGATGGACTCTCGAATGGGATCGATGGGCGGATTGGTGACCTGAGCGAAGAGTTGTCGGAAGTAATCATACAGAAGTCGCGGAGCTGGAGTCAGGCATGCCAGTGGCGCATCATTGCCCATAGAACCCAGCGCCTCTTTCTCATCAGCAGCCATTGGCGCGAGAAGCAAGCTAACCTGCTCGTGGGTGTAGCCAAAGGACAGTAAGAGAGGATCTTCCTGAAGAAGTGATGCGTCAGGTTTGGCGGCAAGATCCAAGGATGTCGTCTCAAGCTTCTCCAAAAGCTTGGGCATGGTCAGAAGCTCCTTGTTGAGCCAGGAGCGAAAGTCTTGGCGGTTAGCAACAGCAGCCTTGAGTTCCTTATCGTCGATGATGCGACCGGCTTTAGTGTCGACCAAAAGCATTCTTCCCGGCTGCAGGCGCCCTTTTTGAATGACACTCTCAGGCTCGACCGCGATGGCCCCGACCTCCGAGGCACAGATGATACGATCGTCATCCATGATGTAAAACCGGCAAGGTCGTAGACCATTTCGGTCCAGATTGGCACCGCAGTATCGGCCATCCGCAAAAGTGAATAGAGCAGGACCATCCCATGGCTCCATCTGGCAAGCAGCCCATTCGTAGAAGGCAGCTTTTTTGGGATCCATCTGATCATTGCCTTGCCAGGCCTCGGGAACCATGAGCATCACAGCCTCTGGTAAAGAGAGGACGCCATTGATGGTCAGAAGCTCGAGGACATTGTCGAAAGCAGCGGAATCAGAACCACCATCTTCAACAATGGGGTACATGAGCTCGAGTTCGTCCTTGAAGATGTCAGAGTTCATGACACCTTCGCGAGCGCGCATCCAATTCTTGTTTCCACGCAAGGTATTAATCTCGCCGTTGTGGGCAGCCCATCGCAAGGGTTGCGCTCTGTCCCACGAAGGAAATGTGTTTGTGGAGAAACGGGAATGCACAAGAGCAAAATGACCTTCATAATCGGCATTGACCAGGTCGTGATAATACGAGTAGACCTGAGAAGGTGACAGCTGGCCTTTGTAAACGATGTTCTTGTTGGATAGAGAGCAAAGATAGAACCAATTCTTCAGGCCGATGGTGTGCGTGGCGCGTTTCCGGAGGACGTACAGCTGTCGCTCAAACAATCTCTCGTCAAACTTGTCCTGATCGGTCATTTCTGGTACAGTGCCAGAGCCGTAAGCGGAGGCGAGAACGACAAAGGGCTGAGCAATAATGGGCTCACGAGACTTTGCCGCGGGGCCAAGCAGCGTCGAGTCGACAGGAGGCCTTCGCCATCCCAGGACTCGAAGACCCAACGATTCGGCAACATCTTCCAGCTGCCTCTTGGACTCCTCAAGAGTCTCTTCGTCGGGCTTGAAAAACAAGTTTCCAACTGCGTATTGGCCAGCAGGAGGCAACTTAATGTCCTGCTCCTTTTCAAAGTTCTTGATGAAGAACCGATGAGGAATGGATGTCATGACACCCGCACCATCACCGTCTCGTGCATCAGATCCCACAGCCCCGCGATGGGTCATGTTGCAAAGAAGATTGCGAGCTAGAGAAGTGACGGGTCAGCGCCATGAGAATTTCATGCGCACGTCGCAAGAGTTTGACTCACCATCGCTAACAATTTTGTGGCTGGCTTGGCCCTTGATATGACTGCAGTATTGCATGAGTTAATACAGTCTTCTCTCATTGTGTTGAGCCTCGTTGAGCCTCATAGAAAACAGGTGGGGAGGGGAGGTGGGAGGGAAGGTAATTACCAAGCAAACCCGACTCCACAAGCATCATGTTCGTAAGATGGGTCATAAAGACCCTGCTTCACCGGCAAGGCGCCAGCCCAAGAGTCATTATTCTCCGTCTGATACTCATATGGGTGGTAGCTATCCTGCTCGGCTTCGATATGTCGATCGTCGAATTCAGCTAGCAGGCCCATGCTAGGCGAAGCTCGCAGGTCGGAAATGGAGGAGGGTATAAGGGACGACGGAGGGAACGATGGGACAAGATCCGATCAGGCCGTTTGCCTCGTTTGTCTGCAGGGACTGCTGTCGCTTGTAGTCAAACGGGGGTGAGAGCAGCGCCGAGGGCTGCTCTGGAACAGATCTAGGAGGACAGAAGCGAAAAGGGTCAGCGGCAATGATGGAATGTTGAGGAAACGGTAGCGAAAGTGGACAAAAACGAGGGAAAAAAGGTTGGGTGAGCACAGGGCCAGGCCAATGGCAGTTGAAACTGTCCGAAATCCATCAGACGGGTAAAAGCCACGTAAGAGCATATGAAGAAGGGCCGAGTGAGCGACCAGAGAAGCAGACGCTCTATCAAGCAAGAGGCACACACTGGTTGGACCCAAGGGGTCCCAAGTCCAAGTTGTCTGCATCAGACCAGCTGGATTGGTGCCTCCTGGACGATCTTGTGAGGGCAAATCCGACATTGCAGAATATTGAGCCTCCAGTCGGGTCCGACGGCACCCGGCATTGCATGCAGCACTATGCAGCATTGTGCAGCAATCGACAGACTTGGCGTTGCAGAACGGCCACGACAGGCACTTGCACATGTGACTCATGGACGCTTGAGCCACTGACAAACTTGTGCGTCGTTGGCGTGCTGACGCTCATTCGCCGCAGCCTGCGCAGACCTCCTGCAGGGCTGTCGCAGGCCCTCTGCGCGCTTGTCCCGACTGGCAGCCCAGCGTGCAGCTCAGAAGCTTGAAAGCTCAGAAGCCCAGAGCGCCCGAGCTGGTGAAGATTGGCAGGCCCATGTCGGTGCGTCTCGTCAGCGTGGGGGTCTCCCGGCAATTGCCGCGTCGTCGCACCATGAGAAAATTGGACGTGTGGCCTTAGGAGTCTCGCCTTATTTGGCAATGTTGCCCTCGCTCCGTGCGCAATGCTGAAGATGTCATGCCGCTTTTTTGAGATTTCTTTTTTTTAGAAAAAAAGAAATTGTCCGTTAAGCGCGCAACCCAGCCAATTCTCAGTGGCCATGATGTATTGTCGGTTTGTGCACGAACGATGCAGGCCGCAGCGGAAGCAGCGCGAGGAGCAGGGCAGGAGCGACGCATAGTCAACGGTTCCAACCAATGACAGCCCACTAAATGCAATTCCGCAGCTGCGCCCGCCAAGTCTGCGACCTTTGTGCCTGCCTCTACATCGCGACGCAACTCTGAAGCCGGTGTATTCCCATCGGGGCGATGAGGCTCGACTGGTGCCAAGTGTGTCGCAGACCCTCGCTCAATGTTTATGCAAAATATGAGGATTCTGGCTGTTGTCGAGTTCGCTCTGGCGCCGTCGTCTTGACCTGCCTCGACCCAGCCATCGAGGAGCTCGTGTGCTGCTTTTGCTGTCTCGGACTCGGCCACAGACATTTCGGCAATATGAAGAAGGCGGTTGGATGTTCGTCTGTGGCTCCGAAAGGCCCGGACTATCGCTTGATTGATTGCAACGATACGAGGACCAAAATGCAAAATGCAAATGCAAAAAAAAGAATGCAAAAAGAAACTTGAGACAAGCAATGGTCAAATCAAGTGGTGGACAAACTACTTACCGTTGAGACGAAGAAAAAAAAAAGGTCAGTGGTCGAATGGGGTCGATTGGTAATGAAGACAGTTAGTTGGCTGCGAGAATGGGCGTATGAGGGACGGCAGAATCCAAGAAGAGAGAAAGGACGGAGGTATATCTACAAGATGGGAGGGGGAGACGGGCTGCTTTTTTATTCACCAGCATGGAGTCCCAGCATGGAGTCGTTTCCGGACTCGTCCGCTGCCGGCGCCTACCAAATATTTGTGTGTTCATGTTTGTGTGTGCATTGCATTACCCACAATCGCCAAAAGTCCACCAGCAGGCTAATACCACGCCACTGCCTGCCCAGAATTGCCACTTGACCTATTGCACGCGGCGCTGCGGTGCTGGCACCAGCCAAAGTGACGACCGCGGTGGTGTCGGCCTGGGATGCTTGGCTTCTTTTCTCTTGGGGTTGGGAAGAAAGAGGGGGGGGGGGTTTTGCCTGGCTGCTTAGCTGCGAGCGAACAAGTGGGGAAGGAGAGGGGGGGGGGGTATGGGGCCAGGATCACAACCACCACAACCACCACCATCACCACCACCATCACCGCCCCGCGCCCTCGAATATTCACGGCGCCAGTGTGTGCATCATCCATCATCCATACAATTGTACCAGACCAGACGTCCAAGTGCTAGCACCGGTCGGCTTCTGGTGTCCTGCCATGTCCGCTTAGATGGATGATGGATGATGGATGAGGGATGAAGTGGCAGCCATCAATCCGACGCCGGTTATGTGCTCTGATCCCCCGCTCCACCGTGGGCAAGTGGGAGGCCGAGAGCACATGTCAGAAAACACCGCAACACGCACCCAGACCCCAGTGTTGCTTCCAGATGATGGCGCTGGGCTGCCATTTTGCCGGCCAAGCCACGCGGGGCTGGGCCGTCGCAGCTCCGATGCCGCATTCTCATCAGACGGACGGACCAGACCCTTTTTTTTTCACCATGAATCCGCCTCCTGTGCCTACTTGCCACCGACCTACCTAGGTACGTTGGTAGGTACCCACCTACCAACGTACCTCACTTTCTTTCCAGCCAGGTAAATATACCATTTCTCCGTCGTGCGCGCAAGACGTAATTCACGCTTCCCCAAGCGGGAGGACTTGACGATGAGTGATATGATGAATCATGTGCTTATGCTTATTGTCTTTTTGCCCCCCCCCCCCTGCAGCAGCAGAACAGATGTTTCAAGCAGAGCCGGGTCTCAACGCAGAGCCGGCAGCAGGTCTTGCACATGGGAACCAGTAGAATGGCGTCCAACCGGAATGCGCATCTGATGTGATGTCTGGTCTCCCGGGATCTGACAAAACGCCAGCCTGCAGGTCCGTTGTGTGTATGTACGTACCTCCCGACTTCTCACTGCACTGCGCTATTCGTACATACAAACAACCCATACATACATACCATGTCGGTGTGTATGTACGTACGATATAATAGCTATTGGTCCTGCTTTCAAGGCACGCCAAGCACTCTGTAGGTACGTGTAGCCAGCAACAATCAATGGACGCTACTTTGTTAGTCGAACTGGGCCCTTGCCGAAAGATGCCGACCGGGATCTGGTCTACACCGAGGGCCCTGCAATGATGACCTCGCCACAACAACGTTGGCGAGCTGGGGAACGCAACAGCGCCAGAACACGAAATGAGCGCACCGCCGCCTCTGGCTTGCGATTTCGATCCGATCCATATCAGCTGGTAGATGGTAGATGCTGGTCCGATGTTTCCTGCTTTGCAATTGCATGTGCGGCACCCCAGATTTCATCGGTATCAATCTCGGCCCTGATGTCGACAGCGGCCAGGTAAATTTGCCACACCAGTTTTGCAACAGAAATCGCTGGTCGTTTTCGTCCAAGACTTGGCATCTCCGAGTCCGGGCCCAGCTCCCCACACGATGTGCTTGTGCGCGTGCGAGTGTTGCGCAAGCATGCGTCCAACCGACATGGTTTGTTGTGTGCCAGATCCCAGCTCCTGCACCATCTCAACGCCGACCACACTAAGGTTATAAACGGCCTGGTATGGGCTGCCGCACCAGGCCGCATGGAGCTGCAGGACTTGGCGCCAATCATGGCGTGGGATTTCCAAGCCCCCATCGTCGGCCGATGTCGCGCTGAGGGACTAGAGGGTTGTTTTTTTTCTGCGTTCCTTTCCTTTTTTTTTTCTTCTAAAAACATGCAGAATGTGGCGAGATGTGCGACCGGGGGCCCTTGCGATGCTGTCGTCACTGCGACCCCGGGAGATGCAAGGCCGCTCCATCCCTGCCGGAAACTCGGACGACTGCCCATGACTCTCCAAAAGTCAATTGGAATTGGGAGACTGCTCACTGGTCAGCCGCGACACCTTCTTCGAGGCTGTCGCTTATTGGCAGCCTGGCCTGCACACCCTGGAGCGAAAATGCGAAGCCTCGCCTTTGCATCGACGCCGTCAAGCCGAAGCCGGATCTCGCCCCTGCCCCCAGCTCCCTGCTCCCAGTTCCCTGTCCGTCCAAGACCTGTACCGTGGTGCTCGCAAGGGCGACCTGGACGTTGCGTCTTTTTACAGCCTCGACTACCGTTGTCAAGTGAATGCCTCGTTGAGACGACTGCAGGCAATTCCATCGTCTGAATCATAGGGACAATGCTGTCTAGATTTGCTTGTCACATAGCCGTCGACGAAGACAGCTCTCCGTACTACCAGACGCGTGGGAAAAGTACTTTGCACCTCATCAGTCATCCAAGTAGGTATTCAGGCACTCGTAAATCGAAGCCGCCAAAGGGTCCGGAAATACGCTACACCTAAAAAAAACAAACCCCCCCAAAAAACCACCTTATTTGTCAGGGTCGGCGCCGGGATGATCAACAGAGACCAACCAGGTAGGGTGGGTGGTGCGATAGACCGTAGGACCAGTTCACCAGACTCGTCAAGGTCGCGAGCGTCCCGCCACCAACCATAAGCGCCACGGCCGCTAGTATTTGTTAAAATAATCGACACCACGAATCACTGACAGCCGACCAGTCGGAGCTGAAATCCGCAAAGACTTCTATCCTTATCTGCTCCCGTTGTCCGTGCCACAGTTTCCGTTTCACTAACAATTCCATGTTCGTTTCGCCTGGCTTTCACGTCCAATGCTCTGCGTCGTCTGTCCTAGTCCGAATGGATGACACCTGTTCGTGCCTGTTGGGCTTCTCTATTCGCCACCTCTCAAACATCAACCAAGGTTGACAGTCACCCACAGCAACGTCGGAATAAAATATGGTCTACTTTTATTTATTTGTAAGAAAACAGAAAAAGGCATTCCTGTCTTGAAAGCGGTCGGGTGTCGTGGCGGGGCAAATTCAATGTGGGACGCTTTCGCCATCAACGTCTAATTTGTTGACGGCATCGCACAAAATGCTGCGTCAATATTCAGCCCAGACTTGGGTAGGCATTAGAAGCTGCGCGATTTAATTTGACTTGATTTGATTTTGTTTTATTTCACTTCGTTTTGCTACCTCTCCCATCACGACAATCTATGTGCTCATCGCGCACTGGAGCTGACCGAAGTCGTATTGACTCCTACTGCTGATGTAACCACGACAACTCGGTCAAAGACGCGGATGTCCCGGAGTTCCGCGCCAGAATTAATGCAAGAAACAGAAGAAAAGAAGGATGAAATAACAAAATAACACTAATGATGATGATGATGATGATGATACAAAAAATACCAAAATTTCATCATGGTTGGCGCTATCCGCACTGAGAAGGTGATATATCCTGCGCTCCTTCCCCCCCTTTAAGATCCTGCAATTAACCATCATCCAATTGGCACATGTCCTGTTGTCATTTGACCGAATCAGTGTAGTATGCACTCCGTCTCGTCAAGGATATCATGTCCGACCCTACCACAATATTGTGTGCCAAACAAGTGTCTCGGCAAGAATCTCGAGGAAGGATTCCTCGTGTACGGGGCTGCTGTATCGGGAGGCTCCAGATGGTGAAAAATGCTGGACCTGGGTGTGTTCCGATATATCCCGATCGTCCGGTCATTCGGGAGCAGTCAGGGCCGATGGATTGGACTGGCACCCCCTATAATCATGTGGACTATTCTGCGGTACAAATGGGCACCATGTCCCAACATTGCGGGAGAATGTGTCAAGTCATGGTGGATGAATTTTTGCTACGAGCTTACGAGGCCACCGATTCATGCAGGTATATCAGGGTAGGGTGTTGGAAAGGGCGCGCATAACGTGGAGCACGTCAGCGCAGTCTGCCATCGGACCTGGTTGGCCAAAGAAAAGGGAAAAGGGAAAAAGGAAAAGGAAAAGGGGGGAAAAAAAAAAAAAAAAAAAAAAAAAAAAAAAAACGCCTGTGTATGTATGCACACGTTTTTTCTTATGGAATGTATTGTGCATGCACGCAGTTAAACTGTGATTCGTGTAGCAATGTACAATGCATGGTAATGTGGTAATGTTTTATGTCGGCAACAATGTTCTGTTCTAGACTGGAGACATCAGGCGCTGCATGGAGCCAGCCTGGCCTCGCGCCCCGTCGGCCCGGCAGCCGCAGCAGCCAAGTCACAGCTGGGAAGTGACTGACACCTCAAGGTTGTTTGCAGGGTTCATGCCGGAAGCAGCAGACCAGACCCCAGACACGTAGCTTCGTTTCGTGAAAGCTCACATCCCACCTCTGACCGGGGCGTCATCAACGTCATCGAACAATCGACATCTGCAGACGTCGCCGAGTCATTGGCTGTGGTCGACTACCTCTGTCACATTCCACTGGACACGATGCTGGCAACACTGCCAGATTTTACCCCGCGAGATGTAAGCTTTCTACACACCACACCCGTTCTGCTGGCAGAACAACAAGAAGAAGCCAAAAACCCTCCCAGCCAGCCCACTGACACAGGCTCCCAAGCAAATAGTCGCACTCGCTGTGGTATACGTCTTCTAGAAGCACATCCTATTCTCACAGGCTACACGACGCTCACAACCATGGCGACGCGCCAGGTCACAACCACGCACATGGACCCTCAAGATCGCGAGGTCATCTCCTGGAGCGAACGGTGCTGGCCCGCCTAGCCGCCGACGAGCAGCACATGCACCGCCGGCGCATCAATGCCCAGAACTTTGGTAGCACCTGGCTGCGGCCGCTTGGCGTGCCCAAAACGCTTCATCAGATGCGAGAGGAGAAGCGCGAACAAGAAGAACACCAAGAAGCCCTGCGTCGAGAACAGCTCGCCCAGGAATACGCCGAAGCCGAAACAGGTGACGATGCAGAAGAGGACATGATGGAAGATGTTCAGCTCGATGGCGCACAGGATCTAGATGACGAGATTCCCGATGCTGATGATGCAGACGGCCTCTTTGACATGGATGCTGACTCCGACACCGACGACGATCACGAAGCCGAAGAAGAAGGAGGAGGACGAGGAGGAGAAGGAGAGGAGGATGATGCGGACGACGCGGAAGCTGGGGACGCGGAAGAGGCAGAGGACGAGTCGGAACTCGATGACGAAGCACTTCGGGAAGAACGACAAAATGACCTCATGGCTGCTCGTATGCGCATGACAGACGATGCCTTTCGCGAGGCCCTCGTCCGGGGAGACCCCGACGGCGACGACATGTACGGCGGCGAGGAAGAGCTCCAAGAAGAGCACCAGGGGCACATGCTCGACGAGGAAGACTTTGCTCACGACGATGACGACGACGACATAGTAGACATGGACGCTAATCTCGACGATGATATTCCCGAGGCAGAAAGTGGTCTGTACGAGCACACGGACTCAGAGGTCGAATTGAGTAGCAGCGAGGAGGATGCGCGCCATGACGACGACGACGACGACGACGACGACGAGGAGCAGGATGACTTTGAGTTTGCGCCGAGGACTGCCGCCCCGGGACCGCCGCAGAGTCCGACCCTGCGCGGAAGAAGGATATCAGCTGGCCTGCGGGAGAGCATGGACCTGAGTCACTTGTTGAGTCAAGACGAGAGTAGTTTTATGCAGAGCAGTCCTGCGCAGAGGAGGGGTCCATGAGGGAAAACGCTGTGTATACCAATAGATGCGAGGGAATGAGAGTCACGATTATACGCCCTTGATGAGTGATTTTCATTGCACGGGACTACATGATTCTAGTGCAAGAAGAAATTTGAATTTACGTTAGAATACCCTCGTACGAATAATGACTTCCACGCATCCAGAACACGAGACGTACTTTTGTAAGCTCATGGTCTGCGTAGGGAAGCACAGCTGCGCGGTGAACGTTGAAAGATTTCTGCACATGTCGCGTCTTGGGGTCGTTGGACGTTTAATGACTGGCCTGCGACGTTCTTTATGTCATGTTTATGTGCCATGTTTGTCGCAGCGTTCTTTTTGTTGGAATCTTGGACGGTCTTTAGGGGTTTGTGTTGATGTTCTGCGAGTCTGGGGTGGGATTACATGGAGATGAAGGGAGAATGAAAGACGGTGATGAAGATGTCGAATACAGGGAGAATATATATTCATGATACATAACTAACTAGTTATGTATACAGTAAAACGTAGAAAATATACAAACTATATAGAAAAATATAGAAAATTATAGAAAATTATAGAAGAATATAGAATAAATATAAAGATATAAATATATATATAAAGCATAATAGCACCTCGACAAAACCACCCCGGACCTCTCTATAAATCATTCGTCATAATCCACGAACAGAGCGACAGGACGCAGCACGGACGACGAAAACGCCGCACGCAAAAGGTCATTGCGGTCCAAGAAGATGAGAGAACAGGTAGGAGGCTGAAACACCCAACACGAGCAAGATGCGATATGGATGGTCCAGCGAGAGACACGGAACGCGATGCGATGGAAATGATTCTGTTTGTGGCGTTTGAATTACTGCACGCAGATATATTGTATATGTATTTCCATGCCAGAATAGCCATTCTAGTAACTAGAAAAAGGAACAGGTGCGGGAAAAAAAAACAAAGAAAAGATCAACGCAAGAGGAAAGAAAAGGAAAGGGGAAAGAAAAAAAAAAGAAAAAAAAAAGGCTTCAAAATTAGTCCCCCAACGCCAACCACATGCATGCCATAAATCCACTCCATATGATTTCTTCCCCGAAAGGGCTCACCCCAAGGGCGAACCTCTCTCCTTTAAACTTGCCCTTTTCTCGACAGCCTTGGAAGTGTCCGTTATGTACTCCCTTTTCTCGTCCTTTTCGTACGTTTTCGTCATACGAATTTGGTTTACTCTTGTGCAAAGAAAGAATGAAAGAAAAAGGGGGAGGAGGAAAATAACGACTCTTAAAACAACCACACATAAAAGAACAACATGCCCACGGCCGCAAAGAACAACAACCACACCTTCCACCCCACGCCCGTCCGCTCAGCCATAATGAGCATGCGGTTCATGGTGCCACGCAAACGCAACTGCGTCGAGTAAAACGTGTCGTTCATCTTCTCCGCGAGAGCCGACGACTCGCGGATCTCATCACCAATAGCAACTGTCATCTGATCCAGTGAAAGGAACAAAAAGTCCCCATGTCAGCAAACCCGGCCCACGTTTTCTTGTCTTTTCTATTCTTTTCTTTTCTTTTTTTTTTTTTGTGTCAAATCGAATTTCGCTGCCTCGCATCCAAGAATACATGTCAACTCACACTCTTCAGGGTCCTCACTTTGCCCAGAATCCCCGCGACCTGCGCATCGTTCTGGCTCTCCAGCTCATTGAGGACCGCATCACTGTACTGGCCCTTCTTGTTGGGTGTCGCGCTGTGGTATGTGTTTCGTTCGGCCCCGTAGCCGGCGTAGCCGTATCCCCCGCCGCTAGAGTTGTTGTTGCCGCTGCTGCCGGGCGAAGGTCCTCGCGGCGTGTGACTCGGCGTGTAGCCTTGGAAAAGGGCAGACCGTGAATCGCGTTGATGAAGCGACGAGGCGCCAAATCTGTTTTTTAGAAGCATACATGATCAGTAAAAAAAAAGGAAGGAAAAAAAACTCGCTTGTCTGTCTGTCCCTCTACCCGATTTGTAGTGAATGGTGGTGGGATTCGGGTAGGGAGAGTGCGTGGTCTGTTTATTTGACCAACCAAATGGTCACGAGATCAAGATTTTGGCCTAGACGGGGCGTCGAGGGGGTTCGGTAGCGAAAAAAATGACGACCCAAGGACAAATTGCGCAGAGGTAGAGCAAAGAACAAAAAGAGTCTGCTCACCGTTGCGACATATTGGTTGGCTCTGCCTCGCAGCTTGCTGAGCCTGATTTGACAGGTGTAATGTGAAGAAGTATGCAGCAGAAATTATATCGGCGGTGGGAATTGCGTCGGGATCGGAATATCAAGTGCGGTGCGGAGGATCGCGCGCCTCGAAGGGGCTTTTCAAGTCATGGAAACGGGCGTGTTGCCTCGTCGTCGTCGTGTTTTTGGCGGATGTGGATTAGGTGGTCTTGCCGGAAGGAAGGGAGTTGACGGGTGGAAACATTGGCGAGGTGGGATTGATGCCTGGTGGCGCCCCTCGATTGGGTGAGTGTTTCTAGTCGGCCACGGCAGAGCTGATGTGACGAACTGAATACACCGGCACGCCTTGTTGTCGAATCACCCTTGATGCCAAAAAGGACGTTGAGATTTGGTTTGGAGGTCTGATGCATGGTTCATTATACCAATTAAGTCGTCAAAGTGCTACTTGGGGATCTAGCACATATTGCCCATAACACTACGTTCCATCCCAGTTCGACAATTGCGACACGCACTTGATACCGTCTCTGCATTGAAACGACTGCGTTTGTTCTCATCTGCAAAACTTTGATTTCTTTTTTCCCTTTGCGCATCGCCACCACTGCGTAGCAATATAACAAGAGCTGGTCCTAGAAGATCTATGTTCGCTCACCCACCCTTCCTGCCCCTCTCGCGTCATGTATTTCCACCCACGTCAGACAAGGCACATCCTATGATGACCGAGAGCAAGTAAATATCAGCCGCTTCTTCGTCTTCGACTTCGCGACACGTGCCGATGCAACAAATAAAAATGAAATAAAACGGAGCCCCATTTTTCACGTTGAGCCAGACATTTGTCCATGACGAATGTCCGAGATGAACGCAAGATTTTCAAACTCGTAGTTCTTTTGGAGGTCGAACTGACGTCGTCTTGGAAGAAAAATAGTATTTCTAACCAGACATCTCGGCGTCCTCAGCAGGAGGCTGGAAATCATCGTCCTCGTCCTCATCATCCTCCTCATCAGCGGCGAGTTTCTCAGCGGCCTTTGCAAAATCAATCTTGGCACCGCGAGTACGACGACCACCTTCGACGATGTTTTTTGGGTCAATTTCCTCCATGCCGTCCTCTTCCGCTACTAAAATGCCAAAGTCAGTATGTGTGAGCTCGGTTTGTGAGCGCGTGAATTATGCGCTATGCTTACCAGGCTCAGCAGTCTGCGTGTGTGACATGATGTTAGTAAAGAGCGTGCAAACAATGGTATGAGATGAGGGCAACGAAAATCATAATGGCAAAAATGTACCTCTTCCTCTTCCTCGTCATCATCCTCGTCGTCGTCATCGTCGTCGTCGTCGTCGTCTTCGTTCTCGTTCACGGCAGCATCTTGGTGGTGAGGAGCACTCTCGGCGGCCTTGCCCTTGCCCTTGCTTTCAGCGACGTCAGCCGCCTCGGTGGAGGATTTGGTAGGGAGAGTGGTGCCGTCTTCAGCCATGATTATAGAGGAAACCCAGGTGATGTGACCTTGAAGCAGTAAAGCAGTATGTTGAGAGATTGACTGAACGGGGCTAGAAGGGGCTATGAACGACAATTGAAGAAGGAAGGGAGGAAGAAAGGTGAGTTTGTCAAAGTAAGTATGAGATTGAGATGGAGGGCGAGTTTCCTTTCACCAGCTGCACTGCACGGTGCTTGGCGTCTGGTCTGTTTTAAACCAGGCAGGTGGGAGCTCAAGCTATGATTGCTCCAATAGACAGCTGCCTCCCTTCTAGTCTCCAGTTATTAACAGTAAAAAGCGCTGTTTGTTTGTACAGGCGGCAATAGCGCTAGTCGATTCTGGGCGAGTGCAGTGGGTCACGTGTGTGAGCTGGTGTGCAAGGGAGTGAAGTGAAAGAAAGCCTCTTTCTTGTCTTTCTTGCTTGACAGCATCTTCTTGCAAAAAAGCGATCGGTCAGCAAAAAAAAAGAAAAAAAAAAAAAAAACCATCAGAGTGGTATAATTACTTTTCTACCATGGAAGGATTCCGTATTACCCGTCTTTGTTAAGACCGTAGTGCCATCTCGTTGACGTAGCTCTTAGTCATACCATGCTATGCTCGAAAACACTGCGCCTTTGGGTCATCTCTCGTGACACAAACAAAGACAAAAAGAAAAAGAAACCCCCTGCGTAAAACATCCCGTTGGTCTGGTTATACCAAACAACGTCGCACCAGGCATTTTGCCAACCCCGCAGACGCCCGACTTCCAGTTTCTTGTATTGATTTGACGTCCTCTACTTGCCTTGCTCCCCACCGCCACCGCCACCGCTCAAACCAATAAACACAGCAATGCCAATCATCCACCAGTACCTGCCACAAAGTCAGCAACGTTGAGATATTAAGCACATCAGTATGCTGTGTAATGAATCAAGCACATAGGCAAAACGAGGGGAAAGGAAAAAAGAGGGGGGAAAAGAAAAGAAAAAGAAATCCAACGTACTTTTGCAAAAATGACCTCTCATCCACGTCAACCTTCTTCCCCTCCGTCATGACCACTGGCTTATTCAACATTGGCTGAGCACCCTCCCTGTCTGTCAAAACCACCACCTGAGGCCCAAAATCCCTCGTCTGACCCGCATCAATCTGCACGCCCTTGAGCGCAGCGCTCACCACATGACCCTCGTGGTTGACATTGATCACAATGGTGGGCGAGTACCCCTTGGCCAAGTTTTCCGTGGATGCGACAGTCGTTCCCGACGTCCACGTCTTGCTTCCCGTGTCGTAGACACCGATGCGAATGAGGCTCGCGGATTCGGGGATCTCGGGGCTTTCGTAGGAGACTATGGCAGCGGAGGCCAGCGCGACGAGGTCGTAGGAGATTTCGGCGAGGGGGAGCGGAGAAGAAGGAGCTTGGGGGGAGGGGTGGGATATTATGGGTTGGATGTAGATTTCGGTGGATTGGGGGGCTGCATGGACGACGAGGGCGGCGCAAATTGAGAAGAGGAAACTTGAGGGTCGCATGGTGGGAAATGGGTTGAAAACAGGCGCGCGCGGGGTTTTGGTCTCACTCGATGCAGTGATTGTTGTTTCCGAGCGAGGAGGGGAGGTTTATGGCGAGCTAGATCGACCCCGGTGATTTGCGATGAGAGGTTGTTGGAGGACGGGATGAGACCGGATGGTGGTCTGGGACCGGGTCTGGGTCTGGGCGTCTGGGGACCATCGAGCTGTGCTGGCGCTGAGGTAGCGTGTGGTCAACAGGGTAGGGGTCTCGAGCTTTGATGGCACTTGGTATCTTGCATCATCGACCAACTCCGTATTTTGACGCTACACCAAAACTGCCCTTTGGGTCAGGAAAAGAAAGTACAAACATCATTTTGCCACGCTGCCAACTCCAGTTCCTCGCCCTCTTTTTTTTTCCAACGTCAATGAAAAAAAGTCAAATATCAAAACGTTCACGCTACCGGCAGAACTCCTACATTGTGGACGTTGAAAAGACAAGCCCGAATGTACACCAACAGATGCCCATACAATGCCAGCTAAAACAGGACAGGAAAAAAAAAATCCGTTGCGTTCTCGATTCTATCGTTAAAATCCCATATCCCAAAAGTTGATTATGCCATGTAGTCGGTGGATATCATCATAAGTCTAAGCCACGAGAAATACCGTTCTCTCGCTCATGCTAGGTCGGCTCGTCGCCGCCGTCGTCGCCGGCTTCACCATCACCACCATTCTCATCATCGTCATCATCATCGTCATCATCGCTGTTGCTCGATGAGAGGGCCGACGAGTCGTCATGCTCCAATGTATACTGTGGAGTCCGCTCGACCAAGCCTTGATAATAGGCGACGAGAACCTCGGGATTGGGAACAATTTTCCAATCTACCCTGTAAAGGAATTCGAGTTCAAGCAGCTTCAGTTCAGCCAGTCGAACACCGCCCACCCGCGCGTACGTGGTATTGTTCCAGAATGAATCCGATAGGCCTTTTGCTGCCACTGTGGCAGCTGTGATTAAGAACCGGTGAACGGTGAGCGTGTTGATTGTGAATTCAGAATACAGAGCGCATAGACGATCAATGTAGTATACCATGGCGAGAAGTAAAGGAGGGGTGAGTGTTGCATGTCGTGCTAGGCGGTGCAAATAATCTCGAACCGAGATACCCGGAGCCGTTCTAATGAGTCAATGGTTAGAACGCGACGCTCATACATTGTCTTGATTCAGTGACGAGGAGAGACAGAAAGTAAGATGGAAGAAAAGTGAAGCTCGCTTCTTCTTCCTGATGGAACAAAATGCGCTGGAAATGGAACTGACCGAGAATGAAAGCGGGTGAGCCCCCCACTGGATATTCGAATGGCATCGTTGGTGGCGATCAATTCGGCCAGCATGTGAGCTATCAATTCCACAATGTCCTCGACGGCGCAAAGCTCGTACTGCTGAGGAAGCACTTTCGGCAATTCTTGATCCGTCCTAGCTCGCTTGGGAGCGGATGTCACAGAAGGCGAGGTTTGAGAGCGACTCGGGCCTGCAATGGGCGGTGCAGCAATGTCACTTGAGCGGGCGAGCGAGACGCGGCGCTTATTCGGTGACCGAATGTGCTGCAATTGTTGGTCAGATGAAGCTGGAGCGGTGCTCAAGCTTGTCGGCTCGCTTTCTAGGCAAGCCGAGAATGAAGCGTGCAACGATGATGATTGTTGCTTCGACTCGGTATTCTCATACTGCAAAAGCGCGCTGTTGGCAGAGGTAGAAGCACTGTTATGCGAATGGCATGGGCCGGTTGAAGGGGGATTCTGCGGCGAGTTCGTCAAGGGCAACCTCTGACGTGAAGAGGCTGTCGATGATGGATCTGGCGGATGCAAAGATGACGGAGGAGATGGCGGGGTCGCATCGCGGCGGCGATAGCTGGTCGGCGAGCCATTGGCAGCAATGGCAGCAATGGCCGCTGAGCCAACGAGCACAGGAGATGTCTTCAACATGATGAAGGGCAGCGCATTGTTGTTGGCATCGAAGCGCCGGCTGGGTTAGTCGGAGTCGAGTCGAGATGCTCTGGATTGGGGCGACGCGAACGGAAGCAAGACGACGAGATGCAATTCATTGAAAGCAAGGGTGTGTTTTAGTTGGAAGTATTTCCTGGACGGGACCGCCCGATCGTGTCCCGAGACGGCACACGTTGCTCCGAAGTCTGGTTGCAGCTTTCAATGGCAGCAGGCGCAGTAGCAAAGCAGCTGAGGCGTCTGGTCGGCAATTGCGTCTTGGTCGCCGGCAGTGATGTTTCCAGATTCCGACTATGTTGCAAGGTCTGTCGTCGGTCTCTCGATCTGTTGAGGCACCAGACTGTGCTGGTGCTGCGCCCGGGGCTCCTCCACCCGCCCTTCTGGTGTAACACTGTAACCCGACCACTGGTGCGGGACGGCGCACAACACACTGACGCGGTCTGGTGAGGTGAGGTGAGGTGAGGTGAGGTGAAGTGAATGGTTGATGTTTCCAGACGCTGCCGTGCGACTCGGGACGGACCACTGGATGCAGACTTTTAGACTTGCTCAAGAATGCTGGTCAGATTCTTCATGTCGACCTGCCGCGCTCCGCTCGATGCCCAGTCTGATTGATCGCATTTATCAGACGAGACCAGATTGACCAGACCAGCAGCAGCAGCCGCAGCAGCACCGCGCGGTCCCATCTGGCGCTTTTCCACAGGCGTCAACAAGTTGGCAGTGGGGTCCAGTCTGGTCCATCTGAGGCAGGAGCGGCCTGGGCTGCCTGCCTGCCGTCCTCGCTCGTGTGCGCATGGCGCGACGTGATTCGTGACTTCAAGATTGAAACTCTTGTTTAGAGCGGCTGGCGGCGCTGCAGCAGTTGGAAGCGAAACTTGCATGTTTACAAATGCTTCAAGAGGAACAGCCCGCGTTTGATTTATCTAATCTAGTGCCCGTGCCATTGGCCAGGGCTGTTTAACATTCCTTTTTCCCGCCTGGGTATGTTCGCGAGACAAAACTGCACTGGCAGCCCGGGTGGGTGCGCAGACCAGATATCCATCTGCAGGCATCTGCACTCAGCTACCTGCCTACTACCTACTGTATGTACATACAGTGGGATGACATGATGTAGGTACCTACCTAGGTAGGTAGCCGGACGGGGAGGCGTGGAAGCGGGGGGGAGGCGCGGACATAGATTCTGGGAATACCGTACCACACCGGACCAGACTGACCGCTGGACCAACCTTGACCGAATAATGCACGTGCTTCGCCGATCGCGGCTGAACATTGTCTTGATCCAACCGCCCAAAAGCAGCCCCGGTTGTTGCTCGCGAGCTTCCACTCGTCATCGTGAAGAGGCCACCAAATTCGTTCGACATCGTCAGCTCCTCGAGTCCCTTCGCTTCGGACCTCGCTGCGCCACAAACATCGCCGGCTACTAGACTGATTCGCTCATTCGAGCGCGACAAAAATCGCATTCTGAGCCACCCAACCTACCCCGATCATCCCACCGGCGGCCCGTCTCTCCCGTGATGCCGATGCGCCTGCAGCCTTAGAACAAGAGCGACAGTCAATTACAGGTTTCTCATCTCTCGTTCGACTTCATGGCTCGACCCCATAACTCGCCCATTTTAGCACAGCTACGGAATGCAAAGACTCTGCCCGAGCAGGCCGCCGCCCTACAGGCTCTCAAAAATGAGATTGTCGGTCATGTCCAAAAAAAAGAAGCCTGGATCGGCCTCGGCGTCCTCGAACCTATAGTCAGTACACTCGTGTCAAATAACTCTCCATCTAAAGCACATGGCAAAGATGCGTATATCCAGCTCTCGACGGCCTCGTTGTCCGATGAGGATACTGTGAGACTACAGGCTCTTCAGCTCGTTGCAAGTTTCGCCAATGGTATGGTCGCGTTTTCCCTCCATCATCAATGACCCCGGAGTGGTCTGCTTGACAAGGTTGACTTCCATGATGAGTTTGGTTTTTCTTGGGGTAAGAAAACACATGCCCAAGTTTTGATCTAATGGTTGAGTACATAGGTGGACCAGGGTTTCTATCTCCTCTTCACGCCGCTCGCGCCGTGCCGGCCATCTTGACCAACATTTCCCCGTACACGAGTCCTCCGCAGATTGTGGTTGCTTCGCTCCGAGCATTAGTAGACATATCTACCGCCACCGCTTTAACACCCCCAACATCGCCGTTCAGTGTCAAAGCTCTAGCCGATCAAATATTTACCTCGTCAAATATAGAATCGATGAATGCATCGCTATCCATGACGTTGTCGCATCATCTTTGCCAGTCACAGGTCCGACTTGTATCTCTCTTGATATGCCGACTTTGTCAAGATGAAAGACACCAGAATGCGCTTGTCAACGCTGGGGTGTTGGACTCTCTAGCAGCCCAACTAGCCAAATTCGCCGTGGCAGATGGCCTCGTGGTGCCCGGGGCCAAAGACCTCGCTATTAAAGATGGCCTGAGTGAGCTCCTGCCCGAGCCTGCCACGGCAAGCTCTAGAATAGGTCCACTGCTCGAAGCTGTAAGCTGCGTCATTGGCGATTCGAAATATCGAGCCAGCAGACTGGTGTACTCCCCAGTCTTTCTCGCCGTATTTCCAAGTATCAGATTGGAGCCAGCCGAAATTTCGAACAGTTCATGCTCGCAGGCCCTGACAGCTATGGAGCTGATTCTTCCTTCTCTGCCCATACCGGACTCAAAGTCACAATCCGCGGCCCAGTCTACCACCCTTTCTACATCCGAGCGAGCAGCTGACTCTCGAACGCCAAGTAGAACAACATCGCGGAACAAATCTAGTGCTTCTGGTGTATGGGACTCTCCGCGCTTCTATGCTGCGGCTCACAACCCAGAAACGTCTGCTGAGGATACAGAAAGCCCTCTTATTCCGTGGCTCATCCATTTAGTGCGCTCGCTAGATGATTATGATCGATTGATGGCAGCAGCAGTTCTTGCCGCCTTGTTCAGGGCAGGTCTGGGTCGTAAGGGGGTTCGCGAAGCAACAATTGGTTTCTTTGTTGTTCCGATTCTCGTTGGCTTGATTGCCAAAAACGACAGGAATGGACTAGATGCGCTGGACTCATGGGATGCAACCCATCTTCTCATTATAGAAAAGGGCCCGGCAGTGCTAGCCAGATTGATGATCGACAACGAATATCTTCTCAAGGCTGCCATGGATTGTGGGGTAGACAAAATCTTGGTCAGACTCTTGAAGCGATCATACGAGCCATTGACTGATGCTGGTTACCCACCAAAGCCGTGGTCTCCTCATCCCAACACGGGGATGGAGGTTGAGATCACGTCGCCTACTGCGCGACTTGGGGACAGTGGACTGCATCCTCTTCTTGCACACAGGACTAGCATGCGTGAGTCCTGTCTAAAAGCCATCGGTGCCTTGTCAGCAGCCAAGGAGGAATACAGAAAGGCGCTCGTCGCCGAGGATGTGGTGCCCTATGTGGTTGAGAGTCTGTCCGAGTATCCAAGGAAACCAAAGTCGTCCAAGGATAAGGCGGCCGCAGCGAACGAGCAACCGCGCAATGGGCCCTCTCCAGCGTATGGCTGTAACCCTGTGTCCGTCATCATTGCTGCGTGTCACGTCGTCCGGACTTTGGCTCGTTCGGTGAGCGTTTTGCGCACGTCCTTGGTGGATTATGCCGTGACGATGCCGGTGTTTCGGTTCCTGCGCCATCCGGATGTCAATGTCCAGATTGCTGCCACTGCCACTGTGATTAACCTGGTTGTTGAGGTCAGCCCAGTACGTGAGGTAAGTCTGTACTTGAAGCGATCATTATTTTTATCTGTCCAAACTCTTCTTCTTCTTCTTTTCTCCCCAGATTCCACACAACCCATCATATTACTGACAGTTTCTTTAGCTGCTCACAGAACAGGGCATTATGCAAATCCTGTGCGAACACGCACATTCTGATAATCGGGTCTTACGTGGCAACGCTTTGTGGGCGCTCAAACATTTTGTGGATGCTGTTGGACCAGATCTCAAGAAGGCATGCCTCAGTCGTTTGGAGCCGGACTGGCTGGTGCACCTGATTAGCGATGACAGTCCCGAAGCCTCGTTCTCTGCCTTTGGCCACAGGGCCAAGGAGGACACGGCTGATGATGACCTGGATGAAGATATGGACATGCAGGCATCATCAGACGAGCCTCTGCGATGGCTCTATGGGTACAACGGGCAAATCCAGCAACTGGACACGTCTGGGTCATCCAGATTACGACAGATAGAAGACCGTCTGGCTTCAGTCCAGGATGCCGAAGTCAATCCGTCCCGTAAAGCCAGAAACGATGATCTCGCTATCCAGGAGCAGGGCTTGGACTTTATCCGGAACTTTATCGGGCGTCCGGAACCCGGGCTTTCATCAGAAGTCCCGTGCGAGACGACAGAGATGATTGACCACTTGTTTGGCGCGATCGGGCAGGACAAACTATTTGAAATCTTGTCTTCCAAACTCCGCACGAGGGTACTGCATCCCTTCTCTCGGCGGGACAGGGCCAATGGCAACATAGAAGCTCGGCTTCTTCATCCACCGGCCAAGATTGTTGTGGCGGTGATATTCATCTTGGTCCACATGGCAGCAAGCATCCCGCGACATCGACAGCTCGTCATTGCCCAGTCGGAGCTTCTCAAGCTATTGGCCGTGCAGGCCAGCAGCCGAGACCGCGGCGTGCGATCTGCACTGTGTCATCTCATCATCAATCTCACGTGGCAGGATGACGAAAATGAAGCGCAGGCCTGCTCGCAGCGAGCGCACGAGCTGAAACGGCTAGGTTTTCATGCCAAGATGGATCACCTGAAGCTGCAGGATAGAGATTTGGATGTGCGTGAGCGTGCCAAGGCGGCGGCATGGCAGATTGAGCAGGCGACGTATTGACCAGGCAGCGTACTGAGCAGGCAGCGTACTGAAAAGGCAACGTGTTGAGCAGGCAGCGTACTGAGCAGGCAGCGTATCGATCGATGCATACAGAGAGCGGAAAACATGGATCAAAGCCTCTTTCTTTCTTTCCTTTTTTTTGTTCAGGTGAAAGATTTGAACCAAGTTTGCCATTCAAGGTTTGCACGCCGGAGACGCAGGCAGGGGCGTTTTTGTCCTTTTTTGCCTCTTTTTTTTTCTTTACCATTTTACGTCATTTCATAATGTTGTCCCTCTGCCTCTCTCTTGGCATCATGAATCTATGATCATATTCTCTTTGCCCCGCGGTCACAAGTACAATGACTAGTACGCAGATTGTACATTTGCATTCACACCTGCACATTTGCGTGGACAGTATAACCTGCTGGATGATGGCCCACACATTCCTCACGACGCTACACGCTCCCGTTTCTTCAAAAAAAAAAAAAAAACCATCGTATGTGAATCCGTTATGTTCAATCAAGTGACTCTCGCCTCTGGTCAACCTCTGTAGAAGCAAACAGGGGGCCTCCGAATAATATACATACATATCCTCGAGTAAAATTTGCTCTCAAAACCCGCGCAAATGACAGTCGTTCGGGAGTGGAAAAATAAAAGGAAACATGAGAATGCAAACCCGGTGTTGGGGAGACTTGTTTTCAATTTGTTACTTTTTGTGTCTTTTTCTTTAGGGCTCTGGGAATTAGACAGCTGTGGTTCTTGTTTTGCTGCCCCTTGTTTTTACAGGATTATTTTTCTAATTTATTCATTCGTCTTCTTACTCTTCTTCTTCTCGCTAGCCCTTGAACCCAAGAACATGGCGTTTCTCTCTTATTCCCGCCCTTTCTTATTTCGCCATCACAAGTTCTCGGATACCCTGTACATGGATGTACAAATGTACATACAGTGGGATAGGGCTCCGGGGGAGTCGACTCCCATGGGCCTTTCATCGAGTCATTCACGTATTCGTGCAGTGGGGGCACTGATTCAGCAGTCGGGTCGTCGAACCAACTCTTTCTTTATTTTATTCTTCTCCTTTAGATCCCCCCTGCCCAGGCCATGATAGGCGCGTAGATGAAGAGCACAGGGCAGGTACCCTGACAGATGGCACACAACAGCCAACCCAACAGGCAAAGAAGAAGAAGCCCGATCGGAAAAGGGCAAAAGCAGTAAAAGGCAGCGCGAGACAGCGCAAAGCAAAGCAAAGCAAAGCAAAGCACATGTAGTATCTGTGCATGTACATATGTATATGTGCGCATATACCCGTGGCCATGTGCCCGAGCAGAGACACTGCAACTCCAGCCAGAGACACACATGCAACATGCAGACAGACAAGACATCATGAAAAAAAAAAAAAAAAAAAAAGAAAAAAAAAAAGAAACCCCACAGCGTCCCCTCTTGGTTGGTCGTCATTCGTCATTCGTCATCCGCCTTCCGCTTCCGCTTCCGCTTCCGCCTCCCATTCCTGGAATGCAACCAGGGGGCCATCGAAAAGAGAGACAATGCAGACGCATTAAGTAACAAGGACGCGTTAGTCCAAGTGGCGTTTTCGGGCCGTCCACCCATCCTCCCCAATCCTAGCCATCTTATTCATCCATCCGTGCACGCTCTCATATCCCTTGCAGAAGCAAAACCAGAGACAAGACACCGCGCTAGGGCTGCGCGGCGCGGGTCAGCAGTCGTCACGGTCGTCGCTCTAGACATTCTGGGAACCGCCAACAAGAGCCACTCAGGAGACGAACTAGGATGGACTAGAAGGGACTGGAAACCAGTAGCTTGGGAAGCGGAGTTGGGCGCGACGCCTTTGTTCCCCCCTGTCTTTGCTCCTCTTGTTTCCTACCTTTATTTTTCTTTTCAGGGGCAAAAGAAAAGACGGAAGAAAAAGAAAAAAGATGGCAATGGAAGACATTCCCTACTAAGTGTTTCTATATCTAATGCACTATCTTATATCAATTCCCCTAATTATCTGAAAAGCGAAAAGAAAAAAAAAGAAATAATAAACAGAAAGCAGAAAAAAAGACACCCTAAGAAAAAAAAAGTAAAAAAAAGGTAAAAAAAAGTAAAAAAAAAAAAAAGAGCACAGAAACATCCTAGTTCTCGTTCCAAAACACCGATTACCAGCCACGTTCTGTCTTGCAGAAAATGGAGCCTCCCTATTCACGAATTCTCCTTGTACCTCTCCCTTCTTCTTATCTTTTTTAAATTACTTTCTTTTCTTTTCACCATCTTCTTTTCTGACTTCCATATGTACTATTTGGCCGATGTAATTGCTCGTGCGGGGCCAAAAAGAAAAAAAAAACGTGTCTTTGTGCAGCGAAAAAAAAGGAAATATAGAAAATACAAAAAGTCTGGTATCATGGCTGTGGCTGTGGCGGTTGTGCTGCGCGTGTGGATCACGCATTTCTCCGCAAACGTGTATCGTCCAACGTAACGTGGCCTGGAGTTACTTATTCCTTTTGTTTTAACCTTCTTCTTCTTCTTGATTCAAAGAGAGATTGCTGCCGGATTTCTTATCATTAATCGACTCATCTGGGATCGGAATGGGACGGCATGGGTCTCTGATGGCTGATTTGCTGTCCACCATTGGATGAGTATTGCTAGCCACCGCGGGTTCATTGATCCGCGGGAACGTGGAGACCAACCGTCATGTCGCCGTGGGAGACTTTTTGAAATCAACCATGGACCACCAGCGTGTGTTGGCGCCGGATGTTCGGACAGGTAGCCAGCATCTTCCAGCATCATGACTGATCGACGACCAGATGTCTTGGTGGCCAGTCTCGACGTGGACGCCGATGCGATGCGCGAGCCCACCATGCCATATGCCATGAATCTGTACTTACCTGGTAGGTGGGAAAGTGCCTGCTGGGTGGGTACCTGGGTACCTGGATACCTGCCCAGGCACCGGCACCACCCAGGCACCCAGCTGGCATGTCATCATCGGCTAGCCGCAAAGAAAACAGATTGGCGTGTGCGCTCGCCCAATGGACGCAGTCGTCGCCCAATGACGGAGTGGCACATGAGCAAAGACTTCTTTCTTTTGCACGCTCGAAGCCTGGCCACCATTCCATTCCACCCAACACCAAGCCGACGGACGAGACGACTGGTGATGATCGCAGCGTGTACTATCAAAAAGCGTTGCGCCACGAATGCCACGTCCATGTGGAGCGCTGTCGAGATGAGTAAAGCAGATGAAAAGAAAATAAAATCAATTAAGGACTGAATGATGGACATGCTGAGGAAAAAATCATGCGCACGTCGGCCGAGGCAAGTCGGCCGAGGCAAGTCGTCGCGCTTCGTCTTCTTCTGGTATCTCGGCCCCGGCGCGAACAACGTTCGAGTGAAGTCATTCCATCGTAGTCAGCCGTCGAGGTGACTGCATGCCTGCCGTCATTGCATAGACTTGTTACCCAAAATATAAACCATTTGTGTCACCCGCACGACTAGCGTGAGCTGGCGTCGTCCGCCGCCGCCGCCGCCGCCGCCGCCGCCTCTCTCCCCGGATTAGTTTCAACCAATGCCGAGCATAAAGGACAACAGGTAGGTTCCTGCAGAGGGAGAAAGGGCTGTGTGTGACCGACCGACAGAGAGAAAGGGGACGGGGGCGCTGCCTAGGATCCCGGCTGGGCTGCTTTCCTCCGTAAAAGGATGGCCATTATACCCCGACGGAGGAGGCCGTGGTACCAGTCCAGAGACCAACTCAGCCATGCCATGCCATGCCATGTCATGTCATGTCGACCCAGTTTCTCGTTAATCGTCCGACCGTGGGGGCCAGGATGGACGACGACTTGCTTTGTTCCCCAAGTTGCTGGGACGCATACCTGGCAGCAGGACCAAGAGACCGTAGGAGGATGTGGATGTGTAGCAGTGTGGTTGAGATGCACATATGTACATACATACATACATACATACACATCCCACTGTACATACATATGTATGTACTTGCGTATACACATTTATACAGTGCTTCGTGAACTGTGGGGAGAGATACAGGGCGAGCGAGCGCGGTGCGGCCAACATTGGGCCACCCCCCTCCCCTGTGCATGCACGCACGTACCGAAGATGATCATTTGTGCATTTATTTTTGTCGTCAAGGCTGGCACGGAAAGTGTCCGACTAAGAAAAAAAAAGACAAAAAAAGAAAAGAAAAAGGAAAAAAAAAAAATCGGTACGTATATATATGTACATATGTATATACGTGGCGGGCCAGAAGCAGAGCAAAGGGCTGGCGGAGATGTCTCAGCTGAGTGGGTATGCTTCGCTTATTAGTTGCTAAAGACAAGAAGACGCTCGACGGACGACGGACGACGGGCGACGGCAAGAGGGAAGGATCACCCGAGGGCAAGTGCCAGCCGGTCACCAGGAAACATCAGGCCACGACCGACAGACGAGAACCATGACCGCTGACCCCTGGCGCCCCCCCTCCCCCCCCCCCCGGACAGCCTGGCAGGCCTTTGTGCGTGGAGAACCAGAAGTTAAGGGTTGATCCATGCTCGAGTGCAGATCTACAGCCACGATATCCGTGTGGAGCAAAGGACACTGTGCGGCACCGGAAGAGGGGAGTGTGGGGGTGGGAATGGGGTGTGCCAGCCGTGCCGTGACACAGGCTATGTGAACCGACCAATTGGAGCCGCGGATAGGCGATTCGGCCGAGGCCAAGTCGCTCGAACCCCCCGCCGCATAAATTACCGTGAAGTCGGGAGGAAAGAGGAAGGGTACGAAAAGAGAAGGCGTTTAGGTCACAGTAGGCGTGCATGTGTACATGGGTGTGTAGGTACATACCGTACGTGCTCTTGTGTGCTGATCTATCGGCGCCTTCACAGCAGTAGAACATTCAATGTCTTCAGATCAGGGTACCAGATCAGCCTACTAGGGCAGCCAACTGTGAAAAAAAACTACCTTGGTTTTGCAACGCCATAACCACGAGGGCATGACATGCGCATGCTGGATGTACATGTGTCTGGTATACATTTGTATGTATGTACATGTACGCGTGCGTTGTACTATGCACGGTATGCATGTACTAGGCATGTCTGTTGCTGTACATGTGCACGAGAAACGGCATTCGACAGGGATGCGAAGATGATGTCTTGGTCTGTTACTTTTGATAGAATTGCCAAGGCTGTCCTGTCTCTCTTCACTTGCATTGACCTCGAGCTCATCGATGAGATGCTGCAGGTCAAGGACCCTTTTCTTTTCTTTTTCTGTTCTTTTTCTTTCTTTTTTCTATCTGCCCCCCCCTTCTTGTGTGTGTGGGCGTGCGCTGGAACTTATGTTCTTTATCAACTTTCCATTCATCCGTTCCGCAACCATCTCGTCGTTACCTGGCTCCTCCCGAACTGACATTCAAAGGATTGAGGAACCGCCAGCATGGACAAAAGTCGAAACAGCCAAGCTCCGTCTCTCGTCCGAATCGTGCACAATTCCGAACCCAAGGTAGGTGTTTTCGTGTCACCGCATCCCCCCTTGTATGCTTGCTCCATGTAAGAGGATCGTGTGGCACGTACTCTTTCGTCTTTTTTGCCAAGACGTTTAATTCCACGACGCATCTCCCTGTCTCCCTTTTCTTCTTCTTCTTCTTCTTCTTCTTCTTCGTCTCCTTCTTCTTCTTCTTCGTCTTCGTCTTTGTCTCCATCATGTCCGTCTTCCTTCTTCCCAGCCTTATTCTTCTTAGGTAAGTGGCGTCCAATGTCTTTCTTCCATCTTTTCTTTTTTCTTTTTTTTTTCTTTTTCAAAAAAACAAAAACGCATTCCAGTCCATTGCCTATTGTAGATGCCGAGCCTCCTCCGTCCAAGAAAAAACACACACGCCAGACCGCGAATGGAAAGCGCTGTGGGGAACTATGGTGGGGCCCTGGTCATGAGCTGGGGAAAACCGCACATTTCGAACACACACGCTTGGCGTGGCGTGGCACGGCAATGCAAGCCTCGCCAGAGAGCCTCGCCAGAGAGGAGGGAGGGAGGAGGGAGGGGGCTGCAAAGTTTATTCCCACTCTGTCGTTGCGCCGTATGCGACGGCATGGGAAGGACTGGAAGAGTGCGCTCGCTCACTTCACTCACTGCCTAGATAGGTATCTCAGTTGCGAAGAACCTTGGGAGATTTTTTTTTTAATTTTTTTTAATTTTTTTTTTAAAAAAACTTTCTTTTTTTTTTTCGGTTTCTCGCTTTGGGGTCGGCGGGAGTAGCGATCTCGGTGCTCGGCGCAAATCCACTCCGCTCCTATCGTTGCATGCATATCGTCCACGTCCCGCCTGTCTGGTGCGTCCCAGGTCATCCACCCAGATACGTCCTAGTACTTATTTCCCGTGATATCTACCAGGGAATGATGGGTGCATAACATGTAACCGTTTGAGATGGAGTGCCAGCGTCCCAAAGCGACCGATCGAACAGGAACCTAGAGTAGGAAGGTACATAGGCAGATGGGAAGAGAATAAAAAAAAACAAAAACAAAAACAAAAAAACAGAGGGAAATGAGGGTTTCTCCCCCAGTCATCTCTCTTTTCCCCCCCTTCCCCTCCTCCCAGTAAAACAAGCACAGCCAGGCAAAGTCAGAAGGGCGAAATGGCAGCCCAAGGCAGACAAAAGAAAAAGCAAGCGCGGAAAAACGAGCAAACAGAAGCAAACCGAGCAAACCACAGCGCGCGGCCGTAACTGCGCCAAGGCTCACTTGGAGAGCTTGGGTGGTGACCTCGTCACTGCCATTCCATCCAGCCCAAGAAACTTCAATATTGCTACCATGAGGGGGTCTGACCTGATCGGGTCTGAACAGGTCAGTTCAAGGTAATTCCGTGGACAAGGCTGGTGGCGTCTTGCCTCACGAGCTGGATGCATGGATGCACGGATGGCCCAAATCTAAGGAGGAGGAACAGTCGCCTTGTCCAGATCCGAGCTGCTCCAAGTGCCTTTTCATTTCAATTTTTTTTCATTTCAATTTTTTTCTTTGGGAAACGGCAAATGGGAACAAGACTGGTGGTTCCCCTCAACCGGGTTTCCCTTCCACTTCCTGACGACATCCGTAATTACACCTGACACTACAACATGGCGCGCTTGGCAGGGCAAAGGGCGCATATGCATGCATGTATGCATGCATGCACACGCATGTACATGTACATATGCATGCAGGCAGACTGGAAGGGAGCAGGGGCAGGGACAGGGGCAGGGACAGATGGTCCGCAGGAGCGGATAGGATCAGACCAGATAGACGGAGGAATTGACGTGAATGAGAATTGGGACAACACGGGCAGCATAACCAAAGAGGAATTGGAATTCGATATTTGTGCATGTACATAGTATGAACAACAAGTAGGGACCCTAGGGAGGGTAACATGCATTTACCAGACTTTTTTTTTTTCTTTTTTCTTCTTCCTTTCTTTCTTCTTCCTTTCTTTCTTCTTCTAAATCCAGGTGTGTTTCGAAACACTCGGGGAAGGAACCAGACTGGCGTGACAACGGCTCGGATAATGCGGTCAGGGGAAACACTGGGCACCAAGTGCGCATGCATGGTAGTGCGAGGTCGGACTCTGGACTACTGGACCAGTCTCTCGGTCCTACAGCCTCGCTCCGTCTCAGTCGCCACATGCGCCGTACGTACAAGGTACCGTGCGTGCTTATTGTGCGTATGTGTGTACATGAGACGTTGATGGGGAGACCGATGCAACGTCATGTCTTGCCATAGTCCCGACTTCTGGCGATGAGGTCAGACCAGACCGCATCAGACCGCATCAGACCAGCCGACCTCTCCTCTGGGCTGGCCTGCCTGGTTGCTGCTCTTGCTGCTGATGTGCGATTGCTGTGCCACCGCATCGAGACCAGACACCAGATCCGTCTGCGGCGCACGGGGGCCATCAGCACCACCAGATCAGACCGCACCACCACACCACCACCAATTCGAACATGCCAATGTCAAGACATTTCATGTGTGCGCCCCCCCCTCTTCCATCCCAAGCACGCCAGCGTCTGGTACCCACCAGACCAGTCTTGTCAAGATGCACCAGCTAAGCCCAGCCCAGCCCAGTCCAGCCCAGCCCAGTCCAGACCAGACCAGACCGCACACTCATGCACATGCACACATGCACCAGAACATCCACACCCACGTCGACGGCACGCCAGCCCAACCCGCTCCAGAAGCAGCCTGTCCACGGACGTGACGCAGACGGCTCAGCAGCATCCCCACCCGGCAGACCATTACGCAGCCAGCAGAAACCACTAGACTCAGCCCGCCCACCCGCGTTGAGGAAGAATGGGCCCCATCGATCCCAGCATTCGGGGTCCAACGGGCCCTGCGTATTTTGGCGTCTTCCCTCGGCGCCCTCTAACCCCCCCCCACCCAATTCCGCCCTTGTCGCCTCAGAACTGGAAACCAGCATCCCGGTAGCCCAGTCACCCGAAACTCACCACCCACCACCACCACCACCACCAGCGCCCCCAATCATGCATCCACGCATCATCGCAGATACATCATCGTTTGCCTGCCCAGCATTGCCGGCGTCTCATCTTTTGTGTATAGACATACGTACATACATACGCATGTATGCGTGTGCAAGTACACATGTACGTGCGTACGTGTTTCCGGCTGTTGATGCACCCATTGATTCATTAGGATTCCGCAACGGCGGCACCACCTGCAAAAAGCCGTGGGCCGCCTTTCTTTTTCTCTTCTGGTTTCTGCCTGCAAGGCCCAGCATGTGTCCGTCTCGAGTTCAAACATTGGATATCCAAGTTTCCCACATAGCGAACAGAGCCTCTTTGTTGTCTTCACTCCATCTCCGCCGGCGTTCGTGAGCTCGATACTACATGCGTGCCGTACAAACTACCTAGTCTGTACGGCAAACATGCGGTATCGAGCACATAACTTTACAAGCCTGCCTACCAAAGTATGTAAGTTTGCATGCATGTGTACATACAAAGGCAATTATACCCGTGAGGCGTGGAGCTGGCAATTGGAGAGAAAGGAGGGAGGGGGGCTGAACTAAACTGCCTCTAGAAATTGTAGCAATCCAGCCGCTTTCGAGTTACCGCCCCCTTGTCAATAGGTTAACCTTGCTGGCGCCAAGCTTAGTTGCTGCGACTGTAGGCAAATGAGGCATTACTTTGTGCACCCAACGATGACCACAAGTTACAACGCTGTCGTTAGTGGTCGCTATTCATCTCCTGTGCGGCTTTGCCCCTCCCGTTTCGTTCCTTTTCACGAACCGGTGGTGATGGCTGGCGATGGCTGGTGATGGCTGGTCGTGCTTTTGGCGACCGTTGGCAATGTGGTGTGCCCAACAAGGCTTTGCGAAATCTGACGTGAGGATTGGGGCGCTGCCGCTCCCGCGTCACGGCATTTGACGATCTTGATCTTTTCGTAGTTCTCGTGATGATGGTGTGGGCACCCCTGAAACAGACTAGATCTACATATGAGCCAAAAATAAGCAAAAATGAATGAATAAAGAAGGAAGGAAAAGAAAAGAAGAGAGAGAGAGAATGGAGAAGGAGAAAATTAGCAAGGCAAGGAAGGCATGCGCGCGAGTCCACGCCAGTCCCGCGGCAAACACAGCCGCGGGATAAGCGGGAATAAAGTGCCAATCATTCTTCTCCCTTGTCACCCACAATCGATCATTCCACAGACCAGACTTGTGACGTAGGTGGACGACATGTACAATTCCCCCATTATGCTTATTCTCTCTTCTCTCGCCTAAGCCCCAAATGTCCTAGCTGGCCCAGCGCGAATCGAGGCAAATGCAGCCGAGACGAGCACTCTTGTCACTCACAACTCACTCTCGACTTTTTGGATCGGGTCGGGTTCGGTTCGGCAGGGTTGCGTCCGGCGGAAGCCAAGCTGATAAGTCATGACACAGCCGACAAGAGGCCAGACAAAGTAAGTTTTATTCATGTTTTGTCTTGCCACGGCGAGCCGGCTGTCTGGGTTCAGAGATTGGAATCCAGGGCTTCTGGGATACAGGGACATGGTTTTCCGGTTTTCGGGCAGGTACCTACCTGCTTGGCTACTTCCCGCGTCTAGTGCCTGCTGTTCAGTGCGCATTTGTGCAGCGTCAGCCCTTGGGTGAACTAACCACAGCTCGGTCCAGATTTACCCCTAGCCGAGCCGGCATTAGTCTAGCCTGGGCGCGCTAGCACATCTACTAGTGGCTCCAGCTAAGTCCGCCGCGATATTGATAGCCCCAGTGCTTCCAATGTTGCGATCAGGCTAGGGCCAGATGGGTGCGCCTTCCGCGCCAGCCCCGCTGTCCCGTTGCCCACGCTCACCGCAAAGAGGACCACCAGACTGGACCTGAGCTCGACGCCATCGTCAACCACAGTGGTGGGTGGGTGGTGGCGGCAGTGACGACAAGGTGGCAACAGGTGGCAGGTTCGTGGTGGCAGGTTCGTGGTGGCAGGTTCGTGGTGGCAGGTTCGTGGTGGCAGGTTCGTGGTGGCAGGTTCGTGGTGGCAGTTAGTTCCGTGGTGGCAGTTAGTTCCGTGGTGGCAGTTCCGTGGTGGCAGTCCGTGGTGGTAGTCCGTGGTGGCAGTCCGGTCTGGTCGTGTTTCTCCAGTCTCTCGCTCGCACGCGCACGCGCACACGCATCAGACACCACTTGTGCGTGGCTCAAAGGCTGGCAAGCACGGTGCGGGCTGCGCCTGCCCTTGCCCCTCGGCGCCTTGCCTCGCCTTGCCTGGGAACCTCTGCCCGGTCCTTGGTCCCGGGTCCATCCCCCCTCCCTCCACTGTCACCAGCCAAGCACATGTAGGCCACCAGCCCGGTGCGCTGATTCGACCATCGGGACAATCCACGCCCCCCGTCGTGCCGCCATTCGTCCCTCTCCCGCCTGGACCCCGTTTGGCCCGTTTTTGACTTGCCTTGTCGCCTCTGCTTCAATGCTGTCTCTCTCGACCTGGGGCCCAGCTCCCAGCTTTGGGGTTGGTGTGCTCGCTCCGTCTGGCTGGTCGGCTTGGCATGGCTGGGCGTTTCTGCGCTGTCTGGCTGGCTCCCTGGCTCGCTTGGCTCCCTGGCCGCGGCGCTGGCCGTGGAGAGGAGGGGGGGGGGGGGAGCATCCGGAGGGAGTGCGTGAGTAGCGTGACTGAACCTGGGTCTGCTTTCCCAACTTCCCGGGTTCCTCAAGCTCCGTCCTCCTTCTTTCCTTTTGTGTCCTTTCTTCTTGCGATTCCTTCATGAATGATTGCTTTGGCATATCTTCTCCCTGTATTGTCTCTTTTTTCCACTTCATCGTGGTAAACTCGACGTATTCGACGCATTCGACCTGCGCGCGACCGCAAGACTGTTGCGGCGAATGGTGGCACCAAGTCGGTATTTTTGGTCGACCAACGGAACCCGATTTCCTAGCTGGCCCTCCTCCCCTTACCTTGTCGCCCACGTCACTATTGTATTGCAGTCTTGCTTGTCTCGCTGCCAGGCAGTATTCGCCATTTCTTCCATTTCTTTACCGAGACCGGTTGACAAGAAGAAACGTTAATATCAGAGGGAAAAGAGAATTAGAGGGAAAATGTAAGTCTTTGGCTGTGTTGACCTTGACTCGGACACCTTTTTCGTCTTGTCACCATTACGTCTCACATTTTCACCTGGTTAATTGGCCAGATCAGAGCTATCTGAGCCCATTTCCTCTGTACAAAGAAGGCCCTGTCGTACCTATCCCCCCTGCATGCCTCTTTAAGCTTTAACAAAACCACGTCGTCTTTTTTTTCTTTCTTTTCTTTTTTTTTTTCAAATCCTTATGCTGACTTACACACGAAACGTGAAGTGATCTACCGACTCAATGTTTCTCTATTCCAAGGGCGCAGACACGCAGGAGACCATGGCTTCTGTCGTGGCCATGATGCCTACCAACGTCTCGCGCGAATCGGTGTCACGCACTCACCGCATCACCAAGGAAAATCGAAGCCTCTGGTATCAGTTGACTGTCCTACAGCAGCCAGAACGGGCCAGAGCATGTGGTTCTGGTATGAAAGGTGAGTCATGGTAGCATCTTTAGTTTAAAGATTGGAAACCCCAAAAGGAAAAGAAGGAAGAAAAAGAAAAAGAAATGTTGATGCTTTCGAGACGTAGGCTTGTAAGACATGCTAATACCCAACTTCACATCATAGCAAACAGCGACAGACGGCCAGTTGATCCTCCACCAGTTGTTGAGCTCCGTGTCATCGAGGGTCCAACTGTAGAGGAAGGCAAGGATGTTACCTTTGACTACAATGCCAACTTCTTTCTCTATGCCAGTCTCGAACAAGCTCGACCTTTAGCCCATGGTCGCCTACAAAGTGCTGCCGCTACCAATCCCCCAATTTTGACTGGCGTGCCTGCCTCGGGTATGGCCTACTTGGACCGGCCTGTTGAGGCTGGTTATTTCATCTTTCCCGATCTATCGGTGCGGCACGAGGGCTACTTCCGCCTGGCCTTTAGCTTGTTTGAGACGACCAAGGAGGAGAGAGATTTTGACATGGAGCCCGGCGACCCAGACATGCCACCTGGCGTCGACTGGCGAATGGAAATCAAGACGCAGCCCTTTAATGTCTTCAGCGCCAAGAAATTTCCCGGCCTCATGGAGAGTACCCAGCTCAGTAAGACGGTCGCTGATCAGGGATGTCGCGTTCGTATTAGACGCGACGTGCGCATGAGGAAGCGTGACAGTAAAGGTTCCGCTTTTGAACGCAGAGATGATGATTATCGACGCCGAACCGCAACGCCCGCGCCCGACGATCTTCATAGCATCCGAGCCCGATCTCTCAGCAACTCGAGCGAGCATCGCATGTATGGCGCCGACACGTCCCGCAGACCGTCCGGTGTCGATGTCTATCATTCGGCTTCTCAACATCCGCCCCCTCCTCATGCTGCCGGCTACGACACCCCCCATTCGCAATTTACCGCCACTGGTCATACTTCACATTCCGAGCAGGCGGCAGCAGCAGCAGCAGCAGCACCGCCTCCTCCTCCTCCCCAATATGCTCATTCTCGACAATACGTGGTCCCGCCGCAAACGCCTGCGCACAACATGATCCCATCAGCTCCCGCCTCGGCACCGTCGGCGCCGTCATACCCATCGACACTTTCATCCCCGTATGCCAAACCGGAGCCGAGCAACTACGGCTACGCACCTCATCGTCGAAGCCTGAGCTCGACTTGCTCATCACCGGCACTGTCGGTCAAAGCCCCCGACTCGCAGTACGAACGAAACCCTGGTGGTTACGTGCAACCGTCGACAACCCCCTGCACAGGTCATTCGCCATCGAGACGCAATTCCTCGCAGCAACCCATGTCACAGTCTCAACTGCAGGAGAAGCCGCAGCCACTTCAGCCACCTCGGCATTCACAACAGACACCATATCAGACCAAGACATCCGCGCAACCAACCACGTCCACTACTACTCCATCGCTTGCTCCCCTCAAGATTGCACAATTAGTGTCGCCCAACCCGCCATCTCCTATCGAGCCACTTAGCCGACAAACTATGGCTGTTTCCACGTTGTTAACCGGAGACAAACGAAAACGTGACCACTTCTTCCCGCAAGCTCTACGCCCTCTGCACAATGACCAGCGACATGAGCACACACAACTCGAACGCATCCGTGGCTTGAGCCCCGACCCTGAAAGCGGCACGTTTACAAGAGCTAACGGCCAGCTTGAATTCATTGATTTCATACGGCCTCATCATCAATCATAAACAACCCTCCTTTGACAGGATGATGTTTTTTTTTTCTGTTTTTTTTCTGTTTTCTTTTTTTCGCTACCACGCGTGCTCCTGTCCTTTCCTGGAGACCGGGATAGACGCATTGAATGCGAGGAGACAAGAAGAAAAGAAAGAATAGAAAAGGGGGCGGGCGACCACCTTTACTACACTGCAGCGCATTGTAGTATACTGGTACTCCCGTGGTGTTTTGTCAATTATATCCGGCTGGTATTGTACATATTGAAGTTGCCCCGGTTTTCATCGCCTGTGCGGTTGCCATATATCTCAAGATTTGAACCAGGGGCGTTTTGGAGCAAATGTTTAAGTTTTCTTTTTCTGGGACCACCCAATCCATGGCTATAACAAGAGTCCAGTATTTACAGTTTTACCATTTCCCACTTGTTTATTCCCCTGTCTCTATTCTATTGGTCATTCTTCTTCTTCTTTTTTTTTATCTTCTTCAGAATTTCGTTCCTAGACCTACTCGGCACATGCACTGCTGGCGACAGAATGCGGTTCTTTTTCTTTGCTCCATGATTATGATTTACCATTTGCAATGTTCCTGTCATTGTTGTTTCGATACCATACCTCACGCTTCATAGAGTTGATAGACTTGGATAGAGAACCAGGCTTTGTCAAAGCGCCTTGTATATTCACTCCCTCTTTTCTTCTGGCAATGGTTTCAAAGTCACACATCAGGGAACATTCGAAAAGTTGGACATACCAAAAAAAAAAAAAAAAACGTTGGATACCGTCGATTGTTGGGAATTGGGGCAGAGCGACCACCTGTGCAGTGTAATGGACACCATTCATTCTGCCCAAATCTGCACATGTCGAGCTGAAACCCCCCTTTGAGCTCGAATGGCATGTGAATATCTCTCATTCTTATCCCGTTGTGGTGACTGTGGCGGAGCCGAGTGCTCCCGTGACTTTGATGCCACATTAACGAGAAGATGCTGAGAAAGGACATGAACACAATACAATTTACGTCTGCGCCTTGACTGATTCGGTTGGCGACATATATGGCAATGGTGGGTGCTTTGCCATCAGTTGTGGACTGGAGTGGGACGATGGCGCCATTCAAATGGGACAGGACAGGTTTGTCATTTGATTCTGGCCGGTCCTTTGGGCATGCGGCCAGCCATTTCGGTAGACTTATCTATTGCTCGTCAATGCTTATCACACGATGCTACGAGGGCGATTTAAAGTGGGCGGGTGATTTAATGTCTTGCGGATGTGTGATTTCCTTGTACCTTGAATGCCGCGCCATGTCGTGTTGTCGCGGCGGTGGGTCAAGGTTTTCACTCGTGGTGAAGCCGCCATCCCACGTTGTGCTCGCCTACCATCTATGGGTACCTGACGGAAGCATTGACGGATGAGCCATGCGTTCGTCTTGCTCCGTAAACACTGGAACCGAGGCACCAAGCCAGGCCATCAAAACGACGTCCAACGGCTCTCGCACGAGTCCGGACTCCCGAGTCCCGAACATTGACGCCCCCAGATTTAAAAAAGCGCTACTCGGTCCTGCGTTCCTATATGCCAGCGACGCACAGATGATGCTAATTTATATTAAAAAAAAAAAATCCCGCTCGCCCGTTTGAACTTTCCGGGCGCGCAAAAGCAGGGTATTTACACATGTTTTTTTATTTGTGTTTTTTTTTTTTTTTAAATCTTGGATCTTGGACGCCATGGAGGGGAAGTGGGGGCCGCGGCATTCACCAAGTGGCCCCAGCATGAAGAGCGAGGGGCTTCCCGCATGCTTGCCCGGTTGCCATGGTGATGTGCAGTCACGTGCAGATTGCAGGAGAGGGTGGGGGGGTGAGGGGTGTATGTACAATACAGAATGATGGTGTTTCGTGCCGCTGCCTTGACGGTCATTGCATTTTAACTCGTTGACGGTTTGGCATGTTTCTGGCGAGCGTCGGGGGAAAGTCAACAACGAGTTGAGCAATCTGGCCGGACAACAATAGGGGTTTTTTCTTTTCTTTTTTTTTTTAATTAGCTTTTTTGCTTTTTGCTTTTTTTTTTTTCGCGTCTTACTTTTGCTTTCGAGTTGGGCACAGTGTTACATCAGGCCCCGTTTTCGTTTGTCGTTTTGTCGCTGGTGGTGTGTCGCTGGCCGTTTGTGGCTGCTTGTTGCCGTTGCCGTTGTTTACTTGACGTTTTGTTGCTCGAACACATTGCGTCTCTGCTGTTCTATTTGTTTGCGTATGCAGACGGGAAAAGAAAACCCCTCCGCTTCGCTCTTCAATAACGGCTACCTTGTTCTCATTCCATTTCTTGTCTTCTTCTCGCTGCTTTTTTATTTATCATCATCTATATCTGAACAAGTCCTGTTTTTTTTTTCAATTGCATGACGACGACAAATACGATGAGCACGCGCTGCACGCACACATTACACGCATCAATTTTATAAGAGACAATAGGAATCTCATCTGACTGCGTGGACGAGGGGGGCTTCTTTTTTTTGTCTTTTTTTCCCGGCAAAACGTCTTGTCAGAAGAAGAGAGGAAGAAAGAACACTACGCATATTGCTACCGCGAGAGAAAAGGGCATGGTTTGCTGGTGATTCTTTGTCAAGTAGCCAGTATTTACCATTTCCCCCGCCATCTTTGTTTAGAGGGTAGGAGTGTTGAAAACAAACAAGCTGCGTGTGGATTGAAAAGGCGCTTTTATTGAAACAACACCAAGCACACCCTCCTCTTCCTGCAACAATGGGCCCGCCTAGGACTCGAGCACATTTTCTTGCCCAACGGGGCCGCTTCCAGGAAGGATCCATGAACGATCGCGCGTCTGCGGTGCCGCCCATGCAATTCATGGATCCGTCGGAGCGGGCAGCACTGGAGAAGCCGCTTTGTTGGGAGCGACAGACGGGGCGGTATTTCGGGCGGCGGCCGCAGATGGAGTTGGCTGTCTCGATGGGCGGCGAAGCGACTGCGACTGCGACTGCGATGACGATTCCGACTACGACGGGCGCCGAGGACAAGAGAGGCAGCAAGATGGGCATCTTGGGTCAGATGTGGGAGGGTATGCGAGGCAAGCTGCGCATTCGACGGGACGACACAAGCAAATCTCGGGGCGGTGATGACCACGACCACGACCACGACGAGAAGAGATGTTCCTTCCAGGACGGCAAGGACAGGGGACCACGGCCGGGCGACGAGCATCGGCCTTCGCGGGACGAAGTGCTTGCCAGTTATCACCAGCTTGTGGCGTCGGGCTTCTTCGCGTCCCACGCCATACAGTCTACGCGGTTTGGGCCGCCTCGTCCCAAGACGTCTCACGGCCACGAGAGCGCAGCGCCTCCCCAGTGGCCCCTGACACCTGCCATACCGTCCGCGAGCGAGGCCTTGTCGGGACCGCTCACGCCCGTCCAGACATGCCGCTCGGATGAACATGAAGTGTGCTCGCCTGTGAGCGCAGCCTCGTCGCGCGGCACGAAGCGCGCGGCGGCCGATTCGCCGCGGGCTGAAAGGGAGACGGCAGCCGCCGGAAATCCTCAAAACGAACATAGCGACGATGACAACGACGCAGAGGACGACGCAACGCTCGCCCATCGCTTCCTCCCCAAGCGTCTCCGCAAGACGGCCTCGCGGGACATCTCGCTGCCCAAGATACGAAGCGCCGCGTCGCGGAAGCATCTGCGCTCGGCCGTGGCTGCTGCGCGAAAAAGTCTATCGACGAGTGCTGCCGTTGCCGCCGCGCAGTACGCCGCACGTAATGATGATGATGATGATGATGATGATGATGTTGACATGGATGCCGTTCCTGAAGACCAAGCGCAGCTCACGCACGCCGTGCTTGGCTCCTCGCCCTCATGCAGGAAGATCAAGCATCCTACTAGAGCCAGGACTCCGAAGGCAGGAGGAGGAGGAGACTGCGCCGCAAGCAGTGCGCGGGTGTCTGCGCCTGTGCCGGTCTTTGGACCCGCGCACATGGAGACGTCGCCGCTGAGGGTGGTGCCGGATGCGAATAGGGGGATTCCGGATGTGCCTGCCCTTCCGGCCAAGTTTACGTATGGGGAGGACCGGGAGAATGGGTGTCCTTGGCGGGGGTTGAGGAGGGGTTGACGAGAGGGTGAAGGGAAAAAAAAGCCTTGTGGATTTCCTTGAAGTGTTGGACTTTGTTCCGAGGTGGACTTGATATTGGATCGTGTTTGGAGAAATCCTCGGATTCTTGTGTCGAGGATGGATTTCCTTGGTGTGTTGGACTTTGTTCCGAGGTGGACTTGATATTGGATCGTGTTTGGGGGGATCCTCGGATTCTTGTGTCGAGGATGGATTTCCTTGGCATGCTGGACCTTGCTTCGGGGTTCTTGCTTTTCATTCTTGCCAGCTCGGGCTTTGTCCCCGCGGCTTACAGCACTTTTTGTCCGTGGGGGACATTGAGGACGTGCAGGACCAGAGCAGGTACGCGGTTCGCCTTGTTTGTTCGGGAGACATTTCTTCCCCTTTCATTCTTTGAGGTGACGTCCATCTTTATCGCCAGCAGCGACATAGGAAGATGGTTTTTTTTTTTTTGGTTTTTTTGGTTTTTTTTTTTTGGGTTTTCGCTCCTGCAACCGATGTCCCGTTTCAGAGGCTGGATTCCTGTCTCGTACCGGGAGTGGACACCTGCTGTTTCTGAGATGTGTATCCTGCAGGTTTTTTTTTCTTTTTTTTTTCTTCTTGCTCTTCTTGTTCTTCTTATTTTCTTTTTTTTTTCTTCTTCTTCTTTTCTGCTTATTCTTCTGTTCTTCTGTTCTTCTTCCTTCTCTCTTCTTTCCTTCCGCTTTTCTCTGCACTCTTCGTGCTGAGTCGCATGGCCCGTCTTCACCACTCCCCTTTTCTTTTCGGGTGTCATCTCCACGAACGACGGGCTGGAGTGCAAGTCCTTGATGACCTTTTTATGAGCAATGAATGATACTGAATGATATGATGAATTGGATTGATGACCTGCGAGGCTATGCTTCTGAATGTCCTCTTGCCTTTTCTTGTGAGCGGACTGCACTGTTGGGCTGCACTGTTGGACTGCACTGTTGGACTGCCAGCCATGGTGCTATCCCAGGCTGAATGCCTGCATCTACCGCAACGAAGCGTATTGACAGATGCGGCCATTTCGTAGACATTGTCATCCCCTCAATTCGTCTGACGATTGACGCGGATGCCACCGCCCAAGACAAAGACGGGGTGGAACCACTACCAAGTTCGAGGTGCCAGATGCCCCCCCCCCCCCCCCCCCCCCCAACATCCTCCCTCCCCTCCACTCGAAAACCCACACCACCGCGCTCCCGTCCTTTACATCACCACAGCACCGGCATCAGCGTCATCCACCATCGGATAGCAAAGGCCATGCTCTCGCGCTTCCTCCAGCGCAGGCTGAACCCCTCGTCCCTGCGCAAATGCCACTCCCAACCTTCCCCGTCGAGCATCCGAGCTAGAGACGCCCAGCGACGATGGATGACGCCCGCGCCGAAACCGGGCGACGGGCCGCTCATGTCTCGACGTGCTGATCGCGAATTACCTGGTATGGTTTTTTTTCTTTTTCTTTTTTTTATGAAGAAAATACGCGAAATATGACAGCATCTATACATTATGCGATGAAATGCTATATCGTTTCTTGCATAAAAATTCCTAGGGGAAAAGGACAAAAAAAAAACAAAAAAAAAACTAACCACATTCTCTTCTCGCAGAACTCAGCCAAGTCAAATTCCGCTGGGCTCGCTCCCTCCCCATCTTCATCGCCGTCGTCACAATCTGCTCCCTCGCCATCTTCAACTACCAAAAGACGTCGTCGCCCATCGTGTCATCGACGCTCTACGCCCTCCGCACCAATGCCCGCGCGCGGAGCATCCTCGGCGACGACATCTACTTCAAGCACCAGATCCCCTGGATCCGGGGCCAGATGAACGCCATGCAGGGCCGCATCGACATATACTTCACCGTGCGCGGCAACAAGGGCTGGGCCACCATGCGGTTCGCGAGCCATCGCCCGTCGTCGCGGTCGCTGTTCGAGACGACCGAGTGGAGTTTGACGACGGAGCAGGGCGAGTGGGTGGATTTGTTGGACGGGGGGGATCCGTTCAGGGGATTGGGAGGGGATGCAGGGCTGGCGGGCTTGGCCGATGACGAGAGGGACGAGAACGAGATGCAGTCTACGAGGGGGTTTCGGCAGCAGGGTGTGATGAATAAGTGACTTTGTCAACATTGTGAGCTGGCCGCTGTTTTTGTTTTCTCCCCCTCACTATGCCTTTGTCAAGTGGATGGAATGACGGGCGTAGCTTGGGCTACGAGGTATCAGAGGACAGATGCCGCTTGGTTCTTCGAGGCGCAGAATTTCAGAGCCATGGACATGGCAACTACATGTTTAGCAACAACCTTGCCCAGCTGTGTCTGTTCAACATGACTGTACAATAGCAGGTGCATCAACAGAATCTTGATACGAAAAAAGAAGAGAGAACAAAGAGAGGGAAAAAAGAAGAGGGAAACAAAAAGAGGAAAAAAAAAAAGAACAGAAAACCCCCTAGTCCATGTATTATCGTACACAAATCCCATTTTTCATTTCATACAAGGAGCCCTCGACATAGTCAAGTCCTTGTCTCACTCTGTTCATGTATATATATTCTCGGTGTCCTCCCGTCTCGCATTGCACATACATAACTGTCCTAAAGATCAGCCCCTCTGGACTGTCGCGCCTCCTTCAACTCCAAGTGTCTCCGCCTCGCGGCCTCGAGCTGCGCGTCCGCGTCGGAATGCCTCTCGCGCAGGTCCCCGAGCACCTTCTCGCGGTACGGCAGCGCGGGAGCCTTGCGCTTCTTGGAATCCTGCAGCTTGACCGTCCGGCCCTTGGGTCCCGGCACCGGGCCGCTGACGAGCACGACGCCCAGCTCATTGTCCACCTTGAGGACCTCGAGGTTCTGCACCGTGACCCAATCGTTGCCCATGCGGCCCGGCATCTTCTTGCCGGGCATGACACGACTACCGCTGCCCTGGGACGGACCCGTCGTACCGATCGTGCGGTGGTTCTTGGAGTTTCCGTGCGAGGCCTCCTGGCCCGAGAAGCCGTGACGCTTCATGCCACCCGCGAAGCCCATGCCGCGTGACCTGGCGCGCACGTCGACCATCTGACCCTTCTGAAACCAGTCCGGCAGAAGCTGCGCGCCCACGGGCAGCAGGCCGTTCTGGTCGCGGACCATGAATTCGGCGAGCTCGCTCTTGGGTGCTATGCCCTTGGCCTCGTAGTAGCCCAGCATCGGGCTCGTCACGTTCCTGGGCTGCCTTGAGCCGGCACCCACCTGCACCGCCCAGTACCCGTTCTTCTCTCTCGTCTTGTTGGCCACGACTTGCACCTGGTCGAGCTGGAGGACCGTACACGGCACGCGCGTCTTGCCGATAAACATGCTCGTCATGCCCTTTTTCGTGGCCAGGACTCCGGTCCGGAGGGGCGTCGTGTTTTCCCGACGCTTCAGGGCGGCCGCGGGACCTGTGGTCGGCGCGGGGAGGCCAGAGTTGGGCTGGTTGAAGCGTCGGTGCTTGGATCGGGGTGGTGCCGTCGACCAGCCATACTGGATGTTTCGTTGAGGGATCAGGGGGAGGAGAAGGCGGCGGGTGGGAGCGTCGTGGGCGAGAAGGGCGGATGGCCGCGGGAAGGCCACCCTTGGCGAGAGGCGGGGTGGCATATGGAGTGGTTTTTGGTTTGGATGATTTCTGGGTTGTGTCGAGAGGCGAGGACGACCCGGTTGGGATGGGAATTAATTTTTGGGTGACGAAGCTGGCGATGGAGTGGTCTGGTCGGATATACGTCGGATGTTCACTAGTTGTCAACCTCGACGTTAAACCCGGCACGAACCGACACGCACCAACACAGCACGGGTCGCCCTCGCTGTTTTTCTTTTTTTCAAACAGAGAATAAACATCTTGAAATATAAATAAAAGAGAAAGAAAAATGAAAGAGAAAGAAAAGAAATAGAAAAAAAAATAGAAACAGAAAAAGCAAAAGTCTCCTCCCTCATACTCCATCACATCCCAACCCCCCTCCCCATCTCACTCACACTCGTCCCCTTCACAGCGTGATCTCCCGGCTGCGGCGCCGCCTCATACAAGATATTCGCAGGCGCCCGCCCCAAGCGCGTCCACTCGCCCCGAAACCCAAGATAGCTCAGCCGCGAAACCTCCTCGTCGCCGTCGCCGAAATTGTCCACAAAGAAGAGCACCAGCCGCTGCACGTTGCCGAAGAGCGCCCTCCGGACGGGAATCTCCTGCACCTCGGACGTCTGCGACAGCTCGATCCTCTGCACGGGATCGAGGTCCTCGGCGGTGGAAAAATCGAGGCCGTCGTGGTTGACCAAGAGGTGGAGTGTCTTGGGCGCGCATGGCGAGGGAGACGTGCGGATGAGGATGGAATGGAGCTTGACTTGGGCGGCGAAACTGGGGAGGCGTTTGTTGGTTAGCCATGAGTTTTGTTGGCTAGGCTAGAGTGAATGAAGGCGGGGTTTTGTGAATTCTTGGGAAACATACGGCACCGTCATCAAGAGCTGCTCGTCAGCATCACTCGCCAGCTCCGGCTCACCACTCATCCTCTCCGCCCACGTCTTCTTGACGATAGCCTTGCCCGCATCCCTCCGCGACTCATTGAGCGTCGTGATGTCGTCAAAGATGATTTGCTGGTAGAGCGAGGACTGCAGGGCCGGGGTGATGTCGTCTGAGTGGTCATGTTCGTGGTGGTCGTGCCCGCCGTGGCTGCTGTGTTCGTCGTGGCAGTGAGTTGACATGGTGGGGATGTTTATTTTCTCTGTTCTTTTATTTTCTTTTTCTTTTCTTTCTTTCTTTTTGACGAGATCTAATGTGAATCGTATGGTGCTGGGCGGGGCTCTGAGCAGAGTCTGAATAATAAGATGGATTTATTGAAGAGCTGGTTGGTGTTGTGTTGCGCAGGTCGGTTGACGTATTCGCAAGTTGTCATTGGTCAAATTTCCTACGTGCGTCTTGTCTGCTGGTCGGGAGGCTTGCCCCGCTGGCGTTGCGGGAGCCAGGACGGCGGCATTCGCAGAGTTTCACTCACCACGACGTCGTTTCATTCCCGCCAAAGGCCACAGAGCAAGAAAAAAGGTACGAATAAATAGTAGATTTTTTTTTTATTTTTTTTTGTTGAAAAAAATTGGTGTTCCACGCCAAACACGACTATCTGAAACCACTCTTCCTCTTGTTCTTCTTCACTTTCTTCCTGTCTCCAAAGGCGCCTGACACCGGTTGACTCATAGTCACGGATGGCCCAGCGATCCCGAAGCTTTGAGACGGTTCCGGTGCGGCTAGTTGACTGGACATTATCTGCATGGGGGGCTGTCGCTGGGTCAAGTCCGTGAACGGCTCGTCCTCGCGCAAGCTTTCACTGGCTGGGAATCCCTGCCGCCTGAATGGCGGGATCTTGTACTTCTCCGATTGAGCCTTCATCTTCGACTCGACTCTTCGACGTCGCTCTTTGATGTGAGAAAACTTTGCCTCTTGAGCGGCCGCGACAGAGGAAACGTAACCATCTAAATCAGCGCCTCGTGTCGTGGGCCAGTACGAAAGGACTTTTGGCGTTTTGAGAGAGCCATAAACGCCGGGGTTCAACGTCGGGGCAAGAAGGCGCAAGCGCTGGAAAACAGCATCCAAGGCGCCTGGTGGTGACGCCGACAAGGGATCAGCGGATGGTTGTGACGGTGCAGAAATCTTTAGGCCAGCCTGCATGCTATGGCCAGATTGTTGAGAAACATCATCGATGGCATCATAGTCTTGTGCGTTGTCCGAGGTGCCTGTCTCTAAAAGGGGCACATCTTGCACTATGAAGCCGTAGCTCGATAAGAAGAAGTCCCGTGCCACCTCGCAGACCCAGACGTTTCGTGCGTGATGCATTTCTTGAGGAAAAGAAGTCGCCGCCGGCTGAAGCCAGAAATCCGAGAACTGCTTTAGCACACAAGTGTACTCCAACATTGAGCTCGGTGGCTCATCAACAGCACGCCGCCTGAGCTGAGTCACGACAATGTTGTCTCTTATGCTTCTAAGCAGCTCCCTAATATTTGTTTCCATGCCATCATTGGGCTCACTGTAGAGAATGGGTTCTTCCACAAGTGAGAATAGTTGCAACCTTCCACACTCACCGTCAGCATGCTTCAAAAAAGAGGTTTCAAGAGACTCTGAGAGGCTTCTACTCACCACGACGTGAGAGGAATATTTCCGTTCTCCGAAATGCCGAGGTTGATGGTGCTCCGAACGAATGATGTCATTTCCGTTGGCAACCCGCATGCGCCTCGATCAATCACACTCAACAGACGAGACGCAATTTCCTGGCCGATTCGTTCCACATTCATTAGTTTGGGACATGGCGCGCACTCAGCGGCGTCTCGGTCCGGCACCTCATCATGATTCCTCTTCGCACCCCTCTTCCCATTGAGCAATGCATCTATATTTTCATCCGTCATCCCGTCAGGGATCACGAACGTGTCTCCAAGCCGCTTCAAAAATCTCTTTCGCCTTTTCTTGAACCGCTTACGTTCTCCTGAACGTGACCAAGAAACCTGAATTGTTGGGAGAGTCACTGTAACAGATGGATCTGCTAAACTAGTACAAATGCAATACCGGACGCTCAAGTCCTCGCCAAGAATGGTCATTTGGTAGAATTTCACATTGTGATGCATGTAGTTTGATCCTGGACCGGGCTCGTCCGAAATCCAAGGTGCCTCAATTTCCGCCGGACAAACCTTGATGAGCTGGGCCTTGTGTATAGCTGACACCGTTGCCTCTGAGAATAGCGAAGTAATGTGCCGATGGTATTGCGGAAGTTGCGTCTCGGGCGCGACGCCAAACCAATACACAGTCAGCTGGCTGACGTTGGGCGAGTGTATGAATACCATTGTGCTGTTGGAGTCATCTTTTGACACTGGACACGTGGTGATCCTGTAGTCCTCGTTGCCAAAGCCCACGTGAGAGCACGCCAGAAGCAACGCAGGGCGCATAACTGGTTTTGCGACTCCTTGGGCGAGTGACAGATCCAACCAAATAATCTGCCTGGTGGTCAGCACAAATAGATGACTTTCGTTCGCTGGACTTCGTTCAACGCCTATGATCCAATCCGGCGCTAGCCTCGACTGTCGAATGATATCCAGCTGAGGCAAAAAAGTCTCCGTTTCCAAATCAAGTACCACAATATGCTGGGCGTTCCAAATTAAAACATGGTTTCTTGTCGACTCTTCGGCGTCTTTGCTGCCCTGCTCTGGCATAAGAGCGGGATCCAAAGGATCATCTAGATGACAGTGTTTCCCAAGTGATAGCATACCATGCCGCTGAGAAGGATAGGTCGACAGAGGTGTGATGGAGGGGAGAACACCCTCGTACATGTGTCCACATTTATATAAGGATAGCCGCAGTGTATTCATGCCTACTTGCCATGTGCCCAACAGGGTCCAGATGCTCCAATACCCGCACTGGTCGATTAAGCCTATCCGTGGAAGGGATGTCGCCGGGGATGGGATGAATACAACATCTGAAATGTCATTGCCGCCGGTCTCTTTGTGATGCAGCGTAATCAATCGGTTCGGGGCAATGTAAGATGGTGGCTGGAAGGTGTCTGAGCTTGGTTTTTCGTGATCCGGTACTGGAACTGGATGAATCTCGGGTTGCAGAAGAGTCACCGAGGTTTGCGTTTGAACGAGCAACCACCGAACTCTTTTAGATAACCACAAAGTAGTCACAAACTTGACACTGACAATTGGCAACCCGTCTCCCATCCAAAGTGTCTCGTTTTCTGGCTGTGAGGTATCCAGAACAGAAAGATGGAGCAAGGCGTCCTGGTGTTCCTCCCATTGCCATCGCGTTTCTTTCGCTAATACCAGCCGCAGTTTTTGGCCAGATTCACCGGTCACAACTGCAAGCAGTGGAGCCACGGTCGGCCGATATGATCTGAAATCAGTCATTTCGCCCATGACTAGAGTATCTCGCTCATCTTGCAAGTTTTCAGAGTGCTTTTGAGGATTTAGACTGTCCTTCAGCATGCCTGAGAAAGCAGCAGCCCCACCAATGAAGGCCTCGGGATGAGAATTTGATAACCATCGTCTCTGAGCCTTGACTGCTTCTTTTTTGGGGGTTGATGATAGATTTGGACATGCGGGTCTTGACGGTGCATACAAGTTGGCAGTTGTTCCAACAATATTGAACCGTGGAGCTATTGTGACATGTAAGAAATACGGGTTTACTTTGATTTTGTGCCTTTTTGGTAGTCCTTTCGGGCGTTCCCCAAAGCGCCAAGATCCACGGGTTATATCAAATCTTACCATGAGACGTAATTCTGGTACTGTGTAAAGTGCCCGGTCTATCAGGCCCACCAGAAGAAATGTAGGTCAACAGCCCGGGTTGGCCAAAATGAAGATCCGCGAGCCTCCGGTTTTCAGCCATTTGGGCCGAGTAAATATTCCCAGTAAGATCCAAGACTGCCTTTTCTGGTCATCCTAAGAAGTGACGACCCGCCAGAGAAAAAGAAAGAAAAAAAAAACTGTAGGATTAAATTGGCGAGGCTCGTTTTGGTGGCTTGGATAGCGCGCTACTATTCAAAGGCTCATGATTGTGAAGTGCTGACGTGCACAGAGATGTAAGAACTCCTGGTCTCAGAGATTGAAACTTGTTTCCAAATGCATCACATTAAAAAGCAGCCGACCGTGCGTCGAAAGTGAAAGACTCATTGATTGGAAGAAGCTTGAAAGTGCTTGCACGTGATCCACTCAGACGCCTCGCGTGTGGACGTGGACGTGTGGGCAAGTCGGCCAGGCAACAAGCCCAGCCAAGGTACGTAAACATACCTAGGTAGTGCTTATCTCCCAACCGTCTCCCTCTCGTCACTTGATGCCTCCAGACGCCAAAGAACAACGTCGAATCGCGCCATCCACGACGACGCCAAAAAGAAGTACCAGAAAAATAAAATACGACCGCGATACACATACCAAGAATGGCAACCTCTTTCGAGACATCATTCTCCGCCAACGGCAATCGACAGACAATGGCGCCGGTAGGACCGTCCGTCGCCGACACGCTCCCAAGCATCAACTTTGGGTTCGACGATCTGCGCGACCGCATGGCCAAGTTCACAGCAAAATTCGACGCCTTTATCGAGCAGGGAAGAAAGCGCGTGCTTGAAGAACGAAACCAATTTCGTTTGAACGTTGCCGAAGTACAAGGTTGGATGGACCTCTTCTTTCGTCATGTCGCATTTAATAACAAACAATGAAAAAAAAAATTCTTCCAAATTCGAGTATTTATCAAGACATGGCTTCATACTAATGAATATTTTCTCGGTTATAGAGGATCAGCGCATGAAGAAGAAAGACATTGAAATCATCCAAATCAGAACATCGACGCACCAGCAAACACTGGCGAAAGAAGAAGCCGAGACCCGCGAGATGGAAGCGGCCATTGCCGCCCTCGCCGCACAACGCGACGCGCAGCTCACCGTGCGGGATACCCTAAAGAAGCAGATTGCGCAGACGCAGGCCGAGATCGAATCGCGCTTGGCTGCTCAGCGCGCACATGCAGAGCAGCAGGAGGCGCAGCAGCGATTCAACGTGCCGGAGCTGGACTTTTGGATCACAAACTTGTGTCTGAGGATCGAGGGGGCCGGAAAGACGGACCGGCTCAAGTTTGTGTTTACGCACATTGACGAAAAGAACTGGGAGAGGGAGGCCTGGTTCGAGCTGTCGACGAGCTCGAGGGAGTATGATGTCAAGCACTGTCGGCCGAAGCTGGAGAGGGAGAGCGTGGAGAAGGTATTGGAGAAGGTCAATGAGTCGAGGGAACTGGTGGTTTTGTTGAAGGGCATGCGGGAGCTATTTGTGGAGGCTTTGAAGTCGCCTGTTGCGTGAGGTGCGATTTGGGGGTCAGAACATAATATTCAGACCTGAATAGACTGCGATTGGGGAACGGAACGGAACGTGAGTTTGAAGTTGAGGTTGAATGGTATACAACTTGCTCTTATCAAATGCTCTCTGAGTGATGTGTGGTTTTCTTGGCATTTTTAGGTTGTCGGATGCCTTCTAAAAATGGGTATATCGTGCTTTTTTCTTTTGGTCGCTTTCGTCTCGAATCCTTCTGCAACGTGGGGTTGCGGGATGTCTCGGTTCAGGCATCAAATGATGCCAGTCAAACGCGTAGAATAAACCGACCAAAGTCATACCCTGTCTACACCAGGCACGCGTGCTCACAGGCTTATGCTCTGTTCCTAAAAAAAGATTGAAAAAAAAAGAAAAAAAAAAAGAAAAAAAAATAGTAGACACCGTGTAAATTCTATCACTCACCGATTCATTCCACCACAAGTTCACAATCTCCAAGCCGGTTCGTGGGCCCGTTTTGTCTCGCATTCTTACCACATGCATCTCAACCCCGCCGGTGCACACTGCTCGGTATCCAGTCCGCGTTATCTAGTTCGGTTTTGAAACCCCAAGCTGCCTCGTACATGCACGACACCACCAGGCGATTGACACTCACAAAACCACAAAACCACATCTCCATCCACCGTCCACCATCCGCAACCATGCCCGAGCCCGACAAGCGCGCATCCGCGCAACAAGCCGTCGATATTCTGCACGAAATTTCCACGCTTCTAGTTCGCCCCCCCCCCTTCTTTTCCGCTTATTGTTTTCTACAATATGCACGCTCACACACGCGAATCTTGACCATCCCATCTCATCTCTGCCTACCTTGCAAGCAGAAAGCAGGTAAATTATTGGATTCCACTGACGCGCCATGGTAGAATTGCCAGCTCGACAGGAGAGCCATCTCCATATGCGTGTCTTTGATTGAGAGGGGCGTGAATCCAGAGGCTCTAGCGGTACGACAACTATACAGTGATTGCATTACCTCATGAATCCGTTCAACAAACAAAATGAGTGCTGATGCTGTTTTTTTTTTACCTCTGGTAGCAAGTGATTAGGGAGTTGAGGCAGGAGGCTGCGTTGGTGGATGCGAGGATGGCTGAGCACGAGGCGTGAACCAGGCGTGAAACGCATGATGTGCATTGTTCATGAGACGAAAAACTACTTGTTTTATTTTTGTTTTGGTTTTTACTCCCGGTCCGAGAGGATGAGAATGGGCGTTTTTGAGGTCGCGAGGAACTTGTCATTTCCTTTGTATTATGGACATGCTTGCAGAATGATGTAGTTTTGTGATTCCCCTGCTCTTCAAAAGAACACTGTTCTTAAAAAGCACAGCGGCTTTAATCTCTTCAAAGAACCATTCTGACATGAGCCGAAAATCCTGGCTTTGCAGATTTCTTGATCTGCCCGCTCTTCACTACCTCCCTGAACCGTTCGCGGCCTCAAGTGATAGCCCCTGTTCTGCCTGCTCAATTAAAAACAAAGCCCGTTCATGTAACGCCTTAATGCTATGCCGTATCATCAAAACATGAAGTAATCCTGACGCAAAATAATAAAGCAATAGAAAAAAGAGCAAGCCGGTTCAAAAAGCCAGACTGGAAAAGCGTCCTGTTTTTTTTTTTTTTTTTTTTTTTTTTTGGTTTTTTTACCGGTGTCCGATAAGGAGAATATCGTCCTCATCGTCGCTGTCGTCAGCACCCAAATCATCGTCGCTGTCGTCATCCGCATCCTCGTCGGAGTCTCCGTCACTTAGCTCTTCTTCTTTTTCTTCTTCGTCCGCGTCATCTTCTTGGCTCCTGTACCCTCTCCAAAATCCAAAGATGTCGTCATCAGAGTCAATGTCCACAGTGCTATGAGCCACCATATCCTCGATGGGGGTTTCGATTGGCGACAAGGATCGAGCGAAACGGTCTGGCGCACGGTACTGAAGCTCAACACCATGAGACGAATGCCGTCGCCTGTTGGGAATCCAAGTATTGGTCGTTGAAGTGCCAGCATTTGCGGCATTGCGCTGAGGTTCGATCTGCTGCTGCGTCTGAGCATTCAACACCGATTCAGCCCTTTCTGTGGCGGTCTGCAGCGTGGGATTGCCGTTTGCGTGGATTTGAAGCTCGACTGTGTTGTAAGACTGGCAGATGGAACATTTCAGACCAAGCCAGTGATACAAGACGTCGCATTTCCCGGAGCAATCATTGCAGAGAACTGTAACCCTGGTGTCCCGAAATTCTGGCGGCATTGGCTGACTGAGAATGGCAACGTCGAGGTTCCTGAATTGGCTCTCCATGTTGGCTAGACTCCTGTTGCAAATGGGACATTTGTAAGAAACCCTCATGTGCTGGTCATAACACCTCTTATGTATACTGTGACCACACGGCATGAAAACCACAGGTTTGGGCGACGTGAACATGTATTCTCCGCATATAGGACAGTCACAATCTGTGGAGCGTTCGATACACTTGTGGGAGCTTTGAATTGATGTGGTTATACATGCACGGCATGTCTAGGGCAGCGTATTAGCCTTTTCTTCTTCTTTTTCTTTTTCTTTTTTTTTAACCTCGATGGTTTTGTATAATGGCATCGGAGAGAGGAAGGAGGATTGGCATTGCGCACCTTGCAATGAAAAAAATCTTTTCCGAGACCCAAGCCACGCCTGCAAATGCCGCAGTCGTTGCAATGATAGATTGGCTTGCTCTTCCGGTTCTCCCAGAGCTTGCATATATTGCAGTAATAGTGTGCTGAAAGCTCGCCACAGTTGATGCACATGTCAGATGCCCTTTGCGGCGTCCCGCACAGCATACAAAGCATGTTTTTCGTTTCCCTTCTCACAAGATTATGGTCTTCTTGCGCATCATGGCAGAAGCGACAGGTGTACCATCTTTTGCACGTAAAGCACTGAAGCTTGACATTTCGCTCATAGTGCTGGCAGCCTAGTGGCTGTTGCAGTTCGAGCGACAAAGAGGTGGACTGATTCTGCAAATCGTCGTCTGAATTTTTGCGCGAGCGTACAGGCGCGAACGTCGGAGCAGTGTCGCTTGCGCTGATCATGTATTTTTCAGCTGCGGCAGACTGATTGTACCACGACTTGAATGATTCCAGCGGGCCAGGTGAGCAGGAAGGCTCGAAAGCAAGACCCGGTATTTCTTCATCGATAAGAGGTGTTGGTATGCTATGAGAGACAACGAGATGAGAGGATCGGTAGCCTTCTAATAGAATTCCGTGCATCTGCATGGCTTTTTCTTCCGAAGAAATACTCTGAGCATTGATGGCCTGAATCCGCCTTCTTAATTCATGCATGCCATCATCTTCCGGTATCCCCCTTCCTCTCTTGGAGGAAAGAGGGAAGCCGAGACGATCATGACTTGTGTCGTCAATGGTCAAAGGCGAATCTGTGATTTGTTCGACTCTAGTTTCCTCCGTTGACGTGCTGGCAGGCCTCGAGCGAGGCGTCTCTGGCCTCATGATGGGGTCGACTGCATCCGAGGCTGTCGACGTTTCCGCCTCCTCTTCGGATACCGTGTCTTGGGGCACGCCGGAGTCGCTCACTGCTTCCGAGTCAGCCGGCGCCGTTCTATCATGGTCTTCGCTCGTCAGTGCCGTCCGTGATATCTCGGAGAAACGACGAGCTTGGCGCAGAACGGGGTTGATGATGAACTCGGAGACGAGAGAAGACATCGAGTTCGCCACACCAACGCACGACTTGGCGAGGAGAAAGCAAGCAAGCAAGCAGCTTACTGCCGCAATGCAGAAAGGGGGCCCGTTGGATAAAATGCTGACGATGACACAGCCTCGGCGTGAAAGATGCTGGTGCTGTTTATCTTGCTTTGCCGTCGAGCGCTTTGCCGCAAAGCACTTGATGCACGAATTGAAAATGGGAAGTCATCTAGGTACCTATCTATCTAAGAGCCGCCACTGGGTTCCAGTCTCTGACATGGGACATGGATTTAGATTGAATGCTGGTAGCTGGGTTGCAGCCCACAGCCCTTGCAGCCCACAGCCCACAGTCCACAGTCCACAGCCCACTACCCACATGCACTGATGGATTCGCCCCCAGGGGCCAGGGCTGACATGTGAGAGCCGGGCTCCAGCAAACCGGCTCGACCAGTGACATACTGGATACTTGGGTCTCCCATCACCCGAGTACTGGGTAGACTGGGAAAGGGCACTGCGCACACATGCCTGGCATGTTCTACTGGGAGAAGGAAGGAAGGAAGGAAGGAAGGAAGGACTCTCTCATCAAGTGAGCATCAAGCGATGGCCGGCTGCGGAGACGGAGACACACCAGACGCCTCCAATTGGACCCGGCGGAACATGGAGCAGCGCGCAAAATGATTGATGGCTCGACGTATTACTCTTATTATTTGGGGGAGGGGGCAGAATTTTCACCTCCCAGCAGCTCCATACGAGAAGGGAAGCAGACCAGGCTCTTGTGTAGCGCTCGTCCGTGTACATATGGAAGCTCAGACATGGCGCATCTCTGAGCGGGCAAAATTCCGCGTCTGGCTCATCTGCGATCTGCGCATGATGCATGACGATTTACCACACGGTAGCATTGGCGGGCGAGACCGAGGTCGGGGTGGGGTGTGGGCGTGGCGCGCGAGATGGCGGATTTCAAAGCTCCGAATTTAGCAGAATCGCCCTCAAGCTCGACGATCCGAGGCTGATGAGGTTGATGCGACTAGCTGTGTGTGTCCGGTTGCTGAACGGGTCCAACTACCGCGCATGCATTCGACAACTTGAGCAAGCCACAGGTAGATGTGGTCCTGGTGAGCATCATGTTTGTCAAGACAACTTCATCAGGACAACCAGAGGAGACGCGCCACATGGCGTCGGGTCCATTGTGCGCGGAGAATAGAGTTGCCGCGCGTATTGTCAGCGTGTTGCCTGCCGGCGTATTTGCTTCGCTCTCACAAGGCTGGCATCGAAGCTGACATCGGACGCCGCCACTCTGCTTGCGTCTCCGGTTTTTTTCCATCCATCCATCCATCAGTCCCTATCTGGTACGTCCCTCGAATGTTCAAAGTATTGATTGTCTCTGGTCCAACATTGCCCATGTTGCATCTGCAAGCGGCGTGGGCGGTGTTGAGTCTGGTGCCCCACTGTTCCCCAACTGGCCATGTTGAAGGGCGAAGATCGATTGAATGATGAACCAGTCATCTGGCCGACTTGAGCATATGTGGCCAGTACTAAGAGGTCTGTCTGGTTGAGTGCTCAGTGCTCAGTGCTCAGTGCTCAATGCTCAATGCTCAATGCCCAATGCGTCAGGGCTGCCTGCATGTGGGGCTTGGAGCACGGATTGATAGCTCTTCCATTGCTGTGCCCACGCTGCGCGGTGCATGACTGGCCTGGCTGGTCTGGTCTGTAAGCTTCTGTTCTGGTCTCCAGCTGTGCTGGGGTGCTGGAGTTGGGAGTTGTCGGGTGCTGTGCTGCGCGAGTTGCTGCGCGAGTGCTGCGCGAGGTATTCCTGGAATCATTCATGTTCCGAGCCACCTGTTGCACCCATCTCCGTCTTTTCTCTTCTTTCCCTCTGCCCATCTCCCCCTGCTTTCATCGTTGCCATCGCACGAGCCTTTCTACACCCTTCTTTCGTCGGTTTTCTATTCTTCTATTCTTTTCTCCCGTGAAACGACGTCTTCACTTCGTCGTCGGTCAATCGATTTTTTCCCTTGGTTTTCTTTGAGTTGCATTAGCTCGTCCAGTCCTTCGCCCTTCTTTTCCATTAATGCCCTGTTCCTGAATTCAGGTCCCTTCATTTCCTGACGCCCTTAAACATCCCGGGAACCCTGGGGCCCTAGGACCCTGAGATCCTCGGACTTGGGCCAACGCCAATCTTTACTTCATCACATGTTATTCTCTGTCGATGGGCCTACTTTGATCTTAATAGCTTCGTCCTAATTCAGCATCATGGCCGCCAATAGCGCCGCCAACGCTTCTGGCGCTGACTTCAGTGATGGTCTTCGACATCGTCCCGTTAACAATAACAAGGCAGCATCTCCAGTTAAGCCTCAACCCGAAGATAATAAGAAAGCACTCAAAAAGGTACGATGGCCAGTATTGAGTCTGTGATCAGGCACTTGACGATCGGGAACGCAGAACAAAAAAAAAAGCAGGCCATTGACCATAAAGATAGGCAGAAAAGAACCTCATTGAGACCTTTGTAGAGTGGGAGCACATCCTTGCTCCGCTCCTTTTCACGACTTTGGCACTATTCACACGATTGTGGAAGATTGGCTTGAGTAATATCGTGACTTGGGATGAAGCTCAGTAAGTAATCTTTTCCAATCTCTTCAGGGGGGCCAGAGCTAAATAAATATGCTCTCCTTGCCATTGACGCATCAACTGACTGTTTTGAAACTGTACAGCTTTGGCAAATTCGGCAGTTACTACATCAAGCACGAATACTATTTCGATGTCCACCCCCCTCTCGGAAAGATGCTAGTCGGCTTGTCCGGCGTCTTAGCTGGATACAATGGTACCTTCGAATTCAAATCAGGCGAGAAATATCCCGAAGAAATCAACTACACCTTCATGCGTGCCTTCAATGCCTTTTTCGGTATTGTCTGTGTGCCCATGGCTTACTGGACCGCGCGCGAACTGCACTTCCGTCGAGCTGCTGTTTGGCTTGTGACCCTCATGGTCCTTTGCGAGAACTCCTACACTACCATCAGCCGTTTCATTCTCCTCGATTCTATGCTGCTTTGCGGTACTGTTGCCACCACTCTCTGCTGGATCAAGTTCCATAATCAGCGTCATAACAGCTTCGAGCCCGAATGGTTCTTCTGGCTCTTTATGACTGGAATCAGCATTGGTTGTGTCTGTAGTGTCAAGCTTGTCGGTCTATTTGTCACTGCTTTGGTAGGCCTGTATACCATTGAGGACTTGTGGAACAAGTTTGGTAATACCAAGATGCCAGTGGTATGTTTCTGGAACAACTTCTTTCACACACTCTCTGTCAAACGGCGGAGCTGTATGAAAGCAACAACAATCTGGCTAACAAAAAATACTTATAGACCACTCTTGGTGCTCACGTAGTGACTCGTGCTGTTGGATTGATTCTTCTTCCTTTCCTCATCTACCTCCTGTCCTTCGCCATGCATTTTGCCATCTTAAACAAGACTGGTCCTGGCGATGCGCAGATGAGCTCTCTTTTCCAGGCCAACCTGAGAGGCACCGAGGTTGGAAAGAACAGCCCTTTGGAAATCGCCATTGGTTCTCGTGCCACAATAAAGAACATGGGCTACGGTGGCGGTCTGCTTCACTCTCACGTTCAGACATATCCTGAAGGCTCAGGACAACAACAGGTTACCTGCTACCACCACAAAGATGCCAACAATGACTGGTTTTTCTACCCAAACCGCCGCGAGCCTGACTATGATGCAGAGTCTCCTGATCTCCGCTTCATCGGCGATGGTACCACTATCCGCTTGATTCACGCCCAAACTGGTCGCAATTTGCACTCCCACGATATAGCCGCCCCGATGACCAAGTCTGACAAGGAAGTCTCTTCCTACGGTAATCTGACGGTGGGAGATGAAAAAGATCATTGGAAGGTTGAGGTTGTTCGAGATGTCGCCTCGCGCGATCGTAGCCGAATTCGCACTCTGACAACGGCTTTTCGTCTCAAGCACGAAGTGCTCGGATGCTACCTGAAGGCTACCAACAGGAACTTGCCTCAGTGGGGTTTCAAGCAAATTGAGGTAACCTGCACCACTGAAAACAATCCTCGCGACAGCTACACTCAGTGGAATGTCGAGGCCCACTGGAACGACAAGCTGCCCGCAGGGGACCCGGGCGTCTACAAGTCACCTTTCTTTCATGACTTTCTTCACCTCAACGTCGCTATGCTGACATCGAACAATGCTCTGGTACCGGATCCCGACAAGCAGGACGATCTTGCATCGCAGTGGTGGCAGTGGCCGTTCCTTCACGTTGGCCTCCGTATGTGTAGTTGGGACGACCACATCGTCAAGTACTTTCTCCTTGGAAACCCTCTCGTCTACTGGGGATCCACTGCTGGTCTTGGCATCGTCGGATTGGTTGTCGTCTGGTACATTTTACGATGGCAACGTGGGTTCAGGGATCTCAGCGACAAGGAAATTGACCAGATTCATTACTCTGGAATATATCCTATGGCTGGCTGGTTCCTGCATTACCTGCCCTTCATCGTCATGGCTCGTGTCACATATGTCCACCACTACTATCCTGCCTTGTACTTTGCTATCCTGAGTTTCGGGTTCCTCGTTGACTGGACGGTCAGAAACCGCAACGCGACTGTCCAGAGCGTCACGTACGGCGTCTTGTATACGACAATCATTGGTCTTTACGTTCTATTCATTCCGGTCTGCTGGGGCATGACTAATTCCAATAAGCAATACAGCTACTTGAGGTGGTTTGACAACTGGAAGATCAGCGATTAACTCTTCAAGTAATCGCTGACGCATGAGAGTTGTGCAGACGCGGCCTGCGTATTCGCAAGTGGGAAGGGGGGTGGACAGGTTGTAGCGATCTACACGACGATATTTCTAGCCATGGCTAGCTTTCAGCCATACATCATCATGCACTCACAATGCTAGGCTAGGGGGATTTGGTTTTTTTTCTAACTGCAAAATGTAGGCTTCGGGGAAATGGCGAGAGATTTTATTTTATGGACTATTTGGGTTTGGACAGGACATGTATAACAGAAGAAAGAAAAACCGGCGTAGTCTTGACAAGAGAAAAGAAATAACTCTTGTGGTTCATGCGAAGCTCAAAATACATTTCTTTTTCCTACAAATAAAAGGGGAGTGGTTCAAACTAGCCAGCCCAGGTAATTATGACGCCCGCTACCTCGGCATGATGCCGCGGAAGTGCAAGCTGTATGTAATTCACGTTTTCAGGCTATCCATATCAAACCCCGCCCCGGGATAAAAGAAAAAGACGAATGAGACCATGCTATAATTTGTCGATTGGGAGGGGATCGTTCGACGGAAGAAGGTGAATTGAACAAAAAAAAAAAAAAGAAGAAGAAAAGGGCAATGAATTACTGACGGAAGGCGTGGGTATCATGTATACATGCTTTCTTTCTCTCTCGTATGTGCCCATCATGCAGACCAAAATTTTGTGTCCCTCCTCCCGTTGTCCATGAGAGAAATACACTTTATCGTCGTCGTCGTCGTCGTCGTCGTCGTCGTCGTCGTCATCCTCGTTCTAGTTTTCATTGTCCGTGTGATGCAAGTGTGACATATGCGATGCTAGTGGTGTCCATCATTTCCCATCGCGGCACAGTTCAGCAACATCCTCCTCGGCCACCACCGGATGATTTGTTGGCAGCGCCAGCCAGCTTGACCTGCCGCTGGGCACCGGCACTCGGACCCTTGACTCCGGAGCGTCGATCATTCAGATCGTACTTGCCGGCCTGGATGTTCTGGTAGATGCGCTCGGCGACCCTCATGAAGGCGTTCTCGACATTCTCTCCGCTCTTGGCGCTCGTCTCGACGTACTCCATGACGCCGTTCCGGCGCGCCCACTCCTCGGCCTCTTGGCGGGTCACCTCCCTCTTGTTGTCGTCCTGGTGGGTCAGGTCGGCCTTGTTGCCGACGAGGACGACGACGATGTCTGGCTCGGCAATCTGGCGGAGGTCGTTCAGCCAGTCGGTGACGTGCTGGAAGGTCTGCTTCCTCGAGAGGTCAAATACCAAGAGGGCGCCGCTTGCGCCGCGAAAGTACGACCTCGTCACGGACTTGTATGTCTCTTGGCCGGCGGTGTCCCATAGCGAGAGCTTCATGTGCTTCTGGGGTACCTTGGATGTATCGCGGGGTGGTTCGGGGAGGCCGTCGGGGGGCGTGTCGATGATGCTGGTGGCGTCGCCGGTACTCGTGGCAGTGGCAGCGGCAGCGGTGGTTGGTGTTGATGTTGATGTTGATGCTATTGATTTCGTTGCTCCGGTGGGCAAGGACCACGACGGCCCTGGTCTGGAGTGCGGCGGCCCGACGGGAACGATACGCGAGCCGAACTCTACGCCGATGGTGACGTCGTGATGGGGCGAGAAGCGGCCTTCGCAGAGGCGGATCGTCAGAGAGGACTTGCCGCACCCTGAGTCGCCGATGCAGACCAGCTTGGCGATGTAGTCCCATGGAGAGGAGGCCATGGGAAAGAGTTTTTTTTTTTTTTTTTTTTTTTTTTTTTTTTTTTTTTTTTTTTTTCAATCTTATTCTTTTGCGGACGCAATGAGTGTGGTGGTGAGCTGGTGATGTAGACAAGCACGTGTGTTCGATTGCCCGAGTATCGATTGCGTCACTGGTGGGTTTCGTTGTGAGAGAGGGAGGGATGGATGGAGGGATGGAGAGACCGAAGGGGGAAAGAAAATGGTGGTTGTTGTGCCTATATCCTCAGCTCATGAATGGATGTTGGACAAGACGTGCGATTTGCGGCGGCAGAGTCGGGACGGGCGCTGGTTGGAGAGGATTGGGAAGGATGCATGCATGCGGCAAGCTTGAATGTTGTATGTTGTTGTCAGGTATCAAGAGTACGGACGGGCGGACGGGCGGACGGGCTGGGCCATGATGGGTCGGGTTCGTCACATGCACGACTCGAGCTCGCTTTCTATGGTCGGGGTTTGACGGACGCTAACTCCAAGCAGGAGTCTGGGATTGGTGGAGCTGCAATTGTGGAGATGGGAGGGAGAAGGCCATGGCCGTGGGAATGGGAGTGGGAGTGGGAATGTGAATGGAGATGGGGATGGGGATGGGAATGGGAATGGGAACGAAAATGGGAATGGGAATGGCGATTCGAGATGGCGATCCGCGATGGAGACGGAGACGGCAACTGCGAGGACCGCGGTCCGGGCCATATTTATTATTGGGTTTTTTTTTTTGTTTCGCGAAACAAAGGACATTTGGTCGCATGGAAGAAGGGGGCCAAAAGACGTGTCATGCCTCGGCGACGGATGATGGGCCGTGGGCAAGTGGGAAGATGTTGGCTCGATGTTGTTGATGGCAGACAAGCAACTGGGGCGGAATGCCGGTGTGGCAAGTCACATGTTCCTGGCGCTGTTCGGCGCAAATCGCTCATGAGCATGAGAGTCGGTACCAGGAATGGCACATCATGCTGAGCACCAGACCGGTTCAGCAGTCAGTCGCTGGCGTCGTGTGCATTGCATTGGAGTCGAGACGAGACGAGACTGGAACTCTGGCTCTGGATCCTGCCGCTCGCCGCATGACGGCTGCTGCTGACCGCCTGGGTGCTTGGGCGGTCGCAGTGAGTCAGTGGTCTGTCCCAGTGGTCGTCCCAGTGGTCGTCCCAGCCCTCAGAACTGACTCTGGGTCCTGGCTTCTCTGCCAACAAGCACGTCGTCAGCTTGTTCGTCATTTGCCTCTCTGCGTTTCGTCCATCTCGTCTCCCTGTTTGTGCCTGTTTTTTGTGCAACCACGGTTTCCTTTCCATAGACGTCGTTGTACGCGGACACCCGCTTCTTGAGCGCGCTTGCACAGCTTTATTTGCTTGCTTCCAAACGGCCGGCGAGCGACTCCGCATCAGCCATCTTTTGCCTGCCAACTCGCGGCGTCGCCATCCATCTGCCTAGTGACATTCAGTAAAACTCCGCCGCACTTAACGGCTCGTCGAGGGAACCTTTCTGCCTCACCCCCCCGTTCACCCGGCGCGAGGAGGCGGATGATGATCACGAGGCGCTGAATAATAAATTTCTATTTCGCAACATGTTTTCAGAATGTTTGTCCTGGCATGACGCCTCCTCTGATTGTCGCCGTATCGGCATGTGAACAGAACAGACTCGCTAATCTCGGAGCCCTGTAGATGCATCGCGGTTCCTGGCACAGTCGCAGTCGAGGCTATCTGGATTTGCCGGTCAGGCTGGCGACAACGATCATTCACGACGAAATAATGACTGGCCGTCGTCCAGGCCGCAGGGACGCGCCGGTCAGAGAGAGAGGGAGACGGGTCGAACAAATACCGCTCACAGATCATTCCTGGCCAGAGGCTACGCCGGCAATCCCTACCAACAGAACGGAAGCGGCTCGAGATTTGGCAATATGGGCTTTGCTTCCAGGATTTCCGCTGCCCAGGACGCACCGCTCTTCCACAGCACACTAGACGAATTTCGAGAAGAGGACGACCATGATGAACGGGAGCGCGAACGCGAAGCCGCCGACTTGTTTGCCCTGCAGCGGTCGCGGCGGGTCGCGGCGGCGAGCAAGCTAGGTGATAGTATCGATTCAGCCAACAGTCACGGGTCCGTCGAGGCGAGTTCTACTGGAAATGGGGGAAGCCGTTTATACCAAGAGCGCGTTGCAGGCCGTGGCATAAGAAGCAGCTGGAATGGGTCAAGAAGCACGCATCAACCACACTCAGCCGGCGAGACCTTGTTCGAAGAGGCCGAGGAGCTCTCCAAGCCGCTCGATGCAGAAAGCAGTCAAGACGCGGGCATAAAACCTTCTGATAAGAACAAGATGGTAGACGTTGGACTGGAATCTCATGATGACGATGATGATGATGATGATAATGACCCGCCCGAGTCGCTATTAGGCGGCCAAGCACCCACCGATTCCAGCCCGCTGCCTTTCCAACGACTCAAAAGCTACGCTGCCGAAGAGGACGAACCCTTTATGCCTCGGCGAATATCTATGAGTCGGTCTGATCTCAGCAGTCGACGTCCAAGTCATGATGAAGACGGGTTCGAGAGAGAAGATGCACAGTCCGCCGACTTGCTGGTCGAGGGCGAGCTATTCAGTCACGATCCGTTTTTTGCTTGGATATTCTTGATTAGCTTCGCGGCCATGTTGTCTACTTATATGCTCGTGTGGCTGCATACTTCGCCGCAAAGCAGCCCCGTTGGAGATACCATCTACTCAACATTGCAGAAGTCATTCGATATGCTGGCAGTGGACACCGTCGTGGCCGTGTTCGTGTCCTTTGTTTGGCTCGCCGCACTACGATCATTCGTCCGGCCCCTGGTCACTGTGATACTGGTCGCAGTCCCAGTCATCATGTTTTCCTTTTCAATGTACTCCTTTGTCTCGTCGTTCAAGGGAAGAACCCACGGGTCAAGCTTACAGGACTCCGTCATGCGATGGGTGGCTCTGATTCCCGCCGCATCCTGTGTGATGTGGCTATGGCTGGTCGTCAGGGGCCGTCGGGCCATTCAACAGGCGATTGAGATTCTGCAATTCTCGTCCAAGATCCTGTCGCAGAACCCGGGCTTGCTCATGATGGGCTTTGGCTGTCTCGCTCTCATTGTCGTCTGGACGTGGGCATGGCTGGCCATGTTTACTCGAGTCTTCATGGGTGGCTACTTTTCCAAGTCGCTCGTGAGATTTGTCATTCGCATGTCCAGTTGGTGGCTCGGTGCTGCCTTTGTCCTGATGTACATGTGGACTCTGGCCGTCATCAATGCCGTCCACCGCGCAACGACGGCTGCCACCGTCTCGCAGTGGTACTTTCACCGAAACGCCGGGCCAGTCACGCCGTCACGCGAGATCGTCGCGGCCGCTCTCGGCCACGCAACGACGACAATCTTTGGCAGTATCTGCGAGTCGACGCTGCTGTCGCTGCTGATGCGCGCGCCTTTGCTGTTTCTTCCCAGACGGATCGGAACTACCATTGCCAACATTGCGTCGTTTTGGATCCCTACTCCGATTGTGGCCCTGACGAATCCCCTGACTGTGACCTATGTTGCCATTCACTCCCAGAGTCTGTCTGTGTCAGCACGGGGACTCGATCAGATGGAGCTCGTGTCTCCCTCGATCCCGACGACGACGCTGACTCCTCGAGCGCTCCGACTCCGTGGCCAACAAGCCAGCGGGCTCCTCCCGTACCGGCTTGCCAAGCTCCTCCTCGTGGCGACGCGGCTGATCATGGCAACCGGCCTGGGCTTCGCGGGGTGGGTCATGACGGCGAAGCAATTGCAAATCCAACTGCCGGACGGCATGGGTGTGCGTGGATCTGCCTACGCGTACGTCGTGGGCATCATGGCCAGTTTTATCGGTTACTCCGTCATGGGCGCCATGGAAGGCATCCTCAGCGGCATAGTCGATGCCGTCTTGATCTGCTACGGCAGCGAGAGACGAATGGAAAGAGGCCATGGGCGATATTGTCTCGAGGCAGCATATCTGTTTGGGGAACGACGCACCAACGAGGACCGAGGATATGTGTAGCATGCGGAATTTCACGTTGGGGATTTTTCTACTGTTGTTGCTGTTCTTCTTCTTGTTGTAGTTTTTGTTCCTTTTCTCTCCCTCCTCTTCTTCTTTTCCCTCTTCTTCTCCTTGTCGTGTTTTGCAACTCACTCGCCATTCGCTCTGTTTACATGGAATACGATTTATATGAACAGCGTGTATGGGAAAGTGCATAAAGAATGTACATAGGGAGCGTACGGGGACTGTGCCAAATATCGTTTATGACTCGAGCTCATTTTCTGGACGTGCTTTCTTTTTCTCATCAGTTGACTCCCCATGGGACCCTATGGGACTCGGAATAATAATCGTGGTAGATGAATACGATGTAGGTCACTATTGTTTACGCGGCGACTGCAACGGGAAAATCCACATCATACGATTTACGTGACACGCCCCCTCTCTTCAGCTTCAGGGCATCATCACTTGCAGGTAATGAGAGAGGGGTCAAAGAGGCCTTGGGTCTCGACCGATAGGGGGGGACTTGGTGATACAGAAATGACTGACAAAATAACCATGCCGATAGGGGGGGACTTGGTGATACAGAAATGACTGAACAAAATAACCATGCCGATAGGGGGGAACTTGTTGATACAGAAATGACTGAACAAAATAACCATGCCGATAGGGGGGAACTTGTTGATACAGAAATGACTGAACAAAATAACCATGCCGATAGGGGGGATATATTGCTTAATGTCTTCATTGATTCATTTCAAATCCGTCCTGTCCCACTTTCCTCGCCGAGGATGACATATAAATTAGATTTTCCCTGTAGGGCAAAACAAGGGTGAAAGAAAAAAAAAGAAAAGAGAAGCAAGGGGATTAGCAAGAAGATTGGTATCATGAGGAACACGAAAGGTAATTCCCATCTGCATCTCATTTATATGTAATTTCGATTCCATTCCAGCAAACAAAGTACTTTTGCGCAAAGCGGAAGAAGCCATGTCCCGCCTCATTCTAGACCCATCCCCTATTCCCTCTCGACCCGCTCCCACTCGACCCGCAGCCCCGCTTCGAGAACCCCACCTCTCCAGTGCGGCTCCTCCCAAGCCCTTGAGTACTCCACCAGACCGTTTTCCCACCCTTTCATTTTCCCCGCCCTGCAGACCGCTTCCATGTTGTATTTTCCATAAAAGGGTTTTCCTGTTTCTAATTGACTTCCGATATAGTTACTATTCCGCGACCACGTCTTCAACAAAGCGTGATTGGTTTAGTGGTAAAATTCTCCGTTGCCATCCAGACAACGTCGGGGAGCCCTGGGTTCGATTCCCAGATCACGCAGTTCCTCTCTCCGAGAGGTTCACACAGCGTAATTGGTTTAGTGGTAAAATTCTCCGTTGCCATTCAGACAACGTCGGGGAGCCCTGGGTTCGATTCCCAGATTACGCAGTGATTCATTTTTTGCGCTGTCTATGTCTTTTTGGCCGTAATGAGGTGGTGACGAGGTGGGTTATTTTCGCTTGAATGAAGCTGAATTCTTCTGTATAGCACTCTGTTCCATTGTACGTACCTATACCCGCAATAGTGACTGACTTGATCGATTCTAATGTCACCCTGGATGTTGCTTTTGGACGGCAACTAGAAGTACACATGTAAAATGATGTATCACACATTTTTAGACCCTCGCAGGTGCCGCAACCTTATAGCATCAGTGTGAACATATAACGATGAATAACTTGAATTTTTTTATTAAAGCTAGATAATGAATAAAAGGTGACACCTTACAAAGATGATACGGGAATAAAAAAAAACAGTAAACAGTGTTCATACTTTATGCGTGAAGCGCATAACTGCGTAGGAAAACCTAGATGCTATTTGAACCGAATATAAGCCAAGTTAACAGGGGACGCAAAAAGGATAAAAAGAACAAAAAAAGACAACGAAAGAAGAGTCCCGCTCTTCGCAATGCCAACCACCCTGCCAAGACACAAGCATCCCTCAGGCCTCATCGTCAAAGTGCCGCACGCCCAGCGAAAACTTCCTCAGCGCATGACCCTCGCCCACCCATAGACTCGGCATCCTCTCGCCCCTCATGGTGCTGAACATGAGTGCTTTCACGGGGGCGTCTGTCCGGACGACATCCAGAGCCGGGCTCCTCAACGCGCGGCCCGTCTTGAGCGAGAAGAGCTTGACTGTGCCGTCGTCGTGGGCGGCCGCCACGATGCCCAGCTCAGCGCACACGTCCCAGCCCGTGTGGACGTGCGCGGCGTTCTTGTATCCCGGGAAGGAGAGCAGGGGGGCTCTGCCGTTGCCGCTTCGGCCACCGCCACTACCGTCGGCTCGCTGTCCGAAGAAGCGCGTGTCGTATAGGGACATGTTGTTCTGGATCCCCGCGACGAGGACCTGGTGGGGGTTGATGCTCCGGAGGTGAGTGATGGAGCTCGCGTGAGGGGAGTGCGTCCATTCCGAACGGGGCGTGCGGAGATCCGTCATCCACAGCCGCGACTGGCGTCCACCTGCCAGGAGGACATTGTGGTTGGACTGCTGGAAGTCTTGCGTGAAAATTTCACGCGGAATCCGCGCGTGCCTGTTGCTGTTGCTGGCCTTCTCCGGTGTGATCCAGGACACGTAGCCTTCCCTCACCACGCTGGCCATGCCGGCGTTGGTGCCGAGGACACAGAGTAGGTCGGACGATGCCGGCGCGGGCGTGCACGAGTGAACGAGCAAGTCATCCCCAGTGGCAATTCGTTCGTAAAAGTTCGCTAGCATCATGTTAGTTGGATTTCGAGATGTAAGATTTATCCTTTTTTTTTCTTCTTTTTTTCTTTCTTTGTTTTTCGCCCCCACGGTTTGTGTACGGCCGTCCCATGGTGTTTCGACTACCTTTCGTCCCGCCAGTAGGAGGCGAGCAAGAAGAGACGATCAATAGGAAGATATAAGACAAGAAAACACACACACACACACACACACACTACAAGCAGGAGAAGGGGGGAGAAAGAAAGACGCACACCGCCCAAGCAACCACCTCTGCTCGGAATCCTTGCCCTGTCCCTGCCCCTGGCCCTCCTCGACTGGCGGCGAAAACAAGCACAGGCCGTTACTGAAATCAGTCGCTCTCGACGTCAGCAGGACTTTGTGCGACGGCTCGTGATACGAGATGTACGACATTTGCGGACACACGACCCTTTCTCTCTCCAGCTGGGCATGGGAGAAAGGATGGCCCGTGAAAGCGTTATTGCCAAAGGTGAGGCTGTTTCGTTGGTTATTATTAGCTGGACGGTGATTTTGAGCTGCAGAAATCATGGGGAGGGTCTTCGAAGAGGGTATTCACATCAAGAAGAATGAGGAAGAAGCACACAAAAGAAACTGGGGAAGAAGGGCGCCGGAGAAGAAGACAGGGAAACAAGCCGAGACGTCAACGAGAAGAAATCCCGAGGATAAAAATCAATTGCTTACCAGTCATTCCTATCCGTAGACAAATACGTCCCCGTCAACCTTGTCTCATCAAGTGCTAGAAAAGTCAGCGCTCGCCATGTTCCACAACCCATCCCTCCTCTTCCGGGACGAGGGAGGATGATGATGATGATCATCATCATCATCATCATCATAAATATCATGAAAACAAGAACAAACCATCCACTCACTCGTATACGCTATCCCACACCCGACCCAGAGACAACACATATTCGGCGCCCTCTTCTCCTCCTCTGCCCCAGCCGCGTCTGGCACAAAGGACAATCGGCCCTTGTCCGCCACGCCGCCCGCCCACGCCGCGCACCGCAACTCGCCGGCCGCAATGCTCGCATCAACGTACTCCACCTCGCGCCTCAAGAGGCCCTCGCCCAGGATGTCTCTTCTCAGTGAGTGTCTCCGGACATGACGTTTGACCAGGTCGGCCTTTTTGCGCGCCTCCTCCCGCAAGATATCCTCCTGGCGGCGGCGCTTCACGGCATCGGCTGACCAGGATGCCTGGGGGGGCGCGGTGTGGGACTTTTCAATCTTGAAGTATTTCTTTTTTGTGACATCTAGAGATTTGTTAGCAGTCTTTCCGGATCATCTATATGCGCTCTCTTGCTTTTAGTTATGATTTATGTGCTTATTTTGTTCTCTTTTTATATCTTTTTATATCTTTTTTTCTTCTTTTTTTTTCTTCCCTCTTTTTTCTTTTTCCTCTTTTTCCTTCTCTTTTTTCTCCCCTCTTCTTCCAAGAAATAGAGCGTATCTCAATCGGTGCCAATAAAAACAAAGCCAAATCTTACCATAATAATACCCCGGTATTTCCAACATGTCGACTCCTGCAAACTACTCCCCGCCGATTCCTCTCCAACCTCAATTCCCTATCCCCACACTCTCTCTGTAGAGTGATCAAAGGTCATGCAACCTTTCCTGTGTCCCTATTCGGCCTCCTTTCTTCGTCTTCTTCTTCGTCTTCTTCTTCTTCTCCCGCTCCTCTCCGTCTTGACTACTTCACAGACAAAGGACAAGAAAAGAAAAGGGAAACCACACAAAAGACGCCGCGAAAGGCCAGACTCTGCCCCTAAAAGAGAAAGAAAGAGAAAAAAATCGCCGATTAGAGAGAGATCCAAGAATGAATAGTTCAAGTCACTCAAATCAGAGCCGTTACGCCGTCAGAAAGCCAAACTCACGGAATGGACGGTCGTGCCGGTCCTGAAGTGGCCGAGACCACGTGACCGTGCCACCTTCTCGATCCAGGAAGAGGGGGAAGGGAAGGGATCGAAAATACCGAAAAATGAAGTAAGACTCGGGGCGGGGACGAAAGGGGATTCAAAAAAAAATATAAAAAAAAGGAACTTGGAACTCGTAGCAAAGATGATTTTTTGATATAATATATAGCCTTATTATACCCTGCAAAAAGTATTTTCCGTCGCGAATAGCAATGCTCGGTGCACGGGAACGCGAGCCCGGTGGATTCATTCGGCACAAGCCGTCATCGAGTTCAGCCTCACGAATGGAAAACACCCATGCATTCCGAGTGTGTATGTACATACATACAGTATGATGACGGATGTTTTCGCATTTTGTCATGTATTCACTCATTGAGCTAGTCTACTTGAAACAATATAAATAAGTTAAAAATATATATAATATATAGTATAGTATACTCTAGCTCTATATTTATCTTAATTGGATTATATTATACAATGGGTGTACATGCATAAACGACACCGACCGATATTCTGATGTTCGCTATAGAGAACAGAAAACACAAGAAAGATGTCGCTCCAAAGGCTGCACACTCTGCCAACCGAACTACGCGCGCGCCACAACTGCGCTGTACAAGCATTTTGGAGTCTATGTTCTTAGAAAATAACTTGAATGACCTCAATCGGCCGGTGCATCGGAATCACAGTTCACAGGAAAGTAGTAGCATCAGCAAGATAACGGACGAATGCGTGCAAGAACAACGTCGCGCACGTCTTGATGGTCTGCCGAAAAGTCGACTGTGACGAGCGAGAGGGCTACAAAAGAGTGCACTGCACGCTTAAAGGTCCAGGATCTAATTCATTGAAACACACGCCTCTATATTATTTTATTTTATTCATTAGGTGTCTAAAAGACGGTATCTCTAAGGGACACAAAAGGTGGCCTCCTCATCCACACCATAACGCGTTAATGCTCACGTTTTCTCGGAAACTCGTACAATGCAAATTTTAAACATAAAGAAAGCGAAAGAGCAGGCGCGAGGCCATGCGGGTATGTAGTCGAAACCCCCTTAATCCATCTACGCAGACTTCTCGTGCTGAGTAGAGACACGCTGAAGAGACACGACTGTAAAATGTCATGTTAGTTATTGGTTCATCATGAAAATGGGGAAACGGTAGGGTGCGGAGCTTACCAAAGTCTTCCAGCGATCGCTGCTTCTGGTCCTTCTTGATGGACTTGCCGTGCATCAGGTTGTCGAAACCGGCACTGCCCTGCATGAGGTAGTAGAGACCACCCATGACGGCGAAGATACCGAAAGAGAAAATCCAGATACGGACAACGGCAACGATGGAAGTCTGAACGTTGTTGACGAACCACCCGAAAATGCAGAAAAGGGTGGCAATGATATCGACGACCAAGATGGCGCCGCTCAATTGCCATGAGGGGATCGATGACCAGAAGGGACCGTTGGCGCGAGTGATGAAGATCAGCCAGTTCTCAGTGAGAGAGATCTCAAGGAAGAGAACAGGGTCCATGTTACCAAAGTTCTGGACGATACCACCGTTCTCGCCACCAGCGAACATGGTGGTGAGAGCAATCCAGGTACCCACAGCCAGGACAACACCGAGAAGGACGGACATACCCCAAAGCTTGGGCAGGTTCCACTTGACGGGGGTCTGAGAGTAAGGGGCGTTGTCGTAGGCAATAGCAAGAGTGGCAATATCGGCAAAGATGGCAATGAAGACGACCAGCTGGAGGTTCAAGACGCGGTTCAGGATGGCAATCCAAAGACCAAGGAAGATCTCCATGTGCAAAGACAAAGCGATACGGTAGACAACGTAGGCGTACATTCGGTGGAAAATTTGACGAGAGGTCTTGAGGGCATCGATGATGGCACCGAGACCAGGGGCGAGGAAGACAATATCAGCAGCGGAACGAGCGGCGTCGGAGGCACCCTCGACAGCGATACCAGTGTCAGCCTTCTTCAGCGAGGGGGCATCGTTGACACCGTCACCAGTCATGGCAACGAGGTAGCCACGCTGCTGCAGGATCTCGACGACAGAGTACTTGTGCTGGGGGAAGACCTCGGCGAAACCATCAGCGGCCTCAACGAAATCGTACACCTCGGAACCGGGCATGTCACCACCACCACCAAGGCCAAGACGCTCAGCATTGTAGACGTTGGTGCCAAGACCGAGCTGGCGGGAGGTCTCACGGGCAATACCGACAGCGTCACCAGTCAACATCTTGATAGACAGACCGAGCTGCTTGGCTTCGCTAATGGTGCGGGCGGTGTCGTGACGAGGAGGATCGGAGCAGGGCATGATTCCGAGAATCTCCCAAGCACCCTCACCACGCTTGCGGGCAACACCGAGTGAACGGAAACCACGGGTAGCAAATTCAGCAACACAGTTCTTGTAGGCCTTGTCAACGGCGTCCGGGATGGGGTGATCTTCCTCGACGGTCTTGAGAACAAACAAAGGAGCACCCTTGACACAGATGATGCGCTCGCCCTGAGGGGATTCAACAACGGCCTGAACCTTCTTGGAGACGGGGTCGAAAGGGTGGAACTCAATAACCTTGTACTTGGAGAGCACAGACTTGGCGCGGGGGTAGAACTTGAGGGCCTTGAGGAAAGCCTTGTCGATGGCATCAATACCCTTCTTCTTGCGGGAAGCGGCGAGACAGGCGGTGAGCATCAGATCATCGGGGTCAACACCCTGGACGGTGTAGGGCTCAGAGAGAGACAGCTTGTTCTTGGTCAGGGTACCAGTCTTGTCGGAGCAGAGAATCTCGACACCAGCCAGCGACTCGATGGCAGACAACTTCTGGACAATGGCCTGCTTCTTGGCGAGGTAGGCAGCTCCAACAGCCATGGTGGTGGTGACGACGGCAGGGAGACCGACAGGGACACCGACAATGGTGATGGCCAGAGTGAAGGTGAGGATTTCGACAATGCCGTTGGAACGATAGAAGGACGAGATCCAAACAACCAAGAGGGTGACGATGACCAGGATCAGCAAAACAGTTCCAATGCCGTTGAGCACCTCGGTGAAGTGACCAGTGCCACCGGCGGACTGGGACACAAGGGCAGCAGCACGACCGACGAAGGTGTTGTCACCAGTGGCGGTGACGACAACGAAAGCCTCGCCACGCTTGACAGCCGAAGAAGCATAGCAGTTGTCGCCCTTGTGCTTGTCGACAGCAAGAGATTCACCAGTGATGGCGGACTGATCGACCTGGAGGAAAGCATCTTCGGTGACGATACGTCCATCGGCAGGGATGATAGTACCCTCCTCGACCTGGAGAATATCGCCGGGAACGACTTCGGGGGCTTCAATCTCCTTGAGGGTACCATCACGGAGAACAACAGCCTTGAGAGCGAGAGTCTTCTTCAATTCGTCGACGATAGAACCAGCCTGGTATTCTTGAATGAAACCAACGGCAGCGTTGAGCAACAGGAGACCGCAAATAACACCGAAATCAACCCAGTCCTGGAGACCAGCAGCCAAGACAGCGGCAGCCTAGAAGAACAAAAACAAGAGCCCTGGTTAGCGCACGGTGCTATCACAACGAGTGAAGGGTGATCCACTAAGAAATGAATGAAGAAAGAATTGTGCAGAACTGATGCGAAGTGGATCGGCGGGAGAATCCGATGCGACAAATGCGCGCGCCAGGGAACGAGCTGCTGCTTGCAGCAGGATTGCGCTAAGAAGCACAGTGGGTCTCGGCACAACAAAACGTGTCGGCAAGGAATTCTCCACGACAACGTCCAAATTGCGTCCCGCCATTCTTTCATGCGTCGGTCCCAAGAAGAGACCGGATCCGCGGGACTCAACATTCCCACAACACACGATCCAACGCGTCCATGGCCATCGCCGACAGGAGTCGAAAAGCCATGGGCTGGGGGAAATCGGGAGCCCGCGACCGGCTCTGGCGACATGTGTGCGTCGGAAGGATCAGCGGAATCGCGGCACCACAATCAACTTGAACCCAGGCCTCGCCTGTTCTCCACTCCACATTGTCCCCACATTGGGTCGACCAGTGGGATGAGCCAATGGCTTGCGTTCCCCCCAAGCTAGTGTGGGTCATGTAATTTGCACAGAATCCAGCCAAGGGGGAGCAGAAAAAAGGACGAGCGAAAAGAATGGGTTGTGTGGGGGAAAATAAACAAAGATCATGAAGGAATTCTGTGTAAGGTGCTAGACCAAAAAACACATGGTGCTTCACGCCTATGGCCTCATGCGACCAAAGGCAGATGATCGAGCCACAGGACAAAAGGCGATTGTCTGCTTCTGGAGGCATTTTGAGATGAATGAACCGTATGCGAGAGCATCGTCAGGATCAGGTCAAGAGGCGCAAAGTCCAATTCTGCGCCTTGCGAGAGATTGGGTAGGCCATGCCATGACAGATAGGATAAAAAACAAAGAGAGAAAAGCGAAAACACAGGACGCGCGTATTGACTTACCTCCATGACGAACTGAATAGGACCAATGAAGTAGGAGAAGAACTTGAGAATCAAGTTCTCCTTCTCCTCCTTCATCTGGTTAAGACCGTACTTGCGACGACGGGCAGTGACTTCAGATTCAGTCAAACCGACTCGGCTGTCAGTCTGGAGCATTTCTTCGGGCACGACGCGGCCACCGCCAGGGGCGCCCTCCTCTTCATCTTCTTCAAAGGCATCGTGGCCATCTTGTGACTCGAGATCCTCGATCAAGGCGTCGATGTCCTCATCTTCGTCGTCATCGAGAGCAACCTTCTTGGGGATGGACTCGGCAGGAGCCTGCTGCTGGCGGGACTTCTCGTCGAACTGGCCAGACTCAATGTTGGTGTCGAGCGCAGGAGCGCTGACCTTGTTGTCAGCCATTGAAGCGTCGGGTGACTTGAATCTTCCCGATTCGTAATGTGGGTGTTGTGTTGTTTGTCCTCAGATGCTGAGATGATAAAAGAAAAGTCTGATTTTATCTAGGTTGGCGGGGATAAATGATATCGCGGCGGCGCGTCCTGGGAGCGATAGTGAAATTACCCAAGAGCCAGGCTAGGTGGGAAAAGCCAGAGGAAGAGGGGAGAGGGAATTAGGGGGAGAAGGGAGGAAGTGTCGAAGCACCACACGAAGGAGAGGTAATGGTCACTTAGAGGCAACGCATTCGTGGGTGTCGAGAGAAGAAGGGGAAAAAAAAGTGAGGGTTTGAGGAACGGGTGGGAGGACTATTTCAATGAAAGTGACTTTTCCTTAGCTCAGGATTTGGGTTCGAGAGAGAGGGCAAAGGGCAGAGGGACAGAAGGGACCGAAGGGAAGCCACAGGGAACCCACTTTCTCTCTTCCCACGAGCGAGCGAGCGAGCGAGCACGACTTACGGCCACGACCACGACCACGACCACGACCGGCGACGGACCCAGCCTGGATGAGCGCAGCCTTGGACCAGGCACCAGGAGCCGCGGACACCACCCGTGGGGCACCCGCAAAAAATGTGCATTCATCCATCCATCTCCATGTCCATCTCCAACCCCATCTCCATCCGCATCCGCATCCCCATCCGCATCCCCATCCCCGTCCAGCCGTCGTCATCCAGTCCGTCCAGACCTTCCAGACCTGCTTCCAGGCCTTCCAGGCCTTGCAGGGCCTGCAGATGATGCAGACCTTGTTGCCGACGATGGAGGGCAATGGGCCCCTGGGTAGCAGCACGCATGCACTGGCCAATGTATGTACATAGTCCTGGCTGGCTTCGGTCGCTGGTCGTCTTTTGCCTGCTCTCATGCGCTGTGTGGCTCTCTCGCTGCTGGCCTGGGCCGCCCCACCCCCTCCTACATGCACCCACCTTCCCCTTCCACTCCCACTTCCACTTCCCCTTCCCCTTCCTCCCAATCAGTGACAATCAGTCACAGCACCAAAACAAAGTCGCTCATAGTGAGACCTGCCAGCCCGCCAAGATTTACTACTGAGACACCTGGCCCAGGCGTGCCGCCGGAGCACCGAGGTACTACGGCATGCTGCTGGCCGCCGCGCTCGGGTCAGGTCACTCGGCGTTTTTTCGTCTTTCTGATGGGGTGGGGTGAGGTGGAAGCGAGTGGGGAGCGAGGGGGTGGGGGAAGACAAGCATCCCCACAGAGCAGAAAAGAATTCAGGAAAAATATCCCTGCCGACCGACTGTCGACCGACTCATCCATCAATCCACCCACCCCCTCCATCCATCCATCCAGCGAATTTTCGCCAGGCACAGGCACCAGACCGGACGGAAGAAAACAAATGAAACAAAATAAAAGAGAAGACATCAAAGCCCGCCGTGTGCTTGCACTCAACATTCAGCTTGCAGAGCTGCAGGAAAATTACAAGGCCTTTGCACCTATTACGCCGAACTAAAGCCTGGCTAGAGGAGAGTCTCGTCCTTCGGGGCCGGGGATGGCGTGCCCGGCGAGCATTGTGACAGAAATTGGAACTCGACGGGAAAGACGGGGAAAACGGAGAGGCATGTACATCCATTGAAGACCAGGAGACAGTGCGATCTGGCCCGGCCTCAGCACCGTGCCTGTCTCCAAGTGCTGTCAGGTCTGATCTGGCCTGGTCTGGCCTGGCCTGGTCTGGTTTGCTTATCTTGGGACAGACCGGATTGACGCTCTCCACGGCGTGCGCCAAGCCTAGCGCCCCCTTCATCACAGCGCCCTTCAGATGTACAGGCGAGGCACGCAGGCCCATGACACACGTATGGACATGTTCATGTACCATACGGAAACGGAGAAGATAGCGGCGTCTGGTGCTCACGCAATGTTGCCAACACAGTCCGCCCCGTCTCGTCTTGTCCCAGGCAGATTGGCACAAAGTCGGTTGGGGGCGTCGGAGGGCATCGGAGGGCATCGGCGGCGTCTTGGCGTCAATTTCGCAACAAAGCCATCAACACAGAAATGCCAAGAACGTGGCCGCTTATCGGTATTTCCCTACTTCGCTCCTTTACTTCCAAAGTTTCACCGTCTCACCCACGTCACGTTGTGGTGGATCGCGCGACTTTCGGCCTGCCTGCCTACCTACCAAGGCGGTGATCCCTCGTTTCTATGGTAGCCCTTTTCTGCTCCTACTGTCCTTGCGAGCGTGCCATGATTACAACAGTACAAAGCCAACAATGTAGCCTCGCCTCGCACCTCTGCTGTCTGACCAGCGATGGCCCTGCCGAAGCGTCTTCCCGGAGCAGAACTGTGGCGGACACATATACAGTGGGTGTACATATGTACATATGTACATAAGATGCACAATATGTACAATATGTACGTATGACCAAGTAAGACAAAGTAAGACAACGACAGGTTGGCGAAAGAAAGGGGAAACAGAGGTCCATGTCTCTTCTTGGCGACGCTGATCTCTACAGTGGAATTGCCGAGGCGGTCCTGGCAACAGCGTCTTTGTCCTCCGATGCATCAGCACGCATCTTTCCGGCATGAAACATAACGTGCATAAAACACATGCAGTATGTAAATTCGCTGGGAAAATGTCTGGTAAGTATTGATGCATTTTTACGTTCTTGAAGTCCATCACCAAACAGCACGTGACTGCAGAATGTGAAATACCTATTTTAGGGACACATTCAAGACAAACTATCTGCCCAGGTGGTAACTGGCCCTGCAGCTGTACTGCTTCCTCGATCCGTCATATCAGTCCTCTTTGTCGTGAGTGACTTCATGCCCCGGATGGAGCAGGCTTCTCGAAACTGCCCCAGACAATCCGGCTCCATTCCTCAGAAGCATCGAGTTCCCCAGCCGACCCAACTCCAAGATCGAGACTTTAATTTTTTTTTCTTTGTCTATAATGTACGCCAATCCAGCTGTACCGGGAAACACGCTCTATGCGCGCTGATTGGGTTGGACACTTGTTGCCGACGGTGGAGTCGGGACGACGGCTCCGAGCCGCTTCTTGAGTCTACGATCAAATCATCGAGGCAGGAATTGGCTACTTCTCCTCTCATCTTGGTCCTGATAATCAACTACTCGGTGGTGCGATCGACCGGCAGACGCTTCGTAGATTCGCACCCTCGTCGACACTTGACTCGGGCGCGAGGAGGACGAAGGAAGAGAAAATAAGTCAATCTTGGCTCATTCGTGCTTGGCACATGCCTCCCGCACCTTTTTAGCCAGATGAACGTTGGTTGTTCCGACGAGCGACTCCCACGCTACGCACCCAGGCGGTTTCGCGATCCAGACGATCAAAAGCTTCAGAGTCTTTGGAAAAAGACACGAGAAGCTATAAGTGAACAACACGTGGCATGTCCCAAGGGCGACGACCAAGAGCTTGCTTGGCTGGACCGACCACCAATTTGTCGGTTTGATAATGTCTCGCTTCGCTGATAATCCTCCAAAGGCGCTTGCCGATCCAACTACATACTATGTACATACGTCGGACAATGTGACACGGCCTGGAATAAGGTTTTGTTCAAGGTTGTTGCCACCTCGGAAGTCATTTAAAGCTACGCCATGTCTAAGGGATGCTTGACGGTTAATTGAGCGAAATATCAAGGTGATTGATCACCCTCGTGCGCAAAGTCTCATCTGCCATGCGCTACGTGACGTCAGGTTAGAGATTTGTTTGACACGATGACTTGGTAGAATGCCGCACTGTACATGATGCATTTTATATTGGACGTGAATGTGGTAGACATGTGTGGGGGCGGTTGGGGAACGCTGCGTCAGGGTGGTTGGATTTCCGCCAAAGTCTGTTGACTGCTAATGTCGGCCTAGCAACGGACAAGTCAGGTACATGATCAAAGTTGAGCGCGCTCGCCGTGCGCTGAAAAAAAAAAACCTGAGTCGCTGTCCGCTAGCAATGTCATGTCCGCAAACGTACCCGTGTATGAACCAATAATCGAATTAAGCCGTGACTAATAAGCGATTCACAAATCGCCGACGCAGGCACGACCAGATTGACATTTCCAACAAAATAAGGCGCCACAGTTGCCGCTGGAATCAACTCCTTGTCCCTCTTCCTTGCCTTGTCTGGACCACTATTCAGGGCCGAATTATGGGGTTGTTATGGGGTTGCTCTGGAGCACTGTGTGTCACACGGCTTATAGCCCGAGTCGAGAGGTACGGAGCCCTAAGCCAGATATATCCTTCGTCTGCCTTATCGAGCCCGCCCACCCCACCCACCCTCCGTCACACACACACACTTTTTTTCTCTCTCTCTCTCTCTCTTTGGAGCAGTTTGCTTTCTACCGCGCTCACCCTTTATCCTTTTCTTTGCATCTTGCTTCGATCCTTAATTAGTATCGAAGTTCTGTGTAACACCACTCGTTGCCACCAATTATCATACCTATGCCATGCATACCTTGGCCTTGCTTAGCCCTTCGCGACGCGCTAACTAGAATACGGGGGGAAAATTTGTGCCTTGGATAAATTAGGCTCCTGCCTACTTGCCATGTAGCTCAAATTTATATGTTGTTTGTTTGTATCGCATCCTCTCGTAATCATAGCTCCCAGCTCTATGCACAGATGAATATGATGGCCTTGTTTGGAAGCGTTTGCCTCGCCGCATGACTGTGGTTAGCTGTCCGAACATGTTAGCACACACACCACCGCGACAAGAATACGTCGCATCAGCACATACCAAAGTCCCAAGTGAGGCAATGAGGTTAGATAATCAGACGTGCCTTTTCGTTGGCTCCCGACTAGGTGCCTGGTACCCCGGCTTGCCAGTCGACCCAATAACAATAATAATTGAGCTCATACACGCAAACTCAAGAGTCAGCAGAGACACAAACAGCAATGCCTCCCCCGGCTTCTCCTACGTCATAGGAATGGCTAGGCAATCATGAACCCGGGGGCGCTTGAGGATTCTTGCATTCCCCAGACCATGCAGCCTTTGCGGTAGCCAATTGTCCTCAAGGTCTCCATGCTTCACTACCACGATCGCTTCTATTAGCCGACCATGTGATTTGTTCATGGAGTGCTCACTGCAGACAAAGCTGCCGCAGGGCTGCCACAAGCCGCCGGCGCTGGTTCCAATCGGCCTCGCCGTCTGCCTGCTTGACTTGGCGTTTGCCCGTCATTATGTACATGTGGTATCTGACGTACCAGCAGAAAGTGTGCTGGAGTCGGCAGGATAGGCACAGAAGGATGTCTGATGACCACTAACATGGACCAGGATTGTGGACTCAACCGAGTTCTGGCTGCATAAGGATGGCTTAACGAGGTTTTTTCTCGTCTTGTTTTTTTTTATGGCTTCGATAGTGGAGACCTTGTTGGTTGTTCCTTGGAAGGTGCGTCTTTTTTTTTTCGGCCTTCTAGCGGCATGACTGCTAGCGGCATGACTTCTAGCGACAGGGACTGGGTCTCTCCAATAATGGCAAAGGCGACCCTGCATGACAACAATCTGCAATAAGCGGTATCATTATGAAATGAATCGTGTTCTATTGATGGCTCGGTTCAGCTTTTTGGCCATCCTCTTTGGCCGTGCCGTATCATCGGCTCGCACATCGTAGTATGACCGTCTTTGTTAACGCAGACTTTTTTTTTTCAGGAGCGATGTGGTGCGAACCTCATCTAAGTGCCATTGTCGTCATAGTAATCGGCTGCCACGGCATCGTCTAATTCCATGCCTGAGTTGGTTCGTATTGAACAGCAGTCATGCGTGCTGGAGGACATGTCGTGAGGATGAAAACCGCTCGCTCACCTTCTTTTCTGCTACGCGGGGCAAATTAGCAGTTGCTCTAACAGACAATCCACTTGCTCTTCACCAACGGGCCGATGGCATCATCATCTGTTCGTGCTCTTTTGCGGTGGCTGACAAGCTACTGGGCACCTGGTTACATCGATTTTTTTTTTACTTTTCCTACCTCCCTGCATTGCAGTTTAGTATAGGGAAAATTGGAGTGGGTGGACCTTGTCCTCACTCCAAAACGACAGATAATCAATCCACAAACAGTAGCGGTGGAAGCCCATGCTTCCAAACACACAAGACTTTTTTTTTTTAAACCCGCATTCGAAACAGCAAAATAGAAACAATACGTTGGTCAATGTAGCTTTGAAGAACTTCTTTGTCATTGAGGCTGCTAACGGGCTCGTGCGCCTGGGCCATCTCCGCATAATCAATAGACCAGTCACCAATAATTCTCTTCAGATGGCAACCACATGGACTGACATTGCAACAGATATGCAAGGTTGTGGATGCCCTGTCTGTGGGCTTGCATTGTGAGCAAGTCTGTTCCGATTGAGTTCGGGTTGTTGTCGCTCTTGAAATATGTCGCGATTCCACTTCGATAAAAAAAGAGAGAGAAAAAAAACATCGTGTTCATTCTTCTTTCTTCTTGTAGTCAACCACGACTGGGGTTGTTGGTTGTGCCAAGACAACCGATGTGCATCAGTGCGATTCCAGAAGAAACAACGCCCTTGTGCATCGCCAGCCGATGTTGTACATATGCGTGCCGGCGGGAACCAGCAAGCTCTGACAATTGGTCCTTGGGTCGGTCTAAACATGCACAGCATCAATGGGGACTGGGGAAGTCTATTCGAATCGGAAACCCAAAGTGTAGTGTAAGGTTTGGCTTTGCCGTGGCAGTTTCATGGCGGAAGGAGGAGGCATTCGATTAGGCAGAAGAGTCAGGACACGGAATTTTCGCATCTTGGAGAGTTTATGGCTACTGGCTAGACGTCTGAGTTGAGACTACGTGGCGTTTCTGCCAAGCGAGGCATGGTGCAATGACTGGTGGTAGAGGAGGAAAGAACGAGCCTCCAGTTCTCATGTGGGGCTCTCCCACTAAAGAATCAACAAAGGCAGGAGCCAGGGCCAGTCCGTCCTATAATGAAATCATAATCGCCCTACGTCTTGACAAGTCTCCCGACGCGGCCGGCCACCGACTGCGAGTCGCTATTATAGCGCCATGATTGGAAAAGCGAGCCAAGCCCGCTATGGTCACCTCTTGTCTCTCCCCCTTTCTATTTGCATTGCTGCCCACTTGTGTTTGGGGATGTCGTGGACTTACAATGCACCTGAAGGCACACGTATAATATTGTACCTGCCTGCCTACCTATTTGGTCTAATCTGGGCTTATTCCCGCATTCTCGTTCTTGCCGCGGGAAATATCCACATCGCACAACATCTTCTACTCCTGCTCCGAACCTGGTTGCGGCCATCGGCAGCAGTCACACGCGATCTAGGTTCCGTCGGACTTTGAACCGGGCTTTTTTTTTTTTTTTTTTTTTTTTTTTTTTTTTTTTTTTTTTTTTTTTTTTTTTTTTCGTTTTTAGACAACGTCTGCTCATAAACCTCATAAACGTCGCGTGCGTCCGTCCTATCACGCGTCCGGTCCCCACTGCCCTGCCCCTTGGATTTCCACCAATCATGCATCTACGGATATGAGCTTGAGCCGTGGCCTACCACACATTCTAGCACAAGCGACTTCCCGCCCGTTTCGCTGCCCGTAGACCTTACCTTTTCCATTAGACAGACCACAAAATGGCGCGACGGCCACATTACCTCGGGATATATATAAATTTGCGGGCACTTGAGGTATTCTTAGCTCAAGTTTAGTTATACTGGATTTTGTAAAGTGAGCCATAGTACCTCCAAATTTATATATTCTAAGGTAATGTGGCTATCCCGCTATTTTGTGGTCTACTTTGTGGGACACAACGGAGGTCTACGCATAGTCAAAACTCCACAGTTGCCTCGCCATATTGCTGCTCCGGTCGTGTCGTCCCGGCGGCAGCGAACTACCCGGTACCTACACTTTCGAGGTTCGTGCCTTTCAGTGGCATCGTCTTTTGACGAGCGAACTATGAATCGCCGACACAAATCCACTGCTTCATCGGCATGGTTTGCTCTCCCATTCTTATTTTCTTGTTACAAAAAAAAAAGTTATGGGAGACGTGCGGTGGAGAACAGACGCGCCAGGCCCTTTCACGTAAATACAGCAAGCGGGCTGTGTCGCCATCCCGCCCGTCATGGTGGTAATAGTAGCCGAAACATAGACATACGTGCCGGGCTACGGTAATGCTGCAACCATGAACCCTCGTTTCAGTTCGTACCAGCGACGCGACGAGAAACGACATCCCATCGCCGTCAATCAAAACCTTTCTTTCCTTATCTTGTCTCCCGGCCACACCCCGGCGCAAGAACGAAGTACGAGGGCGAAACGCATAAGCGGACCTGCACGAAACAGCTGAGACATTTCCCATGTCGCAAAAGTAAAACAGGACGGGCAGACGCGGTTAAAAAAAAACAGACATACCTTCGCAACATTTTAATCCATGTATTGGCAGAATGTCATTTCATGCCACGTGAGCAACGTTGGAGGTTGAAAATGGAGCATGCAAAAAAGATGTCTCCAGGGCGTGATTCGAACACGCGACATTCTGATTGAGCTGTTCCATTACAGTCAGACGCCATAAACCAACTAGACTACCCGGAGAGTAGCAGCAGTAACGAGGACCAGCCCCACTACTGCTGTGGTGAAAGACAGCCTTCTTGTTAGTAACTATATAGCGTTGTATTTTGCAGCGGCAGAAAACCAGATTCAGATTGAATGGAGCTGCGTGGCACAGAACATACAGGCACGATTCTTTTCCGTTTTAATTTTTTTATTTTAAAAAAACCATGTCAGACGTTGGGTTACAGCAGAGTTGCAAAAAAAAAAAAAAATACAAATCTTCTCAAGCCCACGTGACATACCTGGCCGAAGACTCCTGTTTTAACCGCAAAGGGTTGATACAAGAAAGGAGTGATTTTTTTTCTGATATTTGATTTTGCCACATTAGCTCGCTTGCCGACTTGCCTGTCTACTTAGAAAATAATGTCATGCCCCGCCCACATGGTGTCAAATTGAGGCCTCACAGCTAATTCATCAAGCCCTCCTGAGCCTTGGTGGTCCCAGTCGAAGTCGGCGGCGGCACCCAGCATCCCGTTCGTCATGTGCATCGACGAATCGTTCACGATGAACTGGCCCAGGGAGTCCAAGTCCCTCCATGAGAATCCACTCAACGGATCCATTTCCAGGGCGGATTTGGCACTCGCCGACGGCACAACGGCTCGGTCATGGCGTTCGTGCTGATCAACCGCCAGCTGAGGGGCATGTGCCTCCGTCGCCAGCTCATTGCGTGTTGCTGCACTCATGTTGGCGTGCTTTGCCGTCGTCTTCCTCCAGAGAAGACGCAAGGACGTTGCGTATCGCCTCCCGAGACTTTGGGGATTATTCGACGTCTTCTGCAACTGCGTGATGGTGCCGTGTATGGCGCGCTGCACACCGCGATCGCCTTCACTGCTGACAGCTCCTGCCAGCCGTGCCTGAAGAAGAGACAGGTCAGAAAGTGTAGAGTGGTACGTGGCTCGCTCGCACAAAAAAAAAAAAATAAAAAAATAAAAAAAAGATGGCCCTCTTTCTAAATCCTAACATGCCTTTCCCCTCCCCCAACTTACCTTGAAGAGAAAAACGGCCGCGTAGATCACATAGAGACAGTACTTGAGAGGCATGCATTTAAGGCCAGCCACTGGGTCTATGAAACTGTTCAATATGCTGAGAAGAGAATTGGCGGCGTCAATCGATTCGTAGATGAAGCGTGCATCCGGCTTTCCAGCCACGTTGGAAAACAACGGCTCGCGCGCACCTCCCGGCCCTCCTTGGGCGTTTTGGGCTGCTGCGCGATTTAGATTGGCTTGGAACGCAAATGCGTTGATGTACAGCCTCAGGAACTCAAAAGACAGGACGAGAGATGCTCTGACTGGTGGGGTGACTGCGCCAGTGTCAGCATCAGCAGCACGACAGCGATTTTTGTGTTTAAAATGCCTCTTTCTTTTCTTCGTTCTTTCTTTTTTTTATGAAGAGGGAAGGGTAAAGAGGGAAGGATAAAGAGGGAAGGGTAAAGAGGGAAGGGTAAAGAGGGAAGGGGAAGGCGGGGACCGCGGAGTATTCCTTTTTTTTTCTTTCTTTCTTTTTTCCTTTGCACTCACAACTATGATTTGCCCAAGTCAATTTCCATTTTCGCAACAAAGAAGCAAAATCATCCTTTTGTCCCAGAATTAGTAGCTGGATGATAAAGAGTTTCAGGATCCACTGCCACCACGTACAATATATCTGACGTATTCTCCGCCAATGTACAATTGTTTTCTGTGGCTTGTTGATGAATACAAAATGTCATGGGCATTGCTGATGATTTGTGTCAGCTCGAGATGGGCTTGAAATAATAAGCCCATGTTGTCGGGACCAAGCGCCTGGGCCTGCAACGTTGGGAATCCAGCTGCTCGCAGATGAAGGGCCGGTCCGGGACCGCGTGACCAGAACCCTTTTCCAAGTCGAATAGAGACTTGTCGGTCGCTCATATAGCAGGCTGCAGGAGAGGGAAAAAAAAAACCATTATAACAATTTGTTAACAGATTTTGTCCAAGAACAAGAAATTCATTGATCAAGAAATTCAACATAAAGATATGACGAAGCCGAGGGTTTTGTTTTGCGCCCCGGATGAGATAGATGCTGGCTTACCTGCCCAGACCACGCGCTTGCGACTCAATTCTGGTGTTACGTTTCCGTCATCTGGCAGAAGTGCGGCTTGCTCGAGTTTCTGAAGATAGCCGAGCCTGATTGCCATTCCAACAAGCATCCAAGCACCGTGATCCTCTTGTCCACAGCCGATGGTGGAGTTTTCCTGAGGTCGTTGGGGTGCCCATTCGGCAAGAATTAAAAGTGCCTCAACGGAGCCAATCGAGTTCGAACCGGCGTAGATGAGGGTTGACATGAAGCTCTCAATATGTCGGGAGCATGCGTCAAATACTCGATACCAAGCAGGGTCGTCTTTCGACGCCACGGTGAGAATGGCTGTCAGAAGATGGGGTTCCTTTTCAGCCCATTCTAACGCGGAACCGTTTTCAAAGATTTTGGCATAGGCAACTGGGAAAAAAGGATGGTACTTCTCGTGATATCTGGGCGTACCCCGCGAGGTTAGCAGATGTTGTATGTTTTGAATCGTGTTTTTTTTTGAGCCCAGTTTCTGAAAACCGGACATGAGCCCAATAAAATACCTTCTCAAGAGATAGGATGTCTCCGCAGGTGTCAAGACGCCATCATCTAAGGGAGGATAGTAACTAGCAGCGGCTCTGTTCACTGCTTGTTGCCTATCGTCAACAGGGCGTGTATTGATGGCGACGTGACCTATGATGCTATTGCGCTCCCGACCCGGATCCAGATCAGCCACCTGGGCAAGCAGGTCCAGTGCATCTGACGGATTCAAGAGGTCAGTAGATGCAATATGACCTTCCAATCCGTCAGAGCTTGTCCTTGAGTCGGCCGCCACTGCTGCTGCGGATCCGCCGCCATCGGGGCTATGCGCACGCCAGTTGCCGGTTTGTTGTGTAGAGGATGGCCATCCTTGTATCTCATGTGTTTCGCGTACTTGGTGGCTGGAACGTGTTTGACTTGACTGCCTGCTATGTGAATCACTTTCGCCGACTTCGTCGTCATGCCCGATACTAGATGGCCCCTGTTGGCTATCAGAGGTCGCGGCTCGCTCACCGTCGCGGGTTGCTGGTTGAATGGCAGAATTGCGGACGCCCTTGATCCTGCGACCGCCACGCCTGGACTTTGCCAGCACGCATTCCAAATGTTGCTCAACACATCGGCGGCAAGGGGGCAAGCCAGACATGCCCTCGGAGTCACTGCTCATTCAGCCAAGCGTTAGTATGCGATGGCGACGCTTTTCCCAACCCCCCTCTTCTCTCCCTTTCCTGAGCCTTTGTTTTCTCCCTTCCCCCTCTTCTTCTACCCTTCTTCTCTCTCCCTCCCTCTCTCCCACTCTCTCCATGAGGCAGATTTGTCACCGCTGTGGGCATTGAGCATGTTGGTATCGGAGCTTACAGATCGCATCTTGTCTTTCGCATTCGACACGATAGACACGCGCGGGACACCCTTTTGCCTTTGGATCGCGCCATGTTGCGGGTCGGCGTCTGATTCGGCCGCAAGTCCATCGGCTAAGAGGCGTTTTATCCTAGGGCGGATAGAGTGGTTTAAGTTGTGTCAAATGCCGTGATGTGTTGGACCGATGGATTCGTTTGAATCCAAGCTGCGGGGAACTTTCCGCGGCGGAGTCCATATCAATTGCCGCGCGTGCGTGACTGGCTCAATGACTGGGGCCAATTGACCAATGCAAACACGGCCAAGACTAGCGGCATGTCCACCATCGGCAATCCACATTTTATTTTGGACCAGACATTCAAATCTAATTCTCGCGTCTGGTAGCACTTTCCTACAACAGCTAGTGGCGGCGAGTTGGATTTTGGTCTCGGGACTGATGAGACTAGACCGAACTAGACCAGAGGTAGACACCATACACGTATTGTACATAGATACATACATATATTATATATATACATTTGTTTATATGTTTCTCCAAGTCTCCCTCCCTTGTTTTGTACTTTGCTTTTCTCTGCGCTTTTTTTTTTACACTAGCTTTGGAATACCGAACGTCGTTGAAAAATCGTCAAAAAAAAAACGACTCTTCGCTCGTCGTCAAGTTCTCGTTGAGCCTCGGAAGCCATCAAACCCATCCCCGGCGATCAATCGCAACTTCGCAACGTCAAAGAAATGGATTCCACAAAAAGACCTGGCGTTTTGATGCTTGGTATCATCCACCACGCACATAGCGAGTTTGACCAGCTCTCGAATGTCGCAGATGTTATGGTTCGAGCGCACCATACAATTATTTACATGTCGCGTGGCTGGATGGCTCAACTGACAGAATCGCCAACTGGCAAAATAAAAATGTCTAGCAAGTGACGTCTGGAAGCAGAGAAGAGTTCCTGCGCGACTGCGACGCCGGGAAGTACAACAACGTTGTTGCCATATCAAGAACATTCGACTCCGTCGGGGTAAGCTCCAAGTTTGTCGTCTCTCTGACAAGGATTTCAAAGATTACCGAATGCTAACACGTCTGGCTTTTGCACAGATCACCGGGCGATTTGATGCCGAGCTTATCTCTCATCTTCCTACTTCGGTGAGCTTCATTTCACACAACGGCGCGGGCTACGACCAGATCGATATCCAATCCTGCACAGACCGAGGTATGAGCCCGAATGATTTGAAATATTTAAAAAAAAAAGCACGGAAAACCTGACATTCTCACCACTCCCCCCTTGCAGCCATCTCGGTGTCCAACACGCCCAAGGCGGTCGATGCTGCCACAGCCAACACAGCCATTTTTTTGATCCTTGGCGCACTGCGACGGGCATGGATTCCTCAATCAGCTCTCCGCGAGGGTAATTGGAGAGGCGCCAGCCCTCTGGGCCGTGACCCTCACCACTTGACCCTCGGCATTCTCGGAATGGGCGGCATTGGCACAGCTACTGCGAAGCGTGCTGCGGCTCTTGGCTTCACGATCCAGTATCACAACCGAAGCCCCGTAGCCGGCCTCGACAAGCAATTCCTTCCACAAGAGCGTCCACAATACGTCGGCTTTGATCATCTGATTAAGACCAGTGATGTCATCTCACTCCACTTGCCCCTGGGGCCAGCTACCAAGGGCCTGATTGGCAAGAAAGAGCTCAATGCAATGAAGGACGGCGTCGTCATCGTCAACACTGCCAGAGGAGCCATCATCGACGAGGCTGCCTTGGCAGAAAGCCTCGAGTCTGGCAAGGTATGGAGCGTGGGCTTGGATGTGTTTGAGAAAGAGCCCGAAATCAACCCCAAACTCATTAAACATCCTGGAGCCGTGCTTCTTCCGCATATTGGCACTAGTACGATTGACACGCAGGTATGTGGGACAAAAAAGAAAAAAAAACCACTCGGTTTCCCATTTCATCGTGTTTTTAGTCTACAGAGAGCAGTTATCAATTCTGACGAAACGGTAAACAGAAAGAAATGGAGGTTCTGGTCATCGATAACGTGAAGAGCGCCATTACCGATGGCACGCTCCTGACGCAAGTACCGGAACAGAAGCAGAAGCCATTGCTACCCAAGGTGTAAAAGAGACGCAAACCATTTTCAAAGACCTTAATATGATTTCCTATACGACGGAAAATACCTAGATAGTAATCTTTATAATAGTTGGGAATATATTAGTTCGATAGACGCGTTACATTTGCGATAATGGTCTGTCTTTCATCTTGTTTGTTTTCTTTGTCTTGTGATACTTGCTCGAGCGATGGACAGGCCCTGTGTCCGCAGGAGTCCAGAACATTACATTTGATGTATTGATACAGGAAACCTGGGCCCTAGGGCTTTAGGGCCTTTTTACAGCAACCCAGAGTGCATTCCCATCACCTCAAGCCACCCGCGATCAATACCTCCTGTCCTGTGATATAGCCCGTCTTTGCAAACCTATGCGGCTCGGTTAGACTCGTCTACCAAGAGAAGGCGGCTCAGACAGGACACAAGACCATCCGCTTGATTGAACTCACATAATGACAACGTTGGCCACCTCGTTTGGAGTGCCGAGTCGATGGACCGGCACGCCAGCGGCAATCGACAGACCCATATCGGTTGCTGACAGCGCCTGCAAATCGGTGTTTGAATCCCATGTCCTACATTCCCGTCGGGTTCAGCTTACTAGAGTCTTTCCGGGCGCGAGTGAGATTGAGAAGGAAACCCACCGTCCGAGGGGCGTAGGAATCATGCCGGTTTCTCCAATCATTGCTGGCGCGACCTACATGAGATTGTTTAAGCTTGTGAGTCCTGGCCGATTATGGCTCTACGGCCAAAAGGGGCGGGAAAAAGCAATTACGTACTATGTTCACCGTGACGCCATCCTCAGCCACGACGGTTGCTAGATTGAAGCCCATGGAGCTGCAACAGTTAGCCTCCCAGCCATAAGCCATCGGCCATCGGCCGTCGCCATCAAGCCATCGGTCATGTACAAGAGCCCTCTTCTCCTACTCATCTAGCACTAACTCACCGTAAAGCACCCTTTGAGGCGGCATAATGGCATCCGTTGATGCCGCCACCCCGCGCCGCGATACTGCCCACGAGAATGACTCGGCCCCAGCACTGCTCGCGCATGCCTTGGACACAAGCCTTTGTGACGACAAATTGGCTACGCATGTTGACCTCCATCATCTCGTCCCAGAGGGCCTCCCCAATGCCGTCCGGGTCGCGGACGCGCCGTCCCGTGCCGGCGTTTGCGACCAGCACGGACACGGCTTTGTGCTTCAGCGCCACGTCGGGCAAGCCCAGGATCGAGGGCACCAATGACCGTGTGGATTCTCGGTCGGTGAAGTCGGCCTGGACGGCGACGAACAACTGCGAAGGGTACAGGCCGCGAAGATGGGCAGCGAGCGATGTCGCTTTATGCTAAAGCCGGACCAGAACATCAATCTTGATTAGCGACCGACCGTGGCGGCTTGGACTCGGGGTATTTCACGCCTACCTCGCTGGTCGAGTAATGGAGAGCAATATCACAGCCCTCGGCTGCGAGTGCTGTTGCGCAGGCAGCACCAATTCCACCACTGAGCGGTTCAGAATTTAAGAGGACAAAGAGAAGAAGTGCGTCAGCTCGAGATGAATGATTGCCTCAAGCTCCCCCCTCCCTCTCCCTGTTGCGCTTTGTCGAGACGGTAACGCACCTCGCGCCTGTCACCAGGGCCAGACGATTCCTTAGATCATTGTCCACGGGCTGTAGCTGATAAGTCTTTACTGTGGTCATGGCGAAAGAGTGCCGGGTGAGTCTGAGCAACTCTGGCTGCTGGCTGTCGCGTGGGAGATGGGCAAACTCTTTGGAGTCTGGAGATGGGGTTCAACAAGATTTTTTTTTTTTGTTGTTTCGGGCCGGGTGAGCGATTCGAGCTTGTGTGGACCGGGGGTTGCGCAGTGTCGAGTCCGGAATCAAAACAAGAACAAATGATGACGATGATTTTCCCCGTGATGCAAGGGATGTCGTGATGACATGGTTTTCCCTGTCTGGGCCGAAGAGTTCAACCAAAGCGCCAGGTGGCTCGTCCACTTCCAGCCCGAGGTTTCCAGTGGATCTGGTGTGGATTCGGGATTTCGGAATCACAGCACGGCACAGCACGGCGAGTCTGAGCAAGGAACGAGCACCTCGAAAGCCGGGACGGACTGACAAGCTAATTGCCGACTGAATCCCACGGCAGGCGGCATTTGGGAGGCAGGCCAGCCGTCGTTGGCGTCGTCGGCGTTTGACGTCGTCGGCTGGTTCCCAACAACGAGCCTGACGGCACTTTTTCAGGTTGGGTCCCGAGTCCTGAGCCACTTCAATGTTCCCTTCCATTACTCGATCGCCCCGCCCTCCTCTCTCCTCTCCCCTCTCTCCTCTCCCCTTTCCCCTTTCCCCTCTCCCCTCTCCCCTCTCCCATGCACCGACTAGTGGGCCGTTCGCCTAGAACCTTCCCCACAAACTGAAAATGAATGCAGACAAGATAATCTTCAAGCTTCTAGCAAGACAGGCATATCTTTGGCATCTCTTTTCCCATCCATTGGATTGGATAGTGCGGCACCCACCCACCTACAATATCCCGGAACGGGCAAATTATCCGACATTCGAGACGAGAGCGGGCATTCTGTCGTCTGCGTAACAGACGTAGTTATTGTATTGTATCAATCCCATCCATGACTGCCACGCAGCTCTTGTGGAAAATCAGGAACATTCTCCGCATGCCCGAGCGGGAACTTAGCTCACCACACTCTCCGACGAGGGACACGCATTGGAGCGTTGTATATCTCCTGCAGGCGCATGTGCACATGAGACCTCGTGTATACATCGACAATCTCTAAAGAAAAGGCCTAGAAGCGTCTATGCGCCAAGCTACTTTGCATCGGGAAAGCAAAGATTCCTTCAAAGGGGCCCCGTTGTGCGAAAGGGCCCAAACGACCGACCGTCCACCCTCCTCACAACCACATCTATTCAGATTTAAAAAAAAGAATTAAAAAAAAAAGATGAAGATACAAATAAATATAAAACCAAAAATAATATAAAATAAAAATAAAAATAAATTCAACATATTCAATGGTATCCATCATCATTTCACTTCTTTTCGAGGCGGCATTCGGGCTTGCAGACGAGACAGCCTTCAATCTTTTCGACGCATCCCGCGACGCGCCGACAATTCTGCCACATGATGCATTAGCAATGTTATAGTATATTTATATTGCAGATAAATCCGGCGCCCACGAGGACATTCAAGTTAAGCCAAAAAAAACTAAAAAAACTTACAGTAATCACCGGGCATTTCGGATGCTTTGCCACAACGCCGGGCGCAAAGCTGGCAAGCGCAACAAGCACGACTATGAAACTCTTCATTTCTTCTTCGTCGCCTTCACCTGGCGTTGTTTCGTTCAAGGGGGGTGTGTGAGTGTGTGTATGTATTGTTTTTCTTGGCGGTAAAAAAAAGAAAAAAAAAGGAAAAAAGGAAAAAATCGGTCAAGCGTGGGCTTGATAGAGCTATATCTATGTTGGACGGAAGAGGCCTATTTGTAAAATGTGAAATGAAAAAAAAAAAGGCTGTCAAGTGACGGATGCGTCGCCCTGTTTCTGTATCTGCACGCCACAGTCCGCGAGCAGCCGTGGCTTCGGGGCGGGACTGGCATGCAGTTGGTTGCCCGCCGGACTCTGGCTGAGCTCAAGTCTACGGATAGGTATGTTTCATGAAGCATATTCTACTGCAATCATGGTTTGCGGGGCTGCTTATGGCTTGAGACAAGAGATGACTGCACAATAGCTGTCAAGATGGTGGGTAGCTGGGGCGCCCTAGCACAGCTTGAAGACTCACGAACCGCCTTCCAAAAAGATAGGCGAGATATCCCAGCCGAGCGACATGGACGAAAACGTCTAGCATTACCAGACGATTGATAGGAACCAATAATTTGTTGCTATCAACATAGGACAGATAACTGCATACAGTAGATTGCTCAAATATGGCATCGATCGGCTGCTCCTCAACTCCTATAACCAACGTTACTTGGCTTCTGGACCTTGTGACCACCACTGCTCAGTACCCAAAGTGCGTGTTGAACCTTCCACTAAGAGCCAGCGTTACATATCTGTTGCTCTTTCAACAGAGAGAATTAACTCAAGTCAAACAGGCTTCATTTGTTTGATCAGTGCCTTGCTCAAGTAATCGGAAATAGTAGCCACCACTCATAGGCCTGCCGCCAAAGTCTTGGCCTGGTCCCATGTCATGAAATTGATAAAGATCCATCGCAGAAGCTCGCCCGCAACGGCTCCCTTGCATCGGAACGAGTCCCTATCCGGACTGATTTGAACAAGCAGGGGTCCCTTTTGTTTGTAATCATCATCAATGACGGCAAAGTAATTCTCATCATAATCGTTGCTTCCCGCTTCAAAAGGGTGATCACTGAAGATTTGACCGAGGCTGCGGCCCCTACCACGAATCGCCACGTAATATTCGGTTGCGACAAACATCCTTGGTTCTGATTCCATTTCGTCAGGAAGCACCTCTTGTAGACCGTCGTTCATAGCCACCAGCGCCTCGGTGAATTCGTTCTCCTTGCTGAGCGAGTTATACAAGGCAAACCACTTCACGGGCGTCGCTTTCGGAATCTCGTACAGCGAGTTCTGTCGCACATTATACCAGTCATCCTCGACCCAAGCCAACGTGTTCAAGAGCTCGATTGCGTAATCGATAGATGCGCGAAAGCCATCGTCGTAGCCATGGTACTCTTCGGTACTGACGAGCAAGACGCCGCGCTCGTCCAGGTCCGTCGAGTCCACGATGAGGAGAGGATTATCCAGCTCCTTAAGTTCAGAGCGATCGACGCTTTTGTGGTACCGAATCACTTCCTGCGTGCTCAGCCTGTTCTCAAGCCACGTTATAGACAAGAGATCGATGTCGTCGGGGTGGTCGTCCCTGCAGAGTGCGTCGACCACGGTTTGCTCCTCGAGGGTTACTGCGGTGATGTACACCTTAAAGGGATAAACCGCCAACGAGCCAGAAGATTCTGAAGAGGACGAACCTGGGCCCGGCATTGTGAATTATTACACGGCGATTTCAGACAATATGAGCGAAAGAAACCAAAGAAGTGAGCACAGATCAGGAGGACGGACCAACGCAGACAAAATGACGCATCCTCGTTGTTTTGTGCCTCCTGCCTCCTGCCTCCTGCCTCCTGCCTCCTGCCTCCTGCCTCCTGCCTCCTGCCTCCTGCCTCCTGCCTCCTGCCTTCTGCCTCTTGCCTCTTGCCTCTTGCCTCCTACCTCCTGCCTCTCCTCCCCGCACGTATCGTGCCACCTGCCTACCCGCCCACTACTCTGCGTCAAGAATCAAATCACGGGCTTGCTTTGTGCATGCATGCATACATACCAAACTCATCCGAGGCTCCAAGCCAATCAATCCGCAGTTCTTCTTGGGAACTATTATCTTCTTGATACATATCAGCACACGCAGCCACATAGAGTACGCGCCGAGCTGACTGGCTGTGCTGGCTTGCTGGTTTTCTGTGAAGCGTGGAGTCTGGGTTGCATGGAACTTGACATGAATTCAATTGGACGCTTCCAATGTTCCCGGACTTGGCATCTGGGTGTTTGGATTTGAAACAGGAAGCCTCATGCCTGCTCAGCAACCGCCCTGTCCACGAACGAATCGTGTCGTTTGGCTTCATTCTGAGCTACTCGGACAGGTACATAAATGCCTCGCTTCGAACCCCCACTCGCGCTTATCACCATGCAGCCGCACACTTTTTTTTTCATGCATCGCCTAGTATGCTTCCTCACGCCGTCCGACTTTATCCAAGCTTTTGCTCTCACCTTCACCATTCGGAGAGATGCGATCAAGATGACGAAAGCCGCGGCAGGAAGAACTGAGCAATAAAAAAGCGGGAGGCAATCGGGAACAAACATCTTGGAAGACAACTCACAGCCTTTGTGTGGTTTCACAAGTCACGTATTGACATGAAGAGGATTTAACTTTACATTCAGGTCGTATGTGTAACAGTACCACCAGTGAGCTAATATAATGCCTCATTTGACAAACATCACCCTCAACAAAGCTTTGGAGCAATTTCAATATGCGAATCCGGGCTCTGTCGAGAAAACATCATAGGTACGCGATGTGCACCGTCCTCACCTTGCCGGGCTAGCATGGATAGCTACAGTCTCCTCGGTCACGGCCAGCCCTGCAGGCATCACGTTTCTGTTCAACCGCATTCCCGAGGTGCGTACAAGCATGTGTTGGCCGGTACGCTGTGCGAGTCCTACGTTTCCTCAGAAACTCAAGTGAGACAATCCCAGGTCGGCTGGCTGCCAAAAGAACAACAAGTGCAACAAAGGCAGGAAGGGTCTTGACCATCGCGGTGGCAAGTGCACGCCATGCCATGAACAACCCTTTGCATCCACCAGCGACCGCATATTCCCCAACGTCCACCAGTTATCTCGCTGCATGCCTCTTGTCGACAACTCCCGCCAAGGAGAGACCCTCGAAACAGTGTACCGCCGCTTCCGAAAGGGCGGCCACCTGGAAGGAGGCCATTGACGGCGAAGATGAGGCCGCCATTTCGGAGATTGTGTTGGAGGAGAGTGTTAGAGGATATGACTTTTGAGGAGGCTGTAAAGTCGTTTGACAAGGGAGAGGAGCATTAGACGGCGCCGTCTCGGCAATATAGACGAAGTAATCCTGAAAAGCAAATACACACCTATGTACGTTGGTTCTACTTAGAATAGTATCTGGTACAAGTCGCAGGTCAGGAATGATGTGTTCTCTGAATGAAAAGTAAGTCGGTAAGTCGTGTGCGTAGCGAAGTGAAGTTCAATACCACTGGACTTACAATTTTTTTTCTCTCTCAAAAGATAATTTATTGGTGCGGTCTTATGCTAATGTCGCACGAGATGTCGCTGGACAGGCATTGCAGTTTAGAGGAGGAACACAAAATAAGATAAAAAGAAAATGAAGTATTCGTTAACCTTATAGGGTCCGGGATCCCGTCACTCCTTTGAGGCGGAAGCCTTAATTAAACCCGACCCAAAGAAGAAGAAGGTCAAAAAAATAATTATAACAATATTACAAAAGAAGATAAGGAGAAAGGAAAATTTGTCGCAAGAGCCTGAACAGTAAACGCAAAAAAGACCAAGACGAATATTGCGCCCCGACATGATCCATGCGTGTGATGCTGGAGTGCGGCCGCTACAGACGGATTATAGTACATTGTAAGAACAAAACTAACGTGTGACGTAGTTCCCGTAGCGGAGTGGTTACCGCGTGACTCTTATACGCTAAGGATCATCTTTGGTAGTATGGTAGAAATGTCAAGGTCCGGGGTTCGACCCCCCGCGGGAACAATTATCGTACCACAATCTTTTTGCGCCTGCCCCTAAGTTTGGCTCATTCTTCTCGCTTCTTTTTACTTCTCATTCTTTTTATTACATTGGCAAATTTCCGGCCAGTTCTTTGTCCGCCGACTTTGATTCATTTTGCCATTGAAGTGCAGGCGATACACCTAGACAACAATAGCAGCGCTCTTATTTCCTTGGACACAATTTGGCTCTCTCCTTTGATGATTTGAATCGTCAATTCATAGGCCATTCACGCAAATTATATGACCTACGTGAAGAATATCATGACTGAATAGACGAGCATGCATTCGATGCAAGCAAATGCAACGTGAAGCCCTTCCCTCGCATTCGCGCCGCATAGATTGATTCACCGATCCTTCATGAACACACGGTGTATGGAAGAGGGGGGCACATTGGCGCTCTGAACAGCCAGCCAGGAAGGTACTTGAATACGTCGAATACATGAGACGAAGAGGAGAGATAACGGCCCGGCCAGACCAGATGAATAAACCAACCCGCGCCGTGAATCAGTCTGGGGTCGCAAGGCGGAAACAGCAGCAGTGAGTGAGTGAGCGACCCGCGCGCTCCGCACTGCACTCGCGCACCGGACACACTCAGACAGACAGGTACTCGAGCATACATGGGTCACAACCACAGCGGTGCATGGCGCGGCACCTGGCTTGCATCTCCAGAAGACTAGCGCAAGACGGGAAGTGCTTATCCTGCCCGGCGCCTCGATTCATAAATCCCAGTGCTGCCAACGGCGTTGCCCTTTTGCACACATATGGCGAGAAAAGAAACGCCAGCACTGCAAGCGAAAAACGAACCAAAAAAGGATTAAAAAAAAAGCAGAACACCTCGAAAGAAACAAACGGGATTATCTCTAGGGAATTTTTTATATATATAATTCATACTCACCTCTCACTGGACCGCATCCCTCCCAGACAATACCCAACACCATCAAACCACACAAAGGGGACATTTCTCCCTTCCCCCCCACAATAAAGAGACACAAGCCAGCGCCTTTCTTCTCCTCTGCTGCCACTCAACCCCTCTTACTCACAGAGGCACGTCCTTTTTGCGATAAAGGATATTGCCCGCGCACAGGCCAGGAAAAAGGATCCCTAAAAAAAAAGGAAAAAAGGAAAAAAAAAGAAACAGAAAAAGAGAACATATATATATAAGAAACCAAAAAAAAAAACCAATGGATGCCCTAAGACCGGCCGAATCGCCGCCCCCAACGGCCCTATCCAAAAAACAGCTCCGGCACGAGAAGAACAAACCCAAGCCCAGAAGCAGAAACAGCAGCACCAGCCAGGACACGCCGCCCAGCACAGCGCCTCGCATCCAGGACGCAGAACTCTCGGCGTTTGAGCGCGTCAAGAAGCTGAAGCACTTTGAGCGCTTCAACGGGGACATCGAGAACCGCCTCACGGAGCTCATCGACAAGGTCCTTGCCGCGGGGGAGGAGAGCGTGGAGCCGAGGCCGGAGAGGAGGGATGAGCTGGCGGCGCTGATGCTGTGGCATGCCGAGTTCCATGCGCTGGCGCTGGCGAGGCGGCGCGAGCGAGGGGACGACGACAAGGCCGGGAGCATGGAGATGAGGACCTTGATATCGGAGCTTAGGGGGTGTTTCGACAGGGTGACTTGTGCGGACAGGGCGGGCAGGGATACCGAGAGGGCTCCGTATGATGCGCTGATCAAGGTGTACTCGATGAAGAAGAAGCAGAAGGAGTCGAGGCGGCGACGCAGTCAGGAGATGGAAGACTGAGGGGCGGGGGGCGTGTGCGTGTGCGTGTGAGGTGTAGACGGGTGGTGAGCATTCATGAGCCAAAGCTTCTCACTGATATGGAGACGGGGCTATGTTATACATCGGACGTTGCTGGAGAGGGTGGAAGCATAGTGAGGCACCATGGCATATAGCAGACACGGAATGCCGACCGAAAAAGAAAGAGATGAGATTAATAATCAAGCCACAATGGCGATTCACAGTGTCCACCCTTTATTCTTTTGTTTAATTTTTTGTTTTTTGTTTCAGAACAGAAAAGTCCTTGTCCATGAAAACAAAAGCGTAGAGTTTGTAAGAATCCAAACCGAGCACATTAGAAAAAACGCAAGCAGAAAAAAAAAAATTCTAAAGCAAAGCCCCCCTGATAGACGACGCAAGCCGAGCCCGCAGCAGCCGATGCTCATTTAGCAAAAAAATCTCCCCTGCACGACCGAAGCAAAAGTTGGATACACCACCCTCTACGAGAATCTTGCCCAGCAGATCCCCTCCGGGCGACCAGATGCTCAGGCCGTCGCCGCACCCGGCGTACACGTTGCCGCGGAGGTCGCACTTGATGCCATCGGGTACGCCTGTGTCGGGCATGGCGAAGACGCGTCTGTTGGTGAGGAAGGGCTGACCCGCCGATGTGTGGATGTCAAAGGCGTAACTGTTCGAGAGGGGGGTGAAGGTTAGAAGAAGAGATGATGATAATTTTGAAAAAAATGGAGGGGAGAGAGAGAGAGAGAAAGAGAGAGAGAGAGAGAGAGAAAGACACAAAGAAATACGCTCAAGTGCAGGGACCTTACATGCTAGAAGGGCGAGCATAGTCCACGGTCCCGTTGCCATGAACCCTATCCGTGTCCGTAACGTACAAGATTTTCTGGTCAGGACTAAACGATATGCCATTCGGCCTCCCGAACCCATCAGCCACAACACGGATCGAATCCTTCCCAGGATCAAACCGGTACACCTGCGAGGGCAGACGCGGCGCAGGCCGGAACCCTTGTTCGAAGCCGTAAACAGGGTCCGTGAACCAGACGGAACCGTCGGCGTGGACGACGACGTCGTTGGGCGAGTTGAACGGGAGGCGGCCAGGCATGTACGTCGCGAGCATGTACCTGGACCTGTAAGGGGGAGTGGACTCCATCCAGGAAAGGCCGCCGGAGGAGTTCATGGTGCCTTGGGCGCAGAATAAGATGCCGTCTTTGTAATTGACGGCTCCGTTGGGCATGGGCACATGGCTCGTGGTGATTTCTTCTACTTGCACCGTGACGGGCGGCTGCTGCTGCTGTCTACCCCCGGACGACTGCGGCGGGGGCGACGGGAGTGATATGCGCGAAATGACGATGCGTTGCTCGTGGGTGATGGGGTCTGGGAATCTGTTGCTGGCGACGAAGAGGGTGTTGTCTCGCTGGATGAAGACACCGGCTTCGTGGGCAAAGGGCATGCTCTTGTTCTCGTGGACTATCTCGAGGGTAGGCCGGGGCCCGAAAAGGGCTTTGACGTCGTCGTGATGGACGGCAAAGGGAATTGCTGGCGAGATGGCTGCCGTTGCCGCCGCGGCCAAGCAGCACGACAGAGTCCAGGCGGGCATCATGATGTGTTTACTCGAGACTCGAGAGCGCGAGGTGAAGTAGACATGAGGTCACGCGAGGAGCACACAGGCGCGTGCTGGACGGGATCGACACAGACAGACGGCTGGTAGTTGGTCAATATGTATATATATATACAGCATAAACAGCATAAACAGATACAATACAAGCGGGTAGGCCGGAAACTGACAAGGCGTGTCATGGCCAAAGATTTCCGGCCAACTTGCGGTCATCGCGACATTGTTTGGTCGGAGACTGGAGACACTAAAGGAAGTCTGGCGAGTCTGGTCTCGGGGGGCCGCGGAACCATGGCGGCTGTGCCAGACAGGAAGGATGTCCGGTCTGTTTTAGCCTGGTCCTGTTATGTCATGACAGGCGCCATGCGGTCTGCGGCGACGACTGGAAGCCGTTTCGGAAGCTATCGTCTGGGGGAGCTGTTTCAAATGTCAGCTCGTGGTGGTGGCAGAGGCCGATAGCGCATCCTATTGCGTATGCGTGCGTGCGTGCGTGCGCGCGTGTGTTGTTGGTACAATTCGCGAACAAATCCAGACGACTGCGTCATCGACCGGGATGTGCCAAGACTCGCCAAGACTCGCCAAGGCGTCGTGCTATCAATTAGAATTGGGACGCGGGGAAGGAGGATTCGGGTCCTCGGAGGGATCGCGTCGCAATGGCGGGGGAACCGAATGTCATGGATGGGGTCATGACTATGGTGGGAAGACGGGAGACTGGGAGTGCGATTGGATTTCGCAGCACGGACATGTCGAGCCATTTGCAGTTTGCAAAAAAAAAAAAAAAAAAAAAAAAAAAAAAAAAAAAAAAAAAAAAAAAAAAAAAAAAAAAAAAAAAAAAAAAAAAAAAAAAATAGGTTAGGATTGGTTTCTAAGAGTGAGGGTCAGGGTTAGGGTTGGCCCCATGGAATCAGACCGCTTTCTTGGTATTTTATAACAGTCAGCTACCTCTCTCACCCTTAGTTCAGCTACCTCTCACCCTCACTTGAACTGAAGACTCCAGGCCGAGGCAGGCCGGACGCATCAAACACCCATGTGGTCTGCCTCATTTCCATGCTGTCTATGTCTTTCTGGCCTGCTGGCCTGTCCCATCCTCCCATCCTCCCATTCCTTCGAGAATCGAGGTGCTGACTGACATCACCAGACGCCCCAGCCTTCACTTGCCCTCCCCCTGCCCAAGGCTGCTCCTCGCCCATCCATTCAGCACACTGTAGTTCTTGAGAGGCGACGTGCCGTGCAGCTTCTTGTAATGGCCTCTCGTGCCGCACCGCGTCTTCTCGGACTTACGCGCGCAGTCGCCCTTGAGCACCGCCGCCATATTGGAGCCAGCATTCATGCCCTCGAACCACGCGCCGTGCAGGAATCCGAAATACTCTGCGCTGGTTGCCTCGCCGGCGAACCACAGCCGCCCGACGTCGGCCCGTAGATTCTGGTGCATTTCCAGCGTCGTCCCGATCGGCCAGCTGGAGTAGCTGCCGTACGCCCAGGGCACCTTGGTCCATCGCTCGTACATGAACGCCGTCGGCTCCGGCACATCCACGCCGGGAAACATTTGTCTCAGGACCGCCATCATCTCAGCCTTGGTCTGTTCGTCAGTCTGATGCTCCACCCGGTACGACTCGTCCTCGGTCACCGTGGCAAATAGGATGTTTGAGCCCGGGAGAAACCCCTTTGCCGAGAGCGATTGCCAGAGGGGGTAGTAGCCGCGCTTGGTGGGCGACGCGTACAGGAAGAACTGCACATTTTTGGGCCAAAAGGACTTGCTGAACTGCATAAACAGCTTCGTGTAGGCGCCCATGCTGAATTTGGAGATGGCTGTGCGCTTCCACTCTGGAAGTGGCGGATGAAATCCGACCTCCTGGTTCTGCAGGACTCCCAGTGAGAAGGTGCAAATTGCGTAGGCAGCCGACACGCATGAACCGTCGCTGTTGCGGATAGTGACGCCCTTGTCTGAATATGTGACGTTTGTGATCTTTGTGTTCAGGAGCAAACGGGCGTCGTTGTGCTTGAGGAACGTCTTCGACTCCTCCTCGATCATGTGCCTGTAACCGCGCGGGTCAATCACAAGGTTGTTTCCTTCACCGAATTGACCAAAGGTAAAATTGTCTCCCGTAGCCCCAAAGATCAGTGAGGACTCTTCGGGAGTCGTGGCGGCTTCCCAATCTACATTTTTGTGGAATTTTTTTAGTCTTTGCACAATGTACAGTGCACCAAGCAGTGGAATAAGGCACCGCTTTCATAAATCATATAACTATTTGCATTGCGCCAGACAGAAAGAGAGGGGGGGGGGGGGGAGAAAGAAAGAGAGAAAGAAATCCAGGCGTGACTCACCCCAGCACCACCAATCAATGGCCTGCCGCTTCATATCGTTGTGTTTCGGGTTCCAACCGGCCAGCGAAAGGCCAGCACGCACAGTTTCATCCTGAATGTTGTCCGCCAGCATCTGACCGGCCTTGACGGATGCGTTAGCCCAAGCGTCCCAGTACTCAACAAGGAGCTCGCGGTAGTCGGTGTGTCCGGTTTCATTGTAGGTCAACGTGGATCTGAAATTCGAGTTGTTGTTCTTCAAGCCATGCTTTTGAGCCTGTCAAGATGATGAGAAATCTCCTGTTTTTGTCAAAGCGAAGAAGGAAAAAAAAAAAAAGAAAGGGCGCGAGTCCTGTCGTTCTTCTCTTACCAGAAGCCAAATTGGATTTTCTACATAAACTGAATCAGCATTTGCTTTTTTGTTCTCAAGGGGCCGAGTGGGAGCGTTTCAGCATTGTTTGTGTGCATGTATGTGGTAGGGAGTTTCTTACGAGGACCGCTTGGATTGCCGAGACCTTGGATCTAGATAAGGAAGCAGGTATATTAGTCTTGGCCAATACTGCTTTCCATGAATCGAAATAATGAATGGACTGATCATTTCTTTGACTACCACGCCGAGAGTGTCCCGAGAATCCAACTCACCCAGTTGGCGCCGAGTTCGACCACGTAAGGCGAACCGTCCCTTTTCTTGCCGAAATTTCTGTGCGTCGCGCGACCGCCAATCCGCTCATTGTACTCGATGATGAGGAAATCAGTGATGGAGTTATTCGACAGTGCTTGCTGAGGCGCCAACATACGCAGTCAGCCCATTGAAGACGTTGTCGGCATTTGGACCGAACATGGTGAATTGTCAAATCTTTGTCACTCTTCTTCTTGAAGAAAAAGAGTGACTTGGCGACTTACAGCCGCCGTTATGCCGGCCATGCCTCCTCCCCTGGTAACTTTTGTTAACAACATATCCGAGTCGTAGCAAAAATTGCATTTTTGTCCTTCTTTCTTGTTCTGAAGACCATAGAAAAAAAAAACTCTTGAAAAAGAACTCACAGAATAGCAACTGTTGTCTTCTTGCATTCTGCGTGCGGTGCCAACGGCTGTGTGACATGAGCCGTGATGGGTTGAATGGTGAGGGAAATCCCAGCGGCCAAATGTGTTATCCGCATGGCGTGTCTGATGGATCTAGCTGCCCTGCTGGACAGAGAAAGACGGGAATTCTAACCGTTTATGTAATGGAGAAGAATGCTTCGCCTGGAAAAGAACTCAGCAAGAGCGAAAAAGGAGTACTGAAATATTCTGTTTGTCGAAAACTCGTTCTGTAGTCAATGTCGCAAGCTTGTCTAGATGAGTTGGACGCACCCAGGTCGATCTTGAACACTATATTATATAGCTCCTGTAAATAAATTATCGCCAGAATCAAGGTTACTTGGGTTTGAGCTGTGTGACGGCTGAGGTCGGGTTTGATCGGAGATGCACGAGGCGGTTAGGCTAGGCAATGGATTATACGGTTATTAAAGACTAGCTAGCTATAATATCTAGCTCTAAAGCGTAGTTTATATAAAAAGAGGCTTTTCTAAGCTTATAAGAAATATATAGTAATTATAAAGGAAGGTTTTAATTAATATATAGTAATTAAAGGTATAGCTTACTATAAATATATAATAAGTTATTAGGACTAGGATAGCTAGGTAAAGGTAATAAGCATATAGTATATTCACTAAAGCTTTCGAATCTCGAATCATAGGATGCGTTGTGCAACGATCTAGACTGCACAGCTGAGATGCTAGGTCAAAGGCGTCGAGAACTAGTAACCAAATCTGGTGTCTGGTGCTATTCATTTATTGTCCACGCCTCGTCTTGATCCCATCTAAATCCAAAGGCCGATATCGCACAAAAAACGGATGTGCACATCACATTAGTAATGTACGTTAGACCCCCCTATATACCGTGCAACAGCCGAATAGTTTTCCTCGTCATCATGGTGGGACTTGCCGTTTGTGGTCACCCGCCCCCTACACCTCCTTCCTTGCTTCTCTTGCGCCAAGTCCCGTCTGGCCAGTCTTCTTTTTTCATCTCGTTTATCTTTCCACCTGTGGTACAACGCAACCTCTATCCCGCGTAGTGCCCTAAGCTAGCCGAGTGCGGCCCTGCACATGTAACAGAATCACAGCCTGCGAGGATGCAACTTACAAAATATCATGAGCATAGAGCCGTCTAAGTGTTTTTTTTTTAAGTAGCAGCAAAATGGTAAGCTGGCTGCAGCTATATATAAAACAGCATCAGGCCAGTGGTCTACCATATGAGCGGGGCAACAGGCCACAAGCACCAGCACTGGCTCTCAGAGTGGCTCGGATGATGGATATTTGTCGTGGATGACGGGAAGCATGCATCACGAAAAACCTGACAAATTCATGTGCCTTCGGATTACTATCTCATGAGAGACGAGATAAGACAAGAGACGATATCGTGATGTGTGAGTGGATGGCTAAATCAGCACGTTGGGTCGCACTGCGTTTATAGACTGCCCACGTCTGGAGTCTTTCTTCTTGGCCCGCGCTTCAAAGTTTTCAGCGTCAAGTGACGAGCTATTGGGAAACACGGGCTTTTGCGACGTCAGCAGCCTCGGTCTCATGATGCACTCATCTCATGTCGCCCAGATGTCTCGAGTGTCTGGCACATCATCCTGAGACCCCCCCCCACCACCGTCCCCCCTTTTCCCGCGCTCCCCTCAACCTGCGGGTCGGGACGCTCCATAGTGCCCCGTGCCGGCGTCGATTCCGGATATTAGGGTTCGCATCCGTGTCGCTCGTTTGAGAAAAGAACAACGACAAGGATTGTACAGAACAAGACTGGAAAACGAAGTAGAATCCTGTCTCGCGGATCGTTAGCAGCCTAATGAGAAAATAATGTACAAGACAACATCGTCTTCTCTCCCAAAGCTACATGTATCGCGCAAAGGCGGGGCACAGCTGCAACGGTTGTCGTGCCCACTTGCCCCACTTGCCCCGCACACAGACACACGGTGCATCCAGAGGCCCTGGCAGGCCGCGAAGCGACATCTGGACCACTAGACGATTTGACCCTTTTGCCCTTCTCGGATTGCTGGCCTGAGAAGTTTCAACATGTCACCTACTACGGTGTGACTTATATAATAATGAATACACTTTATAATCGTTATTTATATTTATACTATATAGGCATTCCTAAGAGAATATGTAAATTATATCAGGGGGCTAGTGTTACGTGTTGGATACGACACGTAAGGCGAGGGCATCCGCACATTTACGAATGCTTCATCAGGCCATAAAACAAAGGTCACACAACTCACAGTTACGGTGTGCATTTGTATGGTGTAAGTTCGTTAATTCTCTGTTACAGTGCTTTGAGCACCATCCTTCACCGGGACTGTAACAGCTAGGGCAACAGCTGCGCTTAACTCTATTTAGCTAGAGTAGGGTATCTGCTGCCCAGATAGCAATACTCAGATTATCAGACCTTCTTGAGTGAACTAGTACGGCATGGCGACTGTGTGCATACGCGCGGTGATGAATGCTGGTCGCTGCAGCTTGAGAAACTAAGCGTACGTACGTGCGGAGAGCGTTCGTTCAGTCTGATCTCGTTCCTTCCCCTCTCATCCTTCCGACGCGCTCGTCAAGGAAGAATAGTTCAGTAGGATCTGCTTCTGGTTGACACAGATAGTGCCTTGACCTTGACGACATGATGGAGCAACAGCCGATCACAGCAAGCTTCGGGCAATCATTGCCCCCAGACAATCTTCACGTAAGTGCAATCTGATCGAACCCTACAACTTGCGTCGTTGTCCCTGTCGTTCGTAAGAACTTAGTCCGTCAGGAATAGGCTATCAGCGTGTCCCTTCCCACTTGGCAAGACTCAGTTGGCTGGGCCAAACGAGACCCCAGCGTCCTCGCTCGCCTTCAGACCGGCTATCCGCGCTGCTTCATCCACTACCTTGTCGACAGGCTAGCGACTCGTCTGCTGCAATGGGTCATGAGAAAGTCAGATGAATGGGATCTGCCATGCTCGGAAACACCTCGAGGAGGACAAGGAGAGCGACCCGCCCTGCTTGCCATGGTATTTCCCCATGTCCGGCTCGGATGGTCGTGCGTGGAATATCTTGACGGCCTTGAGCCTAATCGGTCGTCCAGAGAGGCGGCGATATTTGCTTTCCAGGTCAGTATCATGGGGCAGATTGACCTCGTCTCATCCAGAGACGCTTCGTCCACGCTCAACTCATCCCAAAGCCTGTGCGTCGTCGTCTATCCCGAGAGACTGTCCAAGGAGGCCAAGGGGTTCTGGCAACATACCGGATTTGGTATTTCCAGTAGGCATGCAGTTTATTGGTCTGCTCATGCACGATTTCTGTCCCACGAATCAGATCTCAATGTCGACATAAACAACGACGGCCAGCAGCTGAGCGTGCCACCGTGCCCGTCCGATGCCAAAGATGTGAAAGATGCTATCCAAGATATCAGATGTCGAGTTGCGGGCATGTTGTCATCCCCAGAAGGCGTAGTATCCGCCGAGGACACATTCTTATACCCCACTGGCATGTCCGCCATAGCCCATTCTGCAATTGCGCTTCGTCAGATGAACTGGGGCTCCAGTGAGCCCTTTCGAGTCGCTGTGTTCGGGTAGGTGGATTCCCACATGCTTGAGTTTCCCATGATCCGTCCTAATGAAGGCATGCGCTCCGCTGACTTCTTCCCAAGGTTCGTATACGTAGATACCTTCAAGGTGCTCAGCAAAGTGATGAAATTCGAATGCAAGCTCTACGGGCATGCCGACATGGATCAGCTGGAGCGGGATCTGGGCGACGGCGGGATGCGCATCCATGCCCTGTACATGGAGTTCCCGGGGAACCCGCTGCTCCAATCAACCGACTTGAACCGACTCCGTGACCTCTCGCGCAAATTCGACTTCTATCTGGTCATTGACGACACCCTCAGCACGAGCGTCAACCTGATCCTGAGCCCCTTTTGTGATTTGATATGCACGAGCCTCTCCAAGATGTTCAGCGGCGGAGGCAACGTCATGGGCGGCAGCGTAACCGTTGCACCGTATTGCCGCCACAGAGTCGCTGTGCACGCTGTGCTGAGATATCAGCACCTAGACACGTATTTCTCGCACGATATACTCGTCATGCGGATGAACAGCGTGAATTTTGCGTCTCGCGTGGCCGCTTCCAACCGCAATGCCGAGGCCCTGGCTGACAGGCTGCGCAAGCATCCGACCGTGGACGAGGTTTTTTACCCGCGGGGCAGCGCTACGCAGCATTTGTATGAGCGCCACATGAGGACGCGGCGGGAGGCAGGATACGGCCATCTGCTATCGGTGCGGTTCGTCAAGCCCGCTGCCGCCATTGCCTTTTACGACGCGCTGGAGCTGGCCAAGGGTCCGAGTCTGGGCACCAATTTCTCGCTGTGCTGTGCGTATACGTTGCTTGCGCACGCGTCGGAGCTCGAGTGGGCTGCTGGGTTTGGCGTCAACGAGCACTTGATACGATTGAGTGTCGGGGTGGAGAGCAGGGAAGAGTTGGAGAAGAGGATTGATGTTGCTCTCGAGGCGGCCGGCCGGGCAGCGAGCGAGGCGTGCCGATGTGTTTGCCTCTGACAGCGCCTGGCACGATGCTGACGCGACGGTGGATGATCAAGGACGCAATGCACATGCCATGTTGATTTGATGAATGGATCGTGATCGGATCAAAGCGTCGAAAACAGGGGCGTGGGCGGAGGCGGGATGGCGTCTGGTCGTCGCGTGGGAATCCGCTGCCCGTCTTGGTTGGGCGTGTATTGAAGCCTCGGAAATCATGGTCGAGTCGTCCCATGTGCATATATATGTAGGCAGAGTAGTAAGGCATCTGCCACTGAAAGTGTCGATCAAAGCGACCTCGTCCATGTCCCGGCGAGAAGAGGACCCAGATGGCAAGATGTCTTTGTCTGCGGATATTGTAAACTCTGAAGCAGGGTCCCCCAGCCCTTTCCACAGACAGCGGGGGCACATTCCACAGTAGCGACGGGAGGGGCCGCTGCCCACCGCCCACCGCCACCCACCAGCCTCATAAACCCACGCCACAACTCTCTCCAATGTCGCCAAATACATGGGCCACGAGTCTGTCCGTGTGTTTTTTCTCGACCAAAAACACGTCACCTACGATTCCATGGCGCAGACGTATAATCTATGGGTGGCCGGACGGGAAGTCCCCGGCCGCGGTGAGCCGTACGCATTCATCATCCCTCCATCAGTCCATCCCAGTCCAGTCCATCCCAGTCCCGTCCATACCTGACCGGGGAGAGCGTTCGGACGAGAGTGACAAGTTCCAACCGACTTCCTTTCCAGTCTGCCCGTCGAGAATCCTGCCACGGGAGACATATTCTGCAGGTAAGCGACACGCAGTTCCTGACTACAACCATCCCACGTTCCCTGATCCCAACTCAATTTTTTTTTTAGATGCCACACTGCCTCTCATGACGACGTCCATGATGCTATTCAAGCCGCCCACACGGCTTTCCTCTCGGGAACGTGGTCCAGAGCCCCCCGCCACGTCCGCGCTGATGTTCTCGAGAAAACCGCCGAGCTCATGCGCCACGAGCTCCCGCAACTCATCCAGCTCGAGGTCGAGCAGACGGGCCGGGCCATACGCGAGATGAGGGCCCAGGTGCCCTCTCTGCTCCGCTGGTTCAAGTACTACGCAGCGGTTTTGCGCACCGAAGAGCGTCCCGTGCTGCCGACGACGGGCAAACTACACAACTGGCTCGAGAGGGTTCCCCTAGGCGTCGTCGTGCAGATCACGCCCTTCAATCACCCTCTGCTCATCGCCGTCAAGAAACTGTGCCCGGCCCTGGCTGCGGGCAACAGCGTTGTCCTCAAGCCGAGCGAACTGACGCCCCTGACGAGTCTGCTGCTCGGCCCCATCTTCAAGCGCGCCGGGCTGCCCGACGGCGTGCTCAGCATCCTGCCTGGCCTGGGTGTCGTCACGGGGAAATCCCTCGTCAGCCACGCGCTCGTGAGGAAAGTCGACGTCACGGGCGGCACGTCGGCCGGCCGAGCCATTGGCGCCATCGTCGGCGCCAATCTCGCTCGCTACACCGCCGAGTTGGGTGGCAAGGCTCCCCTCGTCGTCTTTGCGCAGGCCCATCTCGACGCTGCCGTCAACGGCATCGCCTTCGGCTCTTTTGTCGCCAGCGGCCAGACATGCGTCGCCGCGACCAGGATCATCGTTCACCGCAGCATCATGGCTCCTCTGCTGGAGAAGCTGCGCCGGAAATGCGCCTATATACGCTCCGGCATGGGCTCGCCCTACCACGAGAGCACCACCATGGGACCTCTCATCTCCTCCCGACAGCTGCGCCACGTGGAAGATCTAGTGGACGATTGCGTCGGTGGCGGCTCAGGAGGCGTCAGCGTCCTCTGCGGCGGCAAGAGACGGATGGATCTTTCTGAACTGGACGGCACGGACTTGTCCAAGGGGTACTTTTACCCTCCCACGGTGATTGTGTCCTCCAGCTCTCCCTCGTTGGCGAGCAGCAAGAACAACAACAACAACAACAGCGTGACCGAGTCCCGGCTGTGGAAAGAAGAGGCCTTTGGCCCCGTCGTCGTCGTCGTCCCATTCGACACGGAAGAGCAGGCCCTCCAGCTCGCCAACGACAGTGACTTTGGTCTGGGCGCCGCCCTGTGGACCCAGGACCTCAGCCAGGCCTTTCGCGTTTCCGAAAAGATCACCTCGGGCATCGTATGGGTCAACACGCACCATCGAAACGATCCCAGCAGTCCCTGGGGGGCTAGCGGCGCGTCTACCTCTGGCGCCAGTGGTGTAGGCAGCGAAAACGGCCTGGATGCCTACCACGCCTATACGACGACAAAGAGCATCATCATCAATTATGCGTCGACGGAGGAGACCCTGGCTGCGGAAGACTGGTTTGGAGAGGCGGTAGGACAGGTCCGATATGGGTGATGGCCGCCGTGTATCTAATGTATGAATTCCATTTATGAATATCCACGGTCCCGAAAAGGGAGAATCACCCAGTAAAGGCCATGAAATTGTCCGCGAGTCTAAGCAAAAATGTAAAGAAATCAAGAGAAGAAAGAATTACACACGAATGGATAAATACACAAGGACGGACAAAGAAATCACAAGACCTCGCATATATGACAATGCAAGTTTCACAAATAATGTTAGCGAACCTAGGCGTAGGGAACACAGTGACGCCGGATTATTATAAAGCTATTCTTTTACGTTCTGCTACTTACTTTACCTTTTTAGACTCTATTTATTTATTTTTTCCTATTTTTAGTATTTTTGGTATTTTTTTATACTCGTAATATCCATATTTATATTCATTGTGTTCATACGTATTTTAGGCATATTCATGGACCCGTCTTCTTCCCGTCACATTCACGCATATCCGGACAAGCACATTCGCACATGACCCAACCGTGTCCCCTAAACAAACACACATACGTGGGATTTGAGAATTACTTGGCAAAAAAAAAAAGATTGAAACCCCCACACAATTCAAGCTGGTATAGACCTCGAATATAAGTATAGACCTCCAACAACCAGGAGCCCCTCAAGCTTAGCCCTCCCAGGTAATCTTCATGCTCGTAGGAAATGGCCACGTTACACTCCACGTTTCGTTCATGTATCCCCCCTCCTCACCGGGTGCCTTCTTCAGCTCCCCCAGCGATCCCCGTACCCTTTTGATACCGTGCTTCCTGAAGAGAGCGCGGAACAGCTCCACCAGGGCTATCTGGCTGACTTGTCTGCCCAGGGATGCCTGTGGTCCTTCGCTAACATGGATGTAGGCCTCTATTGGCCGGCGTGGGTTGACGCTGCTGGCGTCGGGAAAGTGAGCTTCCTCGCGCGCCGCAGCCCGTGAGGGGATGAAAACACGATGACCCGGCTGAACATGCACGTCTTTTCCGTCCGCATCGATGATGACGTCGGGTTGGGACGCGTGGCGGTAGCAGTCGAACGCGCCGGCGAGTCTGATGCCTTCCATGGCGTACCCGAGAAGGAGTGCATCGTTGGCGTCACTTGGTTCGGCGGCGGCAAGACGCTCGAGTTCGGGGAGGTGTTGTTGGCCGTCTGCGGAAAGATACCAGTCCACGGCTTGTGCAAACTAGAGTTCAATGTTTTAGATTTTTTTTCAAGTTCTTTTTGATCTTTTATCTCTTGCTTTAATCGACCAAAGTAAGGATTCTGTATGTTGTTGATCCTACTGCTAAGGGAAAAAAAAAAAGAAGTACAATCACAACAAGCCATCTTGAACGAACAAAAAAGAAATGACGTACCATTTGTCCCTGATTAGGCACAAGCCCGGCAGCCGTTGGGAGAATCTGCTCCCATGTAATATCGCGCGTGCCAAGACCGTTCTTCGACATGGCCTTGACAAGATCCACGCCGTATCGCGAAAGCGGATCGCGCTTGGCCTCAGCGCCCGTGAATAGACCTCTCATGCCCAACGTCTTGGCCAGCATGACGTTGGTCTCAACAATGTGGGCCAACCGCTTCGTCATTTCTTTAGTCTGTTGACGCAGCGGAAACGACTTGACAGGGTCCGTGTCCAGAAAGATGCAGACAAAGATGGACGTGAGCGTCTGATAGAGTGCCTGTTCGGTAATGACTCCCCTGGGGTTACTGACACACTTGAGCGGAATGTTGAAGAGGCGCGCGACAAAGTGGGTGTGCGCCAGGTTTCCGACATCGCGAACGATATCAACGTGGGTCTTGCCAGCAATCTTGAAAGACTTTTCCGTGAGCAGTCTCTCGGCAATCTTGGCGTAGAAGCTCTTGACGGTGGCATTCCATCCATCATTTCTCTGCTGCTCCCGCTGCTCCCGCTGCTGCTCCTGCAAAAGCTCCTGCAGACTCTGGCGCTGATTCGTGTCCGCATGGTCGTCTGCTGCAAGGAACGGCTCGCTTCTGGCTGATCCAAGCAGGCTCTGGAAGCCTTCTTCCCATGCTAGTCTGTACTTGGCAGGGTCTGACAAAACATACTTGGCGGCGCTGTAGGACGAAATGGTCACCTTGGGCGGCTCGTACGAAGGCCGAGAAAAGTCGAACCTGTGCACGCTCTTGAGATTAGTCAAGATGATGCGGTTCTCTGACGGGATGACCATGGGATAGTGCGCGTAGACCGAGTTATAACGGAAGTGATTGGGGAATGCGCGGATGAAAAGCTTGTAGAAGATGCATCCGTTATTGACGTCGAAGTCATAATTGGCTTCATGGAACCCCCACTGCGTCAAGTAGCCAGGATGGTAGTCAGTCGTGTAATGCCTGTCACCACGCACCAAAGATACAGCATCCGACAAGACCACGCGGGAAATCGTGTACGTGGGAGCAATTCCAACACCCGGAATCATGGGTTTTTTGCCCTCCTCGGCAACGAGACCAGGGTACAGCTCAACGTGGTCGGGGTGCTGATATAGGTTGCGAAGCGACTCGGCCACGCCAGGGTCCGAGTTGATCTCTTCGAAGGTGTCGTACGCCTTCAGCCCAAAGTGCTTGCGGAACTCGTTCAGTCCTGCGAGGTTCCATTTGCGACCGCGCAGGATCCCCAGAATCTCCACCGGCTTCATGATCCTAGGCACGTTTTGGGCGCCAAAAGCACCGCCGGGTTGCTCAATAGCGGTGGAGATACAATCGACGAGCTCATCATCATTGAAGCTGCCGTCAGGTCCGCGAGAGAAACCTCCAAACGTTCTGTCGGCGGGGTCTTCGGCGATTGACATCTCGAACTTCTTCACGGCTCTTATCAGGGCGCCGAGGTCCATCTCGCCATAGTTGTCTCCGAGAAGTTTCGTGTAAAAGTCTTGGATCCATAAATCATCCATTTCCGAGATGCAGGAGTGCCACCGGTAGCACAGATTGAACTCTGCGGAGACGACATTGCCCACGCCACTCTCGGCACCCTTGGCCGTCCCCTTGGCAACACCCATCTCCTGCCTGGGATCCAAAGTCCATGGTGTATCTACTCGATTCAGGTTGACGATATTGCGTACATAGTCCACAAGGGTGATGTTGATGTATAGCCCCGAGGTGACTAGACGAGCTGTTTCGAACAAGTCTTCATCGCGTTTCCTCCACGCAGCCTCAAGAGCCTCGCCTTCCAGATTTGTGGGAGGCTCCGCGAAGCGATTATTTTCATTAATGGCAGCCAAGTGGGTTGCTGCGTGGTTGTGGAAACGATTGAACATGACAAGCAGAACGCAAACGCCAGGAGGGTTTCCAATCAGACGCTTGTCGGCAAACACATCCGGCTTGAGCTTGCCGTCCTGGAATGTTCGAATTGAGTCGCGGGACTCTTTACTATTTCCATAGAGTGGTGACAGATCAAGGTATGATGAGGAATCGTTTTGATTAGGATTCTTCGAGTTCGTCCAGAATAGGTCTGCGGAGGAGGGAGATTGTGAGTAAAAAAAATACCAAGTGCAAACCGCATGACGTAGAGCGGACATGTCTTCAATTTCTTACCGTGAATTACAATGGTGGCCCAATACCACATGATGCTGGACACATTGTTTGGGTTCTTCTTGAACCCGTCTCGCGCCATGACAGCTTCGTATATTGCCTCGGGATCAGGTAGTGACCCCATGTTGGCTGGTCCAGGCTTGACCGTACGTGAATATGGCGTGCCAGCAGCACCAAGCTTTGGTAGCAATGGATTCTAGGCAATGTGAGCAATTCTGGCATTTAATTTGCATCTCTTCGCACAAGGTTTCTTGATTCAAAAACTTACGTTCTTGGAGCCGTCGGGCTGGCGATACTTGAACTCATCCCCCATGTATAGCAGAGGCGGATGATCCAACGAATTCCACAGTTGATCGATAAAAGAATTGGTCAGAGCTTCCTGTCTCTTTGACCTTTTAGGCATTGTGGCAACCAATTGAATGGTGCGCTCCATGATCATTGTCTTATCATTCTGAAGAGTCTCGCGCTTGATTTTGGCGGTGATGATGTCCTTGAGCGTTTTCAAGTCTGTGCGACGCTTTTAGAACTACCGTGGCATTGTATCGGCACAGACATGAAGAACCCTTGATAAGGTACTCACCTCCCACTCCAAACGACTTGAGATCTTGGATGATGCTTGGTCGTTTCAGAATTTCTCTGTACGTCCCATCTCCCCTCTCGGTTGGAAGCGGTCGCTTGGAAGCAGCGCGCAGCTGCAAAAGAGATCCTGACGAAGTAGGCTTCTGGTTCGTTTGACCCCGCTCAGGTCGCGAGACTTGATTCGAGACATCTTTGCCAGTGTGTTGATTGCTGTTGAGTGTTTGGCCCGTGGCGTGTGTGCCATTTGTTCCATTTGTTCCATCTGTACCATTGACATGCGCTCCGGCTTGCGCGCCATTACCAACGCGCTGCGCACCATTGATTTCACCACTAGAAGACATTCTCGCTTACTCTTCTTTGGGACGGACCAGACACGAGTCAGTGCAAAGCCAAGAACTCTCTCGTGCAAATGCCGAGCTCTGACGGTCCCTGCCTAGGTATATAAGATGTGAGCATACTGTACATCGTCTGGCAACGCCACAGGGGAAGGGAGAGGGTAGGACTGGTACACCGAAGTGACCGAACCACTCACCATCCGAGATAGCCCAATAAAAGCGTGAGCGACAATATGAGAGACTTTTTTCCTCTTCCGGAGCTGGAGTTCACGGCGAATAGTGCCGCTGATTTGACGATGTGCACATGCTTTGGCGTCATTGGCTTGTAGCCATGTCTTTCTTCTTAGATGGGTGCAGAATCCAGATACCCCGGAGGCGAGCATGATGTAGCGTAGCGTCGCCAATCGGTCACAGGCCAAGCCACATCAAGTCGTGATGTCTACCTAGTAAAGGTCATGTCTGAGAAGGTGATGGAGACAGACAAAAGACGTATGCCACACATGTATGTTTGTGTACATCTGGTTGGTGAGCTTCATTGTCATTGGCAATGATGGTGCTGAAGACAGGAAGCCACAACCGGCTAGAGTTTTTTTTTTGACAAATTGAAAAGCACTAGTCATCAGCTTGGATTGGCCCGTCTGTTCTGACCGAACTTCAAAACAGCACCTTGCAGATGTCGATTTGTATCGGCTCACATGAATCTAGCATTCAGGAGAAGGGTCAGATGAATACCCCCCCCCCCCCCCCCCCCTCTCTCTCTCTCTCTTCCTTCTTAAACACACAATGTACATACTCTGCCATGCGGCCCGGACCTCTTCTGGCCTGTGAGACATCACGGCAAGTCAAACCCGTGCAACCTCGGAATGTGAACCACGGACAGAAGGGCAACATGTAGGATACGCCGAACAAGTAGTATTCTTACGCCATACATATGCCGTGATGCACCACGATTGGACACCAGAGTATCGAGGGAATGCGTTATCGTCGTTGTAGCCCACCTTCCTCGAACGCTGCAGCAATTGAGCCAGTTTGGCCAATCCCATCGACAAATAAATGTCTAGATACGAAGGGAAGGCCCTGCTTGAGCAAGCACAGCAAAATGTGGGGAAGGAGGAGGAAGCCGCCTTGTGGAAATGTCTGATAATTCCAATCCCCACGTACTTGGGGAAACAGCTAAAACGTGACACAAAAGGCCATCGTTGCTGGTCGGGACGCGAAGGTGGGCTGATGGACAGATTGTAGATTCTCGGATCGTCAAAAATATGTCAATGTGCATGTTAGCCCGAGGTGGGACGCGATTTCAGCTCACGCCAAGCGAAGTGAAAGGCTAGCAATCAACCAATCTGTCCGTTTTCCTCCGTGTCTGCAGCAAAGACAACGCCAGCCACACGATGCATCTTTGGGCATAGTCGTTCCCCCCCCTGTCTCTTTCCTTTTCTTTTTCCACATCGATTTGATTGCCTCTCAAGGAGGGTGATGGTTTGGACACTCATTTGTGTGTGCCAGCCGGAAATTGCAGTCGAGGCGTCGCGTCATCCGGCTGCTACATCGTGTGACGTACGGCAGCATTCGCTCTAAGCACAATGAGTGCATGTTGCAGTAATCTATACCGATGAGCATACAGCTCAACCGTACTTGCTGGCTCATTTGTTCTTTGTTCATCGGATAATTCGTGCCCAAAAGCTGTCAATGACGGCTCTCACATGACCGTTACTTATAGGTTTGCGAATTAAGCGCTTCGAGATACGTAAATGCTTCACAAGCGCGGTCAGAAAGGCATAGCTTTTGATCTACGATTTTTGGTCTATGGACGTAAAGTGCCGCAAAAGCATCGTGGTCGTTCTCGCATGGGCCATTGCATATTTATTGTTTAGGCCCTTGACTTTTTTTCTTTTTTTTTTTTTGTTCAAAGACGACGAGAGGGCTGTATATAAGAAAGCTCATAGTGAGCGGGAAAGGTTCAAGAAAGACTCTCATGGGTATAAAAAATATCGTCGCGGCTTGATTCGTAGCTTTTGGCGCCCGTGAGCGCTCCAAAGCCTTGTTGCGACGAGGAAATCATTTAGTCCGTAGATCTTTAACTTCAAATGGCATCCTGTCGTTCTCGTATACATGTCCATCTGGATGTTCAGTTTCCCGATAAAGGTTACTGATATCGTGTTGATGGAAGGTCTCTGACTTCTTGCAATCTAGGATATGGTCGAGGCCTGGTGGATGAGTTAAGCGGAAGATGCCATACCTGACAGTCAATGATTAGCCCAAAAGTCGGTCACACAAAGAACAGGTGCTACTAACGAGGGAGTAAACCTGGGAGCGCAGACGATGGCGATACTCTCTGGCATCATGACTTGATATCCAGCGTGGGTGTGCAAATCGCGAGAACTCATGAAACACGTTTGAGTAGGATGGGTGTGAATCCATCCGAGAACCATCAGGTCTTCTCCAGCGCAGAAGTCAAATATCGCACTTTCGTTCTCCGTTTCACAGGTATCAGAAGTACATTTTTGGTCAGGAATAAGTAAGCATCGCACAAACAAGGCGTTGTTGACCGGTGTGCCGCATAGTATGCCACACATTTCCAAGCCTTTTCGGGTGTTTTGAGAGGCAATGTCTAAGAAGGTTGCTCGAAGCTTTTTCGGAAGAAAAATAGAGCGAATAGGGTCTCCGTTTTCGAGATAGGCTCCTGGCTTAAATGCCAGCCTCTCTTTCTTTGGTATAGGAGGTGGCTCGAGTGATGCTTTGAGTGGTACAGAGGGTTGGTTTGACTCATCAAAGCAAGGTGAGTAACGAGTCGGTATCGATTCGAGCGCTGAAATCTTCTGGGGCAACTCTGGAATCGCATCACGAAAATGAGTTTGGTGGTCAAGATGGTACTCTTTAGGCGGTCGTTGAGGCGGAAGCAAAGGTGATGGAGCTGGTAGGTCCTGGGCGGATTGCTCGAGACGCACAGGATGAGATTTGGATATCGATGGATACATGTACGGTTTCGATACAGGATCCCCGCCTGAAGCTGCTGCGTCTGTCTTCCAACTATCATTTTGAAACCGCTCTTGTTGAGAGGAATTGATGGCCTTTCTTGCCGCTTCCATCTGGATCTGCAGGTCTACATCGAGTCTATCGCCGTCGTGAAAGCGCGGGGCCAAGATCGTAGCACCATAGACCTTTGCATGCCTGTGAGCTTGCCTTGCAGAGTCCCTCCTCGCCAACTCCTGTTGGGCCAATTCCACGGCCAATTCCTGATGCTCTGAGGCATCTAGAACAGTGGCATTACCACTGAGACTCGGATCTTGTGCAGCGAAATCGCTATAGCTTGAAGGTGACTTCGATCGAATCGGGTTTGATGCCTTGAGCTCTATTGGTGTCATGCGCTCCCATTCTTCGAATTGCTCGCGAATGATTGGTTTAATCTTTTCCAAGTCTGCCAGAACACCATTCATGCGCTTCGATAGTTGCCGGACAGCCAAGCGGCTTTCAGGTGCTCTGTACTGGGGATGGTGACGAAGCTTGTCTAAGACGAGGACCGAATGTCTGTACAGCATCATGTATGCCCGTCCGTAATCGCCGTCGGACAACGCAAACGCTGCCTTTCGAGTCGTTGTTAGCAGCTCGGACCAGAAACTGACATCTGGTAGTATGGGCATGAAGAGCTCGTGCATAGACAAGAGTGACTCACTTCTTGATAAAGAGTCTCTGCAGCTCTAGTCCAGTGCTTGAATGGGATGTTCGTGTTGAAGTTGAAATTTTCGGCCTGTGACACCAGCTCCTTGACGCTCTGCGGACGCGATGGTCGCTTGATAGATCTGGTGTCCATGATGGAGAGAAGCTTCGAGACGCGGACAGCTGCTTAAAGTCTTCAACGCTGTCACACTTGATCCGGTAGGTACGTGAGTAACTAGCAGATCTTGGCCCTTGATGTGGCAGACTGCATCAGGTTCATACTGGTGATGCTTGGTAGCAGGCCATAGCGTTCGCTGGCGAATCGTCAGACTGGAAGGAAAGCTCTATGCTGGCGATGCGGTCGACTGAAGGGCCTCGCGGTTTGAAGCAAGATGCGATGCAGCGTGCAAGTCTGTTGACTGCGGCGTGGCTTGGCTGGCGGATTGAAGTGATGGCGGGGCAAGTTTCAGGGTCGCCGCGTCGGACCACATGCAAGGCTCAAGTGCTGTGACGTGGTTGTCGGAGTCTACTCTGGTCTGGTGCAGCCAACCAGACGGGCCCAGACGGGTCTCAAGGCCTACTTACCTAAGTAAGTAGGCCTTGAGACCTCACTAGGTAGTGAGTGGAACACTAAAGTGCGTACCCGTAGACCTACTAGGTCTAGGTAGGTCTATGGGTACGGGTAGTCTGGTGACAGTGCAGTTGCAGCGGTACCACGATCCCCCGGGGCACCAATATGGCGCCCGAGTTCATCGCAGCCTGCTCTTGCAATTGACCACACAATACATTGTTGAAAAGGTTGACGACGGCATTGGAAAGAATCAGGCGTCCAAAGCATCATCCAAAAAATGGGTAGCAAATCGGGAAGTGGTCATGGTCTTATAAAGCAATAAATTATAACGTCATTGTCTGACGACAGATGTCCGTCTCGCAACATTGAATTCCCAAATTCTAACATGATTCTACTCTGCCGGTGGCTGTGAATTTCCGCCACCTGAAGCTCCAGCTTGAGCTGAAGCTTGTACTTGTAGAATCTCCGACTTTTTCTTCTCCAGCTTATCCTGAATCTCCTTGATCTGCGTCTCCAGCCTCGTGCTGTCACCCCCAAGGTTAGCTCTTGAGGCACACCCAAAGGAGAAGAAGAAGAAAAGAAGCAAAGAAGAAAAGAAAGCAAGGGAAGGGAAAAGAAAAGAAAGAAAAAGAAAAACAAGTCACTCGGGGTGGCGCCTACACTTCTCCTTTGATGAAATCAAGTCGTCCTTTTACGGTGCTCTCCGCTTCCACCTTGTCTTGTTTCAACAGTACCGGGCCCATCAGCTTGTAGATGGTCTCGTCGTCCCCCAAATTTTCAAACTCCTGTTCAAGAGTTGTCAGCTCGCGTAGGTTGAGCCGCTGCTTCTGCTGTCACCTGTCATTTCACTGACCTTGAAAACTCCTGCATTCTCTTGCTGTTGGCTCTGTAATTTTTGCCGCGAGCCCACCGTGTCTTGCAGCTCTGATCCGCGAGTGTCAGTATGGGTCTTGGGACAAAGCCGTCATGACGTGACGCGGTACCTTGTTGCAGTTTCTGATAGTCATCAGAAAGAGCCTGCAGCTTGGCTTGAACTTCGGCCATGGTTGGGCCAAGGCGAGAGGGGGAGAAGGGCCGAAGGTGTGTGCTGGCGACTTCCAGAAGCTATGGAAGGATCAGTTTTCCTGCACAATCTGGAAAGCCGACAAGGCTGGGCTGAGATTTCACAGTCTAGCCAAGGTCTCTTTGCTATGTGGCAGAAGTGGTACCCTCAGGAGTCAGCGCCGCAGATAGGAAGGTAGTAGGTACAATGTATGCAGGTAGCAGTGGCGTGGCAGTGAACAGTCAATGCTGGACCCGCCCCGACTTGATCAAACTCGGCTGGTGGTGGCCGAAGCGGTTGTCTTGTGTCTGCTGTTGCCCCACCAAGAGGCAGCAGCCAGACACTTCAAATGGGTTGGTTCGTCTCGTATCGATAGCAGATTGATAGCAACCAGCCAGTCAGGCAAGGCAGACAGGCAGTCGGTCAACGTGTCGTGGCCGTGAGGCATGAGGCGGCACTGCACCGGCTGGGCTCGCTCGACTGACGAGGTCCTTAACTCGTCTCGTTCGTTACCCCGCCAATTTGTGCAGAGACAGAGACAGAGACAGACAGCTAAGGTCTGGTACATTTGACATTGTGCATACAAGTGCTGCAGCCCACCAAGCCTGCCTCGCTTGACGTGACCTTGTCACTCACTCACTCCCTTCAACTTGCAGCAAGTCGTACGCGGGCAGACGTCAACGACTTCCATCGGCTCTTGTCGCTGCTGCATCTTTCTTGTCAGCTATTCATTCTTTGGGGAGGCAGCCTGTCTGTCAGCACCCATCTCCGTGCTATTTGCTCCGACGCCTCTCGCTCTTCGCCCACCTGCGACAACCATTGTGCAGCTTGTCACGGCATTTCTCCCCGTCACCGACCGGCGACAGCGTCACCATGTCGACCAACTTTCGCGACCGGGCCATTGCCGAGGTTCAGAAGGCTATCGCCGCCGATCATGCTAAAGAATATCAGAAAGCTTTCGATCTGTACATGTCCAGCATGGAGCTCTGGGTCAAAGCTCTCAAGTGGGAGAAAAACAAGGCCTTGAAAGCGACTATGCAAGAAAAAATGGCCACATACCTCGATCGCGCCGAAAAGCTCAAACAATTCCTTCAATCTGAGTCGGAAACCAACGCCAATGGGGGCAAGTCGCTTATGGGGGCTAATGGCTCAAGCACCGGCAAAGCCAAGGGCGCTCCTGAAGATGAGGACAGCAAAAAACTACGGAATGCCTTGTCAGGTGCCATCTTGCAGGAGAGACCAAACGTTCGTTGGGAGGATATAGCCGGCTTAGAAGGCGCAAAAGAAACTCTCAAAGAGGCTGTGGTGCTGCCAATCAAATTTCCGACCTTATTTCAAGGCAAAAGACAGGCATGGAAGGGAATTTTGCTCTACGGCCCCCCTGGTACCGGAAAAAGCTACCTCGCCAAGGCGGTAGCGACGGAAGCCAATAGTACATTTTTCAGCATCAGCAGTTCTGACTTGGTGAGCAAATGGATGGGTGAAAGTGAAAGGTAAGCATGGGCAATCACAATGCGAATCTCGGGGGACAAAAAAAAATGACATGACATACTAAACACTCTTCTTGTGCAGGCTCGTGAAAGCTCTGTTCACCATGGCCAGAGAAAATAAGCCATCCGTTATTTTCATTGACGAGATTGACGCCCTCTGTGGACCACGTGGCGAAGGCGAATCTGAAGCTTCGAGACGCATCAAGACTGAGATTCTTGTTCAGATGGACGGTGTTGGTAACGATAGCAAAGGCATCCTGGTGTTGGGAGCCACCAACATTCCATGGCAACTCGACGCGGCCATCCGCCGCCGATTTCAAAGACGTGTTCATATTGGTCTACCTGACCTTAACGGCCGAGCAAGGATGTTCAAGCTAGCCATCGGCGACACGGACACGGGACTGCAGGCAGGAGATTTCAATGTCCTTGCCAATATGTCTGCAGGGTTTTCGGGCAGCGATATTGCCAATGTCGTCCAACATGCCCTCATGCGTCCGATTCGCAAGATTCTGCAGGCGACTCATTTTAAGGCTGTACGTTCTGAAATTGGATGACATGGCCGCAAAAACGCACCACGCGCTAACCTGAAGTCTAGGTCATGAAAGATGGAAAGAGGATGCTGACGCCATGTTCCCCCGGAGACGCCAAGAGAATCGAAATGACCTACGATGGCGTCAACTCTGATGAATTACTAGCACCTGATGTGACTTTGAAAGACTTCGAAATGGCACTAGCAGACTCGCATCCTACAGTTTCCAAGGACGATGTAGAAAAACAAATCGAGTGGACTAATGAATTTGGCAGCGAGGGTGCTTAATGACTGCCATGGAGCTAGCAGCCTGATGTGACATACAAAGAAGAAGAAAAATATACATGCATGACGGCGTCCTTTCGGAGTTCATGGGGGCATTCTGGCAAGCAATTAATTTCTATTTTTGGGAGGTCTTCTGGAGTTGGTGTGGCTGCGTATCAAAGCACGATGATGGACGAGAATTCCCAGACGCCGACAACGAGCCTTTTGTCTCTGCCAGCGCATTCGTTTTCATGATGACTGAGCGACATTCTGGATTCTGCAGCGCCGGATGCCGGTGATTCACCCGGGGTCCCTTGTGCAGAAGGAAACATCCAGCCTGTGGTACTGTTAGCCTAGGCGATATGTACAATTGTTTGTGTATAAACACCAGAGAACACCATGCGATGTCAATGCATTTTCCTGCCATGACTACTTCGTCAAGCTATTCTGATGTAGAGCTTTTTTGGCGAAAAGACATTCCCCGGCTCCATAGGATCGGATCAATCATTGATAGGCTTCAGCTAGGATCCACCATGTTCGCTACTAACTAGCTGCCTCCATACATTACCTAGGTAATAAAGGTAGCTTGAGGCATGCTCGTTGGTGCTGGGATTTTCATGGCAAGTTGCACTCCAGACGTTTCGCAACGTCCACTCCAGCTCGTCACAAAAGCGTCAAGCGTCAAGCTTCCAGCCCCGCGACTACGTTGACGAGAAAAGCAAACGACGAGACGCAAGAAGTCAATGCAGCTCAAAGCGACTTATGCGCTGGCTAGACTTCGACATGGCCTCATTTGCACCACAAGAGTCGCCACCAGGCCCGCGCCCATTCCCATTCGACTTCATACGCGCGGCAAGGTGACCAGCACCAAATCCAAGGCATCGCCCATGCTTGCTGTGACGAGCGACATCGCATGCAAGCTCCAAAAAATGGGTGTGGGGGAGAGGACGACAGGGCGCAAAAAGACTGATGCCATTCGCGCAATTGAGCCACGGAGGGTCAATATAGTTAGCGACGGCCTTTGCGGTATGTACCTTCTTTCTCGAGCGCGGTCAACTCAAAGTTTCACCCCACGCTTCTCGAAATCAGTATTTGAAAAATGATAATACTGACGAAGAAATACAGATGACATCTTAAAATACATCGGCTCATCGATCGAACGGCACAGAGGATGCGACCTCGTTGACCTGAATCCTGGAGCCGGTCTTTGGAGCCGCAAGCTTCACGACTATCTCCAGCCTCGCAAACACGTCATGATGGACCTCGACGCCGAGCTCTACAGCCCGCTCCTCAGCGATTTATTGGCTCGGGAGAACGTCGAGCTCATACCCAAGTCGGGATTTGTGTGGAAGGATCTGCTCGAGATGATCGATATGCATTTGTCGAAACAGCAGAAAGTCTCTCCCGATGCCACGCCGGCTCGCAACGACACACTGCTTGTGACGGCGAACCTATCCACTTATCCAAAGAGGTCGTTTCTTGGTTTTGACAGCATTAGCTCCATGGTTATGTATCAGTTCATGACGAGCATTCACACGTCGACGCTCTTTCAACGATACGGGCTGGTCCGCATGCTGTTGTGGGTGAATGACGAAGACAAGCGACGGCTGCTCCCCCGATCGATCAACCGCCGCAAGAAGAGTGTCTTTGAGGCGGAACTATCCTGTGATTGGATTCACGAGGTAGCCGGGCTGGATGCCGAGGTGCAGGATCGCAATTCACTTCGAGACGAGTGGATCAACATTGAATCAGCATGCCAGACGCTGCAACGTATGAAGGCAGCCGGTTTGGAGATGCCTCAGGGCCGCGAAACGCTGGCGTACTTGAGACTGCAGTCGGAGCCAGAGCTTGTGGGCCAAAAGCTGGCAGGCGTGCGGCCGCCTATGGTGCCCCGGCCGTTCAAGCAAGAGCTCGAAGATCTGAGACAAGAATCAGCGGCCTCTGCGGAATCGAAGAGAAGATTCAGGGTTTTGCAGTCCCGAGAGAAGCAAGAGAATAACGATGCCCTTCTTTACTTGGACATTCTTCAAGAACGAGAAAACATCATCAAGCTATCGAGCTCCGGGCGGACGACGGCAAAGTTTCAAAAAGCCAACGCGGCATGGAATACCCGCATCGACAACCTCAAGAAGAACCCGCGCAACGAGTTCAACGGCATCCGAGACAGCTACCACCTCTTCCGCCAGTCGCCGCCCGCCCTCCTCTGGGACAGGCGAGCCTACGAACCTCTTTCCGCCAGAGGGGATGAATTCTTCCCCAACGAGCCGACCGCGCTTCTCGATATTCAGCCCAAGGCCATGCACCCGCTCTTCCGCCAGCACGGACCCAATACGTCCCGCTCGGGCGACATGTCGGAAATCATGCTGCGATTCTGGTTCCACCACACCCTGCTCCCCATACAGAAAGCCATGGAAGGCCTCTGGGGCGGCTTCGGAGACCTCATCGACGAGTGTCCGAGCGTGCGGGACGTCCGCAAGGGAGGCTGTCCCATGACGGGTCAGGGTGCGCTGACTGTTCGAGGCATGAACGAGGAGCAATGGGTCGAAATCTTGCAGGCGTGGATGAATTGGCCCTTCCGACCGAGTTATACGCATATGCTGGGTAGGTTGGTCGACGATACAGAATCTGATGTGGATGAGGAGGATATGAAACCCGGTGCCATGGGGTCATCGTTATGAGTTTTCGATTTTACTCTATGCGTCTTGGATGGCACAACGTGCTATACGTGTATTTTGTATTTATATAGTAAGGACTTTGTGTTTCGTTTTTTTTTTCTAAAATATATATTACATTTGTATGTACATATATACATTCACGTATTGTCTGTCCTATGTATATAATGTAAGGGACAAGATCTAATCATTCAATACACAAAGTATTTCATATAATATTTTAAAACCAATCACTAGGCAAACAATGTAATAAAAATATTATTCTCTTTCTTGTTCCTTTTCTTTTTTCTTTTCTTATCTTTTTTTTAAAGAGATAGTATTTTGTCTTTGCTAAAAACCTTAACTAAGTATTAGAATTATAAAAAGATGTAAATAAAGAAAAATAAAGAAGTAAAAGAAAAGAAAAAAAGATATAAAATAGAGGTATAATCTGCTTACTCTAAACTACACTGCATTATAAACATTAAAGCATACATGATAATATCCGCGTCCTAGCGCAACTAGCTATCGCGAGTAATCCCTAGTAAAAGCAAGAGGCATAAAGGAAGAAAGAATACAGAAAAGGGAAAAAAAGAAAAAAGGGAAGAAAAGAAGAAAAAAAGAAGAAAAGAAAAAAAGAGTATCATTGTCGCTAGTATCCCTATCCGTCCCTGTTTGGCTAACCCGTACCTTTAGAGCAAAACATATAATATTCCCCTTGCAACGCCCTGAATCGGCCATATAAAGATTCCCTTGCTTCCCATATTGTACAAAAGAGGACGTAGCATGTGTGTGAAAAAGGAAGAAAAAAAAAAGAAGGAAAAAAAGAAATAGTGATTCAAAAAAGAGTACTTTTCCCCGCCGACCAAGCTCGAATTCGAATCAATCATCGCTCTTTGCCTGCTTCCTCGTAGGTCCCATTCGCTCTCTTGATAGGCGAGGAAAGGGAGAGAGAAAGTAGAAAGCAACAACGGAAGGATTTGTTTCCTAGATATCAGACCTTGCACTGATTCATTTCTTGATGTTTTTTTCCCCTTCGGTGCATCACCACGATTTCCAAGTATTTTCTAGCGAAGGATCCTGCAAAACGTCGTCGACCCAGCCCATGGTTTCTCGATGATCATCCATGACGCGAGCATATTCGAGCAACAGACGAAGAACATAGATGGACATGTCTTCTTTGCGAAGCACTTTTTCCGCCCATTCTTTGCCATCCATGGCAATCTTCTCTGCGGCCGTGTCGTGGGCGTTGCGGCCTTCGTAGCCCAGAAAGTAGTCCATGATGCCGAAAAAGTCAAGAAACCGGCTGTCCATGGGCACAAAGTGCTTCCAGGGAACCAGACGAGAGTCATGCCACTCATGGAAGATGGTGGCCTTGATGGGAAGAGATGTCGATCGCAGAAAGCCGAGGTATCGGCCGGAGAAGGAATTCCCGTCCACGTCGGGGAGGAACTTGTTATCGAACTGTTCGGTCATTTTGATGCCGTCGTTGACTTCAAAGTAGAAGTCAGTGTAGTTGCACTGGCCATCCTGGGGAGGCGTGCACATGAGGTCGACGAAGCTCACGTCGGCGATTTCGTTTACCCACTGACCGAGCTTGTGTTCCTTTTGCGCTTGGATGGCATATTCCTCCTCATTGGGCAATGCAAAGTTTTCGGGCTTGGCTTCCCCGGACTCGGCACCGCTAATCTTGGTTCCGTTGTTGAGAGAAACAAACCGATGGCGCTGAAAACCACGCCAGTTTTCCGGGGTATTCTTGCCGCCAGTGGCGACACCGCGCCAAGTCACCGCGTCCAACTTTTCTTTCCACTGGATGCCATGGTCGTCACCTCCACCGAAACGCTCCTCCTCGCTCCAGTACATTGGCGCGGGCAGGAGAATCTCATTGTTGACAGTCAGCTTGGAGCCGCCGAACATGGGGAAATAATTCTTGGTGGACTTGGTGGACAGGGGATGGATCAGAATGCCCTCAAGCCCTTGCAAATCAGGTTGATGACAAAGTTGAAGAGACAAGGTGTAGTTGGAGACGAAGCCTTTATAAAGATGAGGCTGAGCGTATTTGTTGGTGATTGTAGGAGGATTCGCGAATGATGTCTGAAGTTCCGTCGTTCTTGCGAGACTGTCCGGTCTGCAGCCGCGGCGGGCAATTTTCCAGAAGAATTCTGAATGCCTTTGTCAGTGCTGCTCTGGCAGAGAGGGGATTGGTCTTGTCATCGGCGGGGAGGGGCAAAGAATAGAAAACATTGCAATGAATCAAGAGGGCAAAGCGTACCGTCATTCTCCCAATTCTTCTTTGCGACTTTGTTAGCTAAAAATCCAGCCTTGGGCGCAATCCACGGATGGTACTCGTTCTTCACTGCATTGGCATTGGGCAGCTTGCGAGACTTGGAAGCCTTCTCCATGTACCCATTTATTACCTCCCAGGGCACAATGATTCGGGGCTCGTCCATGGCATTCAGTGCAAGATCCATGTCTGGCAGTAAATGTTCGACAGTCTTGGTCATGTTGAGCCAAAGTTGTGTCCAGAACCAATCACTTCCTGTCTTGGCAACACCATTACGGATATTGATTGTCATTTCGAACTGGTTGGCCTCGCGACGCATGGGAGCCGGATCCACTCCCCAGAAAGGCTCAAGGTCATGGTAGATTTGGTCGAAAAAACTCTCCACGATCAGAGCATTGTGCGACTGGGCAAACTCGAACCACTTGTCGAAATGGGGGGGAGGGTGACGACCACGCCGTTTGCGATAAGCCTGAGCTGCCTCCTGCACTGTCTTGGACTCTCCAGCAGTGAGACCGGCGAATTCGCGCTGCGCATCGAAGAGTAATTTGTCAATGGGATGACGACCTTCTGGATTCGAGGAGGGCGCAAACTGGATAGAGCCAGGTTGTTGTCCTGTCTTGTCCTGTTCCTCGGAGACTGGTTCAAGGACTGATGGAGGCTCTTTCGATGGAATTGAAGAGACCGATTCGTCTTTTTGCGGCGAGTGGATGGAAGGGATTGACTCTGATTCTTTGATTGCTTCTGAGTTGGAGTGGCTCGACGGCGGTTCGACTCGAATCACATAGTTGGATTTCCGGTAAAACATGCACAAGCCCGTCAAGAATATGAGGGCTAGCAGCCCATATCGTAGGAAGCTTGACGGCCGGCGAGTAAATGGCGCAGGTGGTCTAAGCCATTTGGCCATCATTTCCGAAAGGTGACCAACGCCGGGCAGGCAAAGCAGCCCTTTGGAAGGAAAGGGAAGGACGTGATGGGGGCAGGAGGTTTGCTCGGTCGACGATGGAGGTTTTTCGTTGCAGAGGCCGCGTTTTGCACGAATGCAGCCGCTGAAGAGGAGAGCAGCGACGAGAATTGTTGGCGGGTTGTGTTTCGTTGCGAAGTGACACAGGAGGAGCTCCTTTGAAACAGATGCGATGACTGTTGGAATTGGCGGGAGGCGACACGGGAGGCGATCTTGGCGGGATGTGGGGGGTGGGGTGGTGGGTGGTGGGTGGTGGATGGAAGGGAAGGAGGGAAGGAGGCAAGGAGGGAAGGAAGGAAGACGACACGCGCAACATACGTCGATTCGCTCACCAGAAAGACCAGATGCCCGGACCAGACAGGCTGGAGGGACACGGTGACGGATTGTTGCGAGCCCAGTCCTGCAGAGCAGAGCAAAGCACTGATATGGACGAGGTCACGAGATTGGGGATGCGCGTCCTGGAAGAAGCTCACTCAGCTCGCGCAAAGCACGAGAGCTGCAAGGGGTGCGCCGAGACGCTCTAAACGATGCATGTGAGGCCAGATAGATATCTGCCACCAACTTTGCAGATCAGATCAGGCAAGGGAGGATTCTAAGTTTTGAATCCTGGAGGCGGATTCTGGCATGTAATGGAATGATGCATACTCGGGAAGAAGAACACTACTGCGACATTTGCGGGAAAGCGCCGTAGCGCAAGGCCAATGAGCAAGAAGAAAGCTCCCATAAATGGGTAGAGACTACATGATATTTTTTAACATGAAAAAAAAAAGGAGAGAGACAGAGAGCGAGAGAGCGAGAGAGCGAGAGATACCTGCTACAACGTAGGCGGGAGGTATTGATTGATTGAGCATGCCCCGGCCAGGATGATGATGTGGTGATGGATGCGGCATCAAAGACTTGACGAATTGCTGCCCGCCGCCCGTGCCCGTCACCGTCATTTTTGTCTTGCGTTTTGTCCTAGACTCGTAGCAAAGTGAAGTCAATATCCTCATTCCCTCCTCAATTGTCCTTCATAGAGCGTCCGACAAGACGCCACACCACATCGGACCACGCAAATGGCGCGCCTCTACTGGCCTTTGTCATTTTCAGCTCGCGACGCACGGCGACACATGATTCACCGTCTGACATTACGATGCCAGACATGTGCGCACACGAACGCGCACACATTATCACAAAAACCGTGTGCCAGGAAAGTGTTATCCAGGACGTGAGCCTGTTGTACGACGGTCGCAAGCCATGTACACGTGTACATAGCATGTAGAACATGACGAGACAAGTCACAGACAACCGGGAGCGAGTTCCTTTTTGTTCATCGGCCCATGGGTGGACAATGAAAATGGCTGAAGTGGAGCCTGTAATAATTGCCAATCTGTTGCAAAGACGTGGACGTGGTGTCAACGTGCGTGATCAATCAAGCAAACAACCAGGTTCTTCTGTATTCCGGATTTTGTTCATGTGCAATACAAGCTTTGGAAGAGGAAGACGAGCAAGAAAATAAGGAAAGAGGAACCCCCGGGGAGAAGTGGGGGGCCGTCAAGAAGCAAGGAAAAGAAAAAAGTAGGAGCGCGGATCATCATTTGGGGCTTCGTCTTGTCAGAAATGGACCAAGTGAGACACATTACTGATCATTATACTCCTCCAACAGCTCCATTCCAAACAGGGGTGGAGGGGGGGGTAACCAACAGACAAGACAGATGACAGATGACAGATGACGCAATCCAGAGTCAAAGTATGTCGGTCCCTGCCTACCTTATCTTACTTATGAAAGAAGGAGGGGGGGGGGGAGGGGGGGGCTGGTGGAGTGTGATCGGCACCCTGACCATAGCAAAACAAGTGTGGCTATATTGAACTGCTTTTTGAAGAACAGGCGCGACTGCGGCGGAATAAACGAAGGTCGCGAATAACTGAGCGATTCCAAGAGAATAAACGAAGGTCGCGAATGATCGAGCGATTCCAACAGATAAACGAGGGTCAACAGTTGAGTGATTCCAACAGATAAACGAGAGTCGCGAACAATTGAGCAATTCCGATCACAATAAACAAAGGTTTCGCGGCGAATAAGAAAAAGGCATCGGACAGATAGAAAAAATCTTAAATGTATATCCTATTGTATGTGTGAATGTATACACATATCGTTGATGTAGGTATGTATACACACATCCGTATATCTTTGTATTAAAGCAGCTGCCCGGGCTACTTGTTCTGTTGCAACATGTAGTACGCTGCTGCCACATTTCCAATACCGGCAATCCATCCAAACCGCTGCTACATGCCTGCGCACATTGGAGAAATCATCTGAAATTATCCGTTCCCGTCACGCACGTGGCATTTATGTATATTACTTGCAGGGTTTCCGGCCTCGCCTAACGCAGTGCACATTCAAGCTCCGCCGCAGCCGAAAAGCGGAACTACAGAAAAACGATGGTCTTTTCTCTCTGTCTGCCTCTCTCTCCTCCTTCTTTATTTCGTTTTTTGTCCCCCGTACTCTCGCTCGGAACTGTGCCTACATATCGCTGCAGAGAAAGGGGGATGGGAGAAGGAACCTACAGACGAGTTCCCTAATTATGCATGTTAGATAGAAATCTACTTGCGGGACGCTCGCTGCAGGAGCTGAAGATCCTGATCGCCGCACCTGATGAGAGACTTCCCATCACACGTAATGATGGCGCGCACCTCAGGTAGCGCTGTGCCATCCACCAGACACCCATTCCAAGTATCTCTATGCAATAACCCAAGGATTAGACTTCCAAGTGTCGTTTCATCGGCATGAACCATGATTGACGCTGGCTGCTGGGCAGATAAGTGCCTAAGTAGGCATCTTGAATCCGACTTCTGCGACTTGACTGATTGACTTTATGAGTTAGGATTTTTTTTTTTCAACTACAGGCGGAAGTCTTTCAGGCCTCCAACAACGGCCCCGTTTGGATTTTTTTTTTTTTTCATTCTCTATTTTTATCTTTTTTACTCTTTGACATGGCGGGGGGATATGGATAAGTCAAATCCATGGCACCGGACATTATATCAATATGCATGTACATATAGTCCGGAATTGAATAATACATATAACCCATTGCCTATATGCAAAAGGAGCCATGTCGGCGGACGTTCTCACTGCAACTGTCCTCTTTTTTACACAATCGCAGACGTGATCACGTGAGCTCGCTTGCCGAAATTTCTTGCGCCGTTACATGTAAAATCATTCAGGGATGCACTGTGGGTCCTTGCTGGCTACATGCAGGCGGTACCTAGGCACTTCACCCGCAGTCCCCGTGTCGACATGTCACTTCTTTACCCTCTTTCATCCCCCTTGCCCCCGGCCATTCTTTTCAGAATGGCAGTAGCTCCGAGCATATTTTACCACATGGTTTTTAGTGTACAATTCGGAATTATCAGCCAGGCAACCCACTCTGCAGTCTAGCCCCTTAAAATACAATACTGTATGTACATATTCTAAGGGGCTAGACTGCAGATCATATCATTCATCTACCAGTGTCACTACAATGTGCGCCCGCACAAGCTTCTCCAGAGCTCGAGTGCCACAGTCCTAGCAAGAGCTAATAGATACCTTGCACGCAGGTACGTAGAATCAACGGCCGCCTGCAAGGACGCCATGGATTTCGTCCTCAGCACAACGAGCTTACAAAGTTCGAATCATTCTTTTTGTTTGTTCTATACATGACATACACGGGAATAGACTGGTACGTGGTAACGTGGGCCTCTTGTAATTAATTTATTGTTTTCCGACCAAGTATGTACATGTCCTGCCGCGAGGATGAGTTTTGTAAAATAGAATAGAAATCATTGGACGAACTGTAGAAATCTACACACAGCGTCGAATGGACTCGCCATCTCCATCCCCAACTGTCCCAGGACGAGTGCTTTGTCCAGAAGAAGCCTGCCGGTCTAGGCTCGGATCACTAATTCCATAGGAACTTTTGCCACCCACCTGCTCCAGGTCTACCTGGCTGCCCTGAATTGTGACTGAATCGTCGCTGCCTACATCGAGCTCCCACGGCCTTGCACGCGATCTGCCTGTGCCCCCGATTGTGACCAGGCCGTACGAATTGGGGGGGTTGCTCTTGCTAATGCATTTCCTTCCGATGAAGCGCAGTGCTGGCAACGTGGCCACAATGATAGCCACCGTGGATTCTATATGCGACCACATTCCTCCTAATAACAGCATGTGGACCGCTGTGAGGAGATTATGGCCCGAATTTTCCCTTGTTTGCACAATCTGAATGTAGCGCACCAGAGCAACGGCGACGATGATGCCGCTGAGAGAGAAGACGGTGACAAGCCAGAGCTTCTGCAACTTCGTGATGGTGAGATTGCGCAGTAGGTTCAGGGGAAGAATCATGACTGTTGTGTTGGACAACCACGCGCACACGTACGAGGGAAAAAGGCGTCAGCGAGAGACAACACAAGGAATGGCTCGAAATGATGGGACTGCTTCTGCTTACTCAGGAGATCTGACGCAATATCAACACCTATCGAAAATTGGAAGGACGCGTTTTCGCGCTCAATGTCGTCGGGCCCGTTGCAACCGGCTGCGTTCGTTCGAGTCAGTACCTTTTCTCCAATTTCCACATCCATGGCGTCCGACGAGAAATGATGTCATGATCTGTTTGCGAGCAGAAAAAGGCATACTCATAGCCCAGTTTCGTTCCAACGGGAAACATGTCAAGTATTGCGATAATATGCACGAGATGTAAAGTGCCAGCACCACGCCGAAACATATCCGCCAACACATCATGTACTTGGGCAGCCCGACAAGGAGGAGTCGGATGAAGAAAAGGATGGAAAATTTGGCTACAAGTTTAAGCCGTTAGCCTTGGACATGTTCTCGAAGCGACTTGCGCATTTCAACGACTCATCGTCAACAGACATACCAGCCCACACTGTCGTCCAGAACAGCGGCAACATGCTGAAGGTATACTTCAGAGTCGTCACACTCCGATTGTTCATTTCTTCAATAGGCATGGGGGGAGGCATGGAGGGATCCTCAGATTGATTCTTGAAAAACTCGGCCATAAAATACACGTGCGGCACGATTCTCGTGAAGACGCCGGTCATGACGGTCAATGTGGTCAGTCCTACCATGACAAGGTAGTCACCTGCCAAAAATCGGCGGTGCAGACGCCATTCGAAGGTGAGGCGCAAAGCGGTCATGCAAGAGGCGACGACCCATAGCGTCCAGATGAGGACCTGCGAGGAGTATCTCAATCGAGCAAGTTAGAGCAGACACGGTAACCGGAAGGACTCTTCAAGAGGTCCTATGAAAGATGAGACAGGGAGAGGGGAATATGAACAAGGCGTGCTTACAATGATCTCCGTTTGCGTTGGAATTGAAGCTGCCATGTTGATTTTCGACCATGACCATCGCCAGTATCAATGTCAGAAACCTAGAAAGATTGTGGAAAGAAGAGGTAGATGGACAATGGCGGAAACAACGGGAAGCCTCATTCTTTGTGAGCTTGCCGTGGCCTGGCTCGATCGTTTCAAGACCACGTTAGTAGCCTGGTAGCCACTACGCTAGTCACGGGTAAAATCACAACTAGAGTGCAGAACTCATTTTGTAATGGCGCTGCGACGGAAGACGGAAGACATTCCTTGTAGAATTCTAGCCTGCTCGACAAAAGGCCTGGCTGGGTTGAACGCCTGCATGTGAATTTGGACTCCATACAGAGCGTTGTCAATCTCGTGCCATGGTTTGTTCGTTGGGCGAGAAGGGAATTGCATCACCCGTCGCATCATCATGTCGACGATCTGCAGCGCCAAACCAGCAGGGACTGGCAGCTGTTGGCACATAAATATGAACATACAGCGAGTGGGATGGCAGAAATTTTCGCATTTTCGAAAGTATCTTAATTCTTTTTAGCTAAAAAAGTTAGTGAAGGACTCGAATCTAATTAAGAAGAATATAGAGCTAGGATATACTATATTATATATATTATTTGTTTATATTTATATAAGTAGACCGGTTAAATTGGATAAATTCGAGATACCTTTAAAATGCGAAAATGTTGTCATCCCACTGTATGTACATATGGATATACCCGTGGATTCGCAATAGCTGGCTCGCAGAAGGTTGCGAGCGAGCACAAGTCTAGAATGCCCAGAATGGCACCTTCTTGCCGGCATCGAAGAATCGCAGAGCGACAAGTACGAAACTTAGATGCAGTACCTGTCAGCCGCAGTCTGTAGATTGTGACATTAATTGATGCCTTTTCGTCTTCCGTGCAGGACGCTAAGCAGATTTACTTTGCGGTTTCGACTCTTGAGGTTGCCGGCTGTGACCAAGTGCGCGGAGTCACGTCACAGAGGCGGCAATATGTACATAGTAAATATATGTATATGTCCGTACAGGATCAGGGTATTAAGATTGGCGACTCGGGAACGGGAACATGCTGCTTTTGTCCAGCTCAATCACGAGCACTTTGAATGTGCTTGACGACGACAAGGCTGCCGTCTCCGTCGGTCTCGGCCATCGATCGAGAGACCAGACGTCTATCCCTACCTGGATCCAGCCCTATGACTTGGGAGGGGGGGAGGAAGTATAGTCGGCCTTTTGTGCTTTATTGGAATCCATAAGTATGCAGGTTCGTTGCTGGAGGGCGGCGTGCCACTCGATTCGAATATTCGAGTCGGATGACGTTGCGGCTGACGATGCCATTTTCGTGAACACCCGTGGACCTCCTAACCCGAGTATACCTAGGATGGGTGCATGTGAGACAAAGCCAAGCATGGCCTAAGCCGACCTGGTGGTATGGGTCTGGCCTGTAGAGATGGTTGTGGCAGGAAAGTCTTGAATGTCGCGCGAAGAAAGCACACAGATGGTGATGTTGATGTTGATGTTGATGTTGATGATTGACCTGTCAAGCACGTGTTGCATATTCGATGCGGCTTTGTCGCGTGCGTACCTGCCATAAAGCTGCATGCGCGCGCATCAAACCAACGCCATCAATCCACGGATGCTAGCTTCTTCCACCCAACCGAGGCGTTGCTCCACTGAACTAAAAATCGTCACCCCCACCACGAAAATAGAGGCCAATCGCAGGTCGCGTCTTTTTTGCACACACATCCCGAACATCCAACGTCAGAGGTCCAGCGACAACCTTGGAGTACAGAACAGCAGTCATGTCAATTCTTTCGGGTCATCTAGAGCAGATTGCCTGCTCATGCCAAGGAATCGACGCGCTCCCGTAACAGACCCAGTCTTTCCTTGTGTTGAGATTCATCCTCGGGAATCGTTTTGCTTACTTTGACGCCAGGTTTCCGCCGCCCAAGATTTTCACCAACGCATTATTATTAAAGCACGACATTACATCCCTGATCAGAGATCCGGAAGCTCACGAGCGAGCCCTTTTTTCCGTCCCGCCGGCACCATCTCCTGCGATCCAGAGCAGTCGGAATATCGAGCCGGAATCTAAGTCCTCGAGCCGACGCCAGACCGTCTTCAATGTGGCATCAGGCGAGGTGACTACCGGACCGACTACCCGTGGTGTCGCAAATCCTCGTCGCCACACCGCCGTTGCAGCAGTCCTCGGTCGTGAAATGCATTCTCAGCTTAGAAAGGGCGAAACTGACCGCAAGGGGGATGTCGACGTCGAGGTCTTGCTCCGCGGAGCAGAGAAGCTCTGTGGCGTCTATGAGCTGCCCGGAGCTCGGGATCGTATCTCGTCATTGCGAAACCAGTACCGCAATGGTAAGAACACTCTGGCATACTATGAAGCGAAAGTCGCGGAGCAGAATGAGCAATTGGCCAGCATGAATAAGGGTTGGATGGAGGATGACGACGACGACGACGACGACGACGACGGAGTCGTGGGGGTCGACGACGAAAGCGAAGTGTGGACAGAGGACGACCTCCGCAGAGAAGAGGCAGAGGCAAAAGAGATGGAGGTTAAAAAAAGAGAGCTCCAAACTAGATTGCGTCAGATGGAAAAGGACTTGGGTGGTCTCATGAATATGTGATGGTGCTTCTGTCATTTGATTCTCTCGTTCCAGCAAGATTTGAGAAAAGGAAGGTTTGGATCTTGCGGTATAGAACATATCGAGCTGCATCGTTGGACGCATTTCTATCGTTTGGGCGGCTCTATATCTTGGCTTGTGTCCACGATGTACGCTCGCACACGTTCGACGGAGACACGTTGAGCATCGCTGGGAGATGTATTGGCGGAGTCCATGCTCGTGCTTACCTGGGTGAGAACTCTGTCAGAGAACCTAACCATCTGTCAGAATACGGCTCCCGCCCGAGTCGCGCGCGTCTGTTGAGATTTTCGAACCACCAGCGGCACCATTCATCCTGAACTTGCCATTAAAAGATGGAGGTCGATACGCTCCTGAAAGAGTGCCCGCGTTTCTCTCTTTTGCCTCCTGACAGACCTCTTGGCTCAGCTTTTGTCAGCGTCTGGCGACACGCCATTCCATTTTGCCCATCTTTCATGTGCCGAGCTGGATCGACGGTGAAAGACGAGCGAATACGTTCGAGCCGGTTGCCCAATTTCAAACTATAAGATTCTTTGTGCAGCGCTTCATATTACGCGGACACATTTGGACGTCAATTAAGACCTGGACGGCAACAACATCTGCGAAAATAGGACCCCAAGTTGACGGATTAGCATCTAGGCGATAAGTGTGCCCTCGAATAATAACTGCGGCCTACCTTTTTTTTAGTGTTGTCGTCTTGCCGTGGAGAAACGATGTCTTGCTGAAAAATCTCTTCCTGTCTCAATCAAGGCAGCACAAGACACAGACCAGGTCGTATCGTTACAACTTCTACGCCAGACACTGCCGGCTCTCAGGTTGATAAGTCCGGATGCTAGACGACACACCGACATCAAAAAATCATCAGAGCCCTGAAATAGAACCAGGAGTAATCTTTCAATAAGGTTGAGAAAGCCTGAACCCAGTCGATATTCACTTCCACACTGGATTGCGCCCAAACTGGCGGACACATAAAAAGAATACAATTCGACCTACATGAGGTCTTGCTGCTACGCCTTGTGACTTGTTCAGCTCGTGATTGTGTTGGTGATTTCATGTCGTTTTGTGTGGGCCGGTCAAAGTCTTGTATTTTCCTGCAATTTTGATATTTCTATCTTAGATGATGGCGATATGGCGGACCAACTAGCTCCAAGGACGAAGAAACAGATGAATCCCCCCACTCCCCACCATCCAAGACCCTGATCAACCAAAAATCGTAAAGACGAACGGTATGGCAAAATGCGTAATGTACATTCATGGGTATTATATAAATATATGTCTTTCAGAAACGCTAGAAAAGGGAAAACACCGCCCTTCTGATGCCTCGTCTATGCGTCTCATCCAGGAGAGCGACTCCGCCACCGTCTAGATGGCTTCTCGCCTCCAAAGTTGTACTCTCTCCGCGCCACAAATGACTCTCGTCTTCTAGGCCTATAAAAATCCCCCTTTTGTCTCTCAAAGCCCTGGCCGTCATAACACCTAGGCCCATGTTCCCGGGCTGAATCGACTCTCTGACCTCTCGGAGCGGATTTATCGCTCGAAGCCACCGACCTTGCTTGTGAGACAATATTCCCATCATACTGAACTGCCCTGTCCCAGTCCTCCAATTTTGTAAAGGGGCTCCTCAGCCATGCGCGAAGCTCATGCAAAAAGAGCCTTGTGTTGTCTCGACCCAAGAAATCGGACAACATCTCCTCTGCCTGTCCCCCACTGCCCATAATATCCACGGATTTGAGAATCGCCACAATGTACTCTAGCAGGAATTCGGCATTCATTACACGTCGTCGTCGCTGCTGCCGCGCCTCGATCCTCGATGTAGACGCGCCGTCGGTCTGTAAAGACGTGCGTTCGTCATCATCGCAGTCGTCGACGGACAGGAATGAGAATACACCTAGTTCTCGCCGCATCCACATCCTGGCGCGCGAAACGAGTCCCGTATCCGTGCAAAACATGTGCGGCGTGAGTTCTCGGTAGCGAGAAAGGCGATTCGACCCAACGTGCTTGGAGTATCGTCGATGGCGGTAGACGTTGCGCCGGATCTCGATCGCGTCAGGCACGACTGCATCCAGTCTGCTCTGTTCCCGGAATCGTCTGGACCGTGATCGAGAGCAAGGGAATCGGGCACGGTGTTCATAATGGTCAGCCGTATAGAAAGACTGTGCGAATGCCGACTGCCTGGTGGCGAAGGACGGCCCCGACGACGTAGAGGCAGCGTTCTTCTTCTGGTCGAAAAAAGTCGTCACTGGCGCGTCGGGGGGCCCGTGTACGACCTTGAGGACTCGTGCTTTGCAAAGAGGACACTGGGGCGTTTCAAACAGCCAGTTTGACAAGCAAATATAGTCAAAGTTGCGGTGACTGCATGGAAGAGCCTCACAGGGTTCCGTCACGATTTCGAGGCAGATGACGCAGCAGTCGGCAGCTGCGTCTTCTGGTCTTGAAGCGACTTCCTCCAGCGTGTTTTGCAGAACGAGCTGCCTAAGATTGTAGTCGGTGTCATGCTCTTGTGCTGGCTCCATAGCGGCTTCTCGTGGGCCTCGAAGGGACTGGAGAGGATGTGCTTCCTGGCCCGTCGAGTTGTGCGAGGGGTCTGAATACCTATTCATTAGGTAGGGATCTAGGTACGATGAACATACAAGCCAGTTGATCATGATCATGCATGGCAAAGTTGATCTTGAATGGACATTGACGGCAGCGTGGTGGACCCGATGACGTAATGTTCTCTCTAGTGCTAGCCTAGGCACAAGTTCCTGCTTGGCACCTACCTCGCAGTCAGCACAGCACGCACGCGCCAACTCGCGACTCGCGTCCGCGGGCACTAGACAGCCCGGACGCGTCCAGCACTCCAGCCTGGCTGGTCGGGCTGAACTGCCACTGACCAGTCCATGGCGTCCGGCTGCACCGCTTCAACGTTGAACCTATCATTAGATCCTTTGAGATTTCTGTTTTCTTTTTGTGGAAACGCATATGACAGCCCGATCAAGCTACATCACCTGGGCCGATGAGCATGGACGGCGTCACCAAAGCCGAGTATGACGAGAAATCAAAAAACCTACGCGCGGAACTGAAGAGGTGGGAGAACGAGTGGGCGCAGACTCATGGAGGGATAAAGCCCGGGCGACAAGATATCAAGAATAACGCAGACATTGGTATGTTGGCTCCTCGTCGTCATTTGAAAGCCATAGTTACCTAGACCGCTGACGATGAACAGCGAAAAAATACAAAGACTACAACAAGTATCGCGACATCCTATCCGGAAAGATCCCGCCGCCATCGGACCCAAGACCCAAACCCAGGAAGCGCTCCTCCGATCCTGCAACGGCGGTGACACCGCTCAAGCGAACCAAATACGCAGAGACTCCCTCGAAACAACAACCGCACGACGATGACTTGATGAACACCCCAGCCATATCAAGGAGACTCTTCAGTCCAGCGCCCGTGACCTCTCTCGGTCCCACGCCACAACGCGATGGCCGCGTCTTGGGCTTATTCGATCTTCTTGTTGAAAAGGAACTCGGCACGCCGTCAAGGATGGAGAACCCTCGATCTCAGGGCACGCCAAGCCGCGCTGGTGTCAATAGCCTGTCCACGCCGAGCAGACGAACAGTCATGCATGACGCCGATAGCACGCCGAGGCTCGGCAGAACACCCATGTCTTCGAGCCGAAAGCAAATGCTGAACATGTTCGCGACACCAAGGAAAGATCATCGGGGAAGCACCAACGACAAGACACCCTCGTCTGTTTCCAAGCTTCAGTTTGACACACCGGCGTTTTTGAAAAGACACTCCCTTGTCGCGGCTGATGAGAATGTTTTGTTTGCCGATCCTGCGCCGCTGCGTCTGCCTAGGAAGCCAATGGTGCGGGGATTGAGTGAAATTGTGGCTAGTTTGAGGAGAGTTGAGGAAGACGTGCTAGAGGACGATATGGAGGCCCTTCGTGAGATGGAAGACGAGGCCGCAGACTATTCAAGGCCGATGTCTCCATCTATGGGAACAAAGACTGCACATGTTATAACTGCACCAGCGCCTGCTCCCCCGTCTGTGCTTGAGCCAGATAATCAGGGCCGTCCAATGCTCCTCGGAGGCTTTGATAATGAGGAAATGTATGATAGTGCCCACGAAGATGGGGTTGACCGCAACGGCAATCCCCTGCCAGTGTTCAAAAAGAAGGGCCAGAAGAGAACTACCAGGAAAGCCAACATCAAGCCGACTATGAAGAAGCGGCCGAAGGCAGTATCACAAGAGCATAGAAGTGGAGACGACAACAGCGACGACCAAGGTGATGACAACGGTCAAGAGGCCGTTGCCGGACCAGACGGAGACTATGAAGCCGGGGCATCTACTGATGAGGCCCCTGCGGATGGAGCCGACAAGAAGACAACGAAGAAGAAGAAGACGGACGTTCCGGTCAAGAAGGCAGCGAGGAAGGTGAATGAGCTTGCCCACGCCAATTTCAAGAGATTAAAGTTGAGAAATCATGGTTCCAAGGGTGGGCCCGGCTTCAATAGTCGATTTCGTCGTCGTCGTTGATGAAGAATATTTCTTGGTGTTTCCTTTTTCTTTTTCTTCTTCTTTTCCTTTTCTGGGCTCGGCGTACATATGAAACTTATGAATTCACGATCCTATGAGCATAGAAATTTCTGTCATGTTGTTGACTTTGTATTCACTGCAGTGGGAGAACGGGTTGGAAGGAAGTTGGTTTGATACCAATTGGAGAAATTGCGAATTTTAACGTGCTGGCAGTGCTGGACTGTCAGCCGATATTGAAGATGTTGGGATCCGGCAGTTGGCGGCAAGCTGGCAAAGCATGACTGGTTGGATGATTTGAAAGCTTCGCGCTTGGAAACTCGTTCCTTGATCCCGGACGTGCCTGCCTGCCAAGGACTTGTGGAGCTTGTCACCAGAAATTGGGGTGGCGCGAAAAGGTGCTTTTAGGAAGGAGGCAGCCACCACGTTTGGCAGGCAAAGGACATTAATAAAGACCTGGCACATCCACAACAACTTGCGTCTCCCTTGTTGTTGACTTTGCAAGCAAGTCCCATATCTTAATTCTCATCAAGTTGTGTAGTGTACCCTTTGAGGTGCACTTGAACTATGCAAGGCTCTTGCCGTTCAGAGCTACTCACAATGCAACTTTATTTTCCTCGCCCTGCAAGTCGGTCCGCCAAGACGAACGTTATGCTCATCAGCATAGAGGAGCCAGGAATTCTACCATGCAGTCAAACACCTGATGGACTTCCAGATCAGTCACACGTGCATCACGGCTGGAACTGCCGGCGGCATGGTAGCCTGCAATGAGCCTGATTAATCATACATATTTACTTTTTATGTTTTCGTGTACAACAAGTGAGTATAACCAATGAATAAATGTAGCTCGGACCAGGTGACGGATAATCAGGCAAAAGCGATTTCGTTTGCGCCGAGAAGATGACTTCTTTAGAAATCCACCCTATTTCTTCATATTTTGCTCGTCTCCACTATTGTCGCGGCCGACTTGTTTGACTTCAGTCTTCACGCCCTTTTGCATTTGTATCTCCAATTGCGTCTCCTGCTTTGCCTGGAGCATTTCGCTCTTCATGTTCCGCCATGTCATACACTGTCCCTTTGGAGTATCCGGTAAGACTTCACCATTCACTGCTGCTCAGCATCTGCAGGCTGCTAAACTCAATGAAACCTACAGCCCGAGCATTTGCTGCCCGAGGAATTGAGCGTGTCCCTCTCATCTGGGCGTGATGCTCTTTTGGAGAGAGAGACCGCCGACATGACGGACGATGCTGACAAGGACTCGACCAGCTCCGCCACACTCGAAGAATGGTCCGACACCAAAGCAGACGATACATGGGGTGATCTGATTCGTTCAAGCCTCACTGTTGATATCCCGGATTCCTACACCACGTCTCCCCAATCTTGCTACATGCCATTTACGCCAAGCGCTGCCGAGAAGAACGAAAGACAAGCCTTGGCAATTCTGATGCCATTGCTCGAAAAGACACAATGGCGAACGAATCCGGGCTTTCTCGAGCTCAGTCTGACCGATTTTTGTGTCTATTACGACACACCAAGCTACCCATGCGAGATGCGGTGCTTGCATTATTTGGATACTAAGTGGCTACATTCAAACTTTTTCGTTGATGGAACCCTTCGTGTTGCCGACACCGCGATATTTATAAGGCACGTACCCATTAGTACCGTCCCCATAGGAAATTATGCTTGTTTGGATTCGCACAGCGTCCGCGATCAGATTTGGCTGCAGTCGGAGCTGTGCAAAGAGCGCGACATTTTCTACAAATTGGAAACTCCGGCCAAGGAATACAAACGCTTCTTTGAGCCATTCGCCTGGGTCGCTGATTTAGCGAAGCATGTTATTGACTTCATGTTGATCATGGCAGATAAGGATGTCAAAGTATCCATTCATCATTTTCGAAAAGAGTTTCGAGCCTGGCTGTCCACTGTTCATGACGGATCGCAAGAATTTGCACAATGGCTAGCTAAATGTCCGTCGGACGACTTTCGTACCTCGGTGGTCGCAAACATTGCGTTCATTTACAAAGAGGCTTTTTCGGTACTCGGCAAAGAAAAGGTCTATTACCATATGATCTGGCAGGAGGCGCTAGATTTTACAATGTATCCGGAGCAGACTTTGATTAAAAATGCTCGTTGTGCGCTCACGAAGGACCAAACCATAGTCACAGACTACATTTACCGGCTCTTTGCTCATCTTCCTTTTGGTCCTAAGCTACAAGCTAGTCCATTAAGTACAGAATCACAAAGACTGAGAAATCAAATTATTTCCGAAAATCATCTTGAGCATGCCTCATGTCTCGAGAACATGTCAGCCGAGATGCGGCCCAAGTGTAGTACCTCAACTCTTGAGGGTATCAGACCTGGCGATACAATCTCAACAGCGCGAGATACCGAGATCTCGGGCTCGAAATGGAAGCGCGAAGAATCCAACGGCTTTGCGGATGTTGATCGTTGGTTTGGACTGGTTCAAAAAGTCATAATAAAGGGCCAAGGCAGAGAATTTGAAGTCCTCTGGTACTACCGGCCGGTGGACACAAGCTGTGGTGTAATGAAGTACCCGTGGGCGAATGAATTATTTCTTTCCGATCATTGCTCGTGCCTTGAGAAGCACAAAATCCAGGACCACGAAGTTCTTTCTATTCATAAAGTTGAATTCGGGGGAAACTCGACAACGAATTGCGAGTTTTTCTGCCGCCAGGTCTACATTAGTGAAGACAGGAAATGGCTGACGCTGAAGGAGCGCAATCTTTGTTGTCCACACACGTCGCCGACAGCGGCGGGAAAGGGGGATGAATATTCACCGGGTGGAACTTATATCGTGCGTATGGGCGGAGCTAGGTCTGAGCCTTGTGAGCTCGTCGGTCTGATTGAAGGCAGGCCTGGAAAATATCGGATTCGGAGACTCTTGAGGCGGATACAGGTAGATCCAGCTGCTTCCAACGCTCGACCCAACGAGCTAGTCTACAGCAATCAATTTGACGTATGCTCTAGCCATCAGATCGTCGGCAAATGTCACGTACGTGTTTTCAAGTCTGGTGAGGCGATCCCTACCCCGTATGACCGAGATGGCGTGGGATGCTTTTTTTTCATGACGCACGAACAAATCGAGGATCGAGACAATGTCATGATATGCCGGCCTTTGCAGACACTTTTTCTACCAACTTTCCGGCAAGGCCTCGATCCTGCTGTGAAAGTGCCGGCACTGAGGGGTTTAGATCTCTTTTGTGGCGGAGGAAACTTTGGTCGTGGTCTCGAGGAAGGGGGCGCAATTCAGATGAAGTGGGCGAATGACATTGACACCAAAGCCATCCATACGTACATGGCCAACTCGGAAAGTCCGGAGCTTGTCAGTCCATTTCTCGGATCTATCGATGATCTTCTCCACCAAGCCTTGCACGGTAATTTCTCCAAGTCTGTTCCACCGATTGGCACAGTCGACTTCATATCCGGCGGCAGTCCTTGCCCTGGGTTTTCGCTTCTAACTAATGACAGAACCACGGACAAGCAGCGAAAGAACCAATCCCTGGTGGCAGCATTCGCGTCCTTTATTGATCTTTACCGGCCGAAATTCGCCCTCTTGGAGAACGTTCCTGGCATCGTGCGAACAAAGACAAACAGAGACCAAGACGTGTTCAGTCAGCTCCTCTGCGCAGTTGTCGGACTGGGGTATCAGGCTCAAATGCTTCTTCTCGATGCCTCGTCCTGTGGAGCAGCACAAAGGAGGACGAGACTTTTTCTCGTAATCGCAGCGCCGGGATGCCACCTCCCTGCCAGACCGCAACAGACTCACTCAGACCCTCCGGAAACGCGACAACGAGGCTTCGGTACGCTATCCACCGGCGAGCCCTTTGTAGAGAGACCACTCCCCCTGGCCACGCCATTTCCGTTCGTGTCGGCGTTGCAAGCAACCCGTGGCCTGCCTAAGATATTTGAGGGCCAAACGGACACGTGTATCCAGTTTCCGGACCATCGAGTGTGCTTTGGCATGACCAAACTACAGAGATCACGCATATCACTGATACCAAAACATCCTTGGGGCATGAATTTCCTCAAAGCGAGTCGGACGATACTGACACGTTCACAAGTATCATTGTTCAACAGCGGGCGAGAGAATGCACCGGCGAGTACGAGTAGTGTGATTCGCCAAAATTCAGGTGCCTATGGTCGAATGTTTCCCAATCGCTTGATGGAGACGATAGTGACCAGATCCAATCCCGGAGATGGCAAAAATGGCCGCCAACTGCACTGGGATGAGGACAGACCCATCTCCATCATGGAGGCACGGCGAGCTCAGGGTTTTCCAGACGAAGAGGTGCTACTCGGTTCGCCGCAAAACCAGTACCACATCGTGGGCAACAGCGTCGCGAGACAGGTTGCTCTCGCATTGGGTGCTGCCGTTTGCGAAGCCTGGGTTGACAGTCACTTTGGGACGGAAAGACACATGGTCGTGGCGGCGTCAAAAGAAGGCGCGAAAACCAACCAGGAAAAGTACGCCGATGTTGCAGAAAGCAATATTTATCACGGCCATGGCGAGTCTCACATGGTCTGCAACAGGACGCCGATCAAATTGTTAACACGATCGGATGCGGGCACAAGAAGAAAGTCTTGGCCTAACAATACGCCTAATGATAGTCCGGGCTCAAGACCAACGATGCCCAGATTTATCATACCTTTGAAGCGGCGGGCTACCGATCTCCACGACCATTTTCGTTGATGGACGCCCCAGAAAAGAGGCAACATGGGAATTGTTTATTACAGAAAGACATGGAATTAATGGCAGAGCAAACTTTTTTTGTTCTTGTTTTTCTCTAGTGACAACAAAATGAAGGAGGACTTTCACACGAAAAAGGATCAATTGTAAGTTGGTGGGCGTGACGTAAGGGAGGCTAGACACGAGAAGACTAGGGAAATCACGAGATCTAGCTCACATACATGCATACATATAGATATACATACGACAACATACGACATACATATAGACATATGTCCATACAATACCTTAATACCAGCCTGTTTACTGACGTGCAGAAGGCAGTGCAGAAAGCGGTGCAGTCGATGGCTGGACATGCATGTAAAGAAGAGAAGGGAACCTCACGTTGAAACCCTCTCTGCAGCATGTGCGTCTCGTGTAAGCGCCCGCTAACTCACCGCAAGTCAGGCAGACGAATTGTCTGATTGTTCATATGGTGGCGCGCAGTGTATTTTACCAGCGGACTTGATTCCGGATTATGCTTGAGACACGCAGCATGCCGAGTTCGTGTATGTACGTTATACATCAACGCTACGCAAACCCATGAGGCCACTACAAAAACATGCCAAGAATCGAGGCGCATGTGGGAAAAGGGAGGGAGAAAGAGAAAGACAAAAAAAAAGGAAGAAAGAAAGAAAGTGTCTTTTACGCCCAGTCTATCCAGTCCAAACAAGTCCGCCACCATGCGCGACACGACGAATAATCCACCCCTCTCTCTCGAACATGACAAGGCAGAGCAGCGGAGCGGGGGAGACAAGAGCCAACGCGGTTTCTCCATAACAGGCAAGAAAAAAGAGAGACGATTTATTCGGACCGCGGCATCACGCTCGCATGGCCTGCATGTATCCGGGGGTGGACCAGCAGACGCAGCATTAGTCATGTCTGGTCTGGTGATTTGCTGTGGACGCAGGGCATGTGCTTGTGTGATGGGAGGAAGGGGACTTGTTTCCAACATGATGATGACGAATGTGGCGATGACAATTGTGATAATGAAGCAAATAATAAAGGTTATATATATATATATATATATATATATTTAAAAAAAAAAAGAACGAAAGAACGAAAGAAAGAAAATAAAGAATAAAAACAACACAGTCCAGTCACCACGTTCAAAAGGTCATGCAGGCTCGTCCGCTTACTTGACTTCTGGAACGAATCCTCCGGGCGGTAGTGGGAGAGGGCCCGCCGGGGGTGAAAAAGGGGGAGGGGCTTAGCCTTTTTTGCTACGAGCTGGGGATCTAATATTCTTTTGTATCATGTAGTTCGTAAATGTGGTACCATTTTTTGAGCAGTTGAGGAACGTTGAACCAATCTTGTGGCTGAGAACCGATGCTCTTATTTTTTTTGGCAGTAAACATTTTTCAGAAATAAAAAGAAGAGAAATAAAAAGAAGAAGAAGAAATCACGCGGATCAAGGTCGCCCGTCGAGTCGGTTTGCTTTGACCCTGTCCAGCTGAAGAGGTGGGACAAATGCTCGGTGTGATGGGCGTTGAGAATCGCGAGAAACCCTGCTCATCAATCACCAAATGTTTGCTCACGTTGGCGAACCGACGCATCAGCTGCTGGCATTTGTGATTGGAAACAACCGGATCTGACCAAACGATGCAACAAAATTCTAAGCCTTTGGACCTCCCCTGCGATTTGCATCTCGCATCTCGCATCTCGCATCTCGCATCTCGCATCTTGCATCTTGCATCTTGAATGCGGTCCTCGATGAGGAATCGTCATGCATTTGTAATTTCAACATCACACACACATGAAAATACCCGGGGAAGGCCAGTATAATGTTGTATCGTTTGTATGTATGTACGCACGCACTTCCATCCCATTCGCCTCTTTCTCACTGGAGATCTGTGTCTGTCTGTCTCGCTTGTTCTTGACGGCAGCATCATTACTATCGTTATGCTGCAGCGACGCCGCGCAGTCGAAGCTGTTCGATGCCGACATGACGCCAGGCGACTGGTTTTAGGCTTTTATTAGTATTTGCGGATCCAGCAAATAGAACCAGGGGTTGATCGCAGCCGAGTCGCGCAGAAAATGCACGTGCGGGTCTGGTGTGCACTTGTCGGCGATCAGAAGCTCAACTTGATTCATGTCCATTAGTCTTCTTTCCTTGTTTTTTCTACATTTCAGTAGCGATGATCATCATTGACAAGACGACGAAGAACGATCTTTTTGTCGCCCGCCATGCAGCTTGGTTGCATGTATATGCGGATTTTCACATGCATCTCCTGCCGATTGTGCCGATTGTGAGTCCCGTGAGCACGCAAGAGTTGAAAAAAAAGAAAAAGAAAAAGAAAAAAGCTCACCAAATAATAGATAAAACATCACCCGCGTCTGATAACAGCATATGCTCCGTGCCTCGCACAAGAACACAAGGATACCGGGGGTGGTCAGGCCCGACAGGCATTCCTGGCCTCACCGGTCGTGGGGTCCAAGACAAGCATGTTGTTTGAGATGCCCAATGGACCATATGAGTGATAACGCCCATACGAAGCTGCTGCCTTGCCACGACCTGCCAGCACCTTATGCGTTGGCTAGCATGTCTTGTCATCTGCCTCACTCATCGCTCCTGCTCACCAGCTCATCAGCCCACACCAACTCACATACATACAGTATAGTATGTACATACATACATATGTATGTATGTACGCACGACGGACGAACAAGCCAACATAACCCGTGACACTTTGCAAAAGTCGTAAAAAAAATGCGGTGCTATAGGCCCCCTATTCGGCTCCCCGTCTTTCCCACAAACCGCCATGTTTCATGCCCATGCGCTTTGGCTATCTCTGCATCACCGACATCCGCGGTGGCATCATGATCGTTCAGTCGGAGGACCTGGTGACACAGAAGTCCACGTGGCCAGGGAGCCCAGGTGGCCCAACTCTCCAACTCCTCACAACTCCGGGTCTGAGTGTTCACTCCTGAGTCCTGACTACCGCCCAGTACGACAGTGTCACAATCTGGACTTCCATGTGCCAATCCCTACGTGCAGACAAGCAAGTACCCATCCATGGGTCATGACCACCCCAAGACCCACGACCCAGGCGGCACTATGGCATGCGGAACGTGGTTTGCAGGATTCCGGCTGGGGGCACACACAAACAGGCCGCCCCCCTCCACGTTCATGTTGCCAGTAGCGTTCAGCCTTTGCCTTCAATAGTAGCTTCTTATGCAGACAGACACTGCCAGGAAGCAGGAAGCAGATTCCTGAAATCTGAAGGGGTGGTGCGACGAAATGGTACTGTGAATGAGCACCTGGTATGATAGCTGTAGGTGTTGGGACTCGAGTATATACTCCAAGGCTTGAACTGAACAGGCTCCTTCCCAAAAAAAAAAAAAGAAAAAACAAAAAAAAAAAAAAAAAAAAAAAAAAAAAAAAAAAAAAAAAAAAAAAAAAAGAGAGAGAGAGAGAGAGAGAGGCAGAGACGCCATTTTTGCCTAAGCTTGCAAACACTCGAAGCGCGAAGCAGCAACGAAGCCCGCCACGCTCGCGAAAATAACAAATCCTCCACAAGCCTCGGCAACGCAGGTACACTCACTGCACAAAAAGCCACATACATACAGTGGGATGGCATGAGCCTTCCCTTCGGACATAAACAAATGACTTGGGCGCGAGTCGTCGTCGTAGTCGTCGTCGTCGTCGTCGTCGTCGTCGTCGTCGTCGTCGTCTCCCCTGGACAGAACCGAACAATCAATCCACTAGTATGATCCGCCAGCCGTTTAAACTCGTTTTCGCACTAGGGATGGGCTCATCACTTGGCCTTGATGGCCACCCAATGTGTTCTAGAAGGCTTGCCGGGGTCCCGCCGGGGGCCTGCCGGAATCCTTCCAGGGGCCTAGCCAGGGAATGAATAATAGCGTATCCGTGATTTGTGGAAATACCAGACTTTGACCTTGGCCAGGCATGAGCAGCCAGCTGGAGAAGCCGCGCGGGCTGGCTCTATTGTTGCTGGGCGCATGGGGAACCGGGAAGTTGGCCAGGACCCAGCAATGTTGCGTGGGAAGAGCTGCTTTTTTTTTTCTTTTCTTTTTCTTTTGCTTCTCGCCCAACGTCGGTTGGTTGCTGCCAGCGGCTCATCTCCCGGCCGATCCGGGTTGAATCCAATCCATTGTGATTGTAATAAAACACGCGAGGACCCGTGTCAGAATCGTCCGCCAGCCCGTCACAGTTCGTGTTTGTGCTGTGCTGTGCTGTGCTGTGCTGTCTTGTCCGTACCTTCGCACATGGATTGTGTGAGCTTATGGCCGGAAGCAATATTGAACCGTGACGACATTGATTGATTGATTGATTGATTTATCGTCCTTGTCCTTATCCTTGTCCTTGTCAGCAGCCAGACCTGAGGAGGGTCAACGAGGAAGGAGCGACGAAGGGGAGCGGAAGCCAGCAGCCATCTCAACGCAGCTTAGACTGCCAGCCACGACCCGCCATGCCCTCGATCGCTCCTGCTCCTCCTGCCCAGTTTCCTGCTCAATTTCCTACTCGCTCGCTCGCGGCCTCGCGAAACTTTATTTTCTGTAATTCGCGCTTGTCGCCCAGACTCTCCTGCCACCTCAACTTCACTCTCTTCTTGCATCCCACTGCCGCGACGCTCACCCCAGACTCGTTGCGCTGTCTGTCATCTGCGCAGATCAGCGGCCACCACGCGTCGGTGTTGTCACGCTGCGCGGCCAGGTCGGTATTTCCTCAAGCGGCATTGTCGACGCCACCGACTGCAGAGTGCCCAATACACTAGATACCAATCGCTACAACACCAACCAGCCAGACAGCCAGACGGACACCACAAGACCATCCAGTCCATGTCAATCCAACACCGAACGCTGCAAAGCTTCCAGCTCACACACGCGGCCACCTGCACTGCATCGGGCATCGTCTTCAACATACATGCAACAACGCGATCGCAATCGCATCCGCATTCAGGGCCTTCGCCCGAGTCTGTCAGCTTGTTGTCCGACTGGTGTGTTCATGGGGCTGTCTACCAGCTTCATCGAAAATCGTCCACCGCGGCTGCTCAGCACTTTGCCGCGTGCTGAACCATCATTCTACTGTCATAGAAGCTCGGACATCAAATCGGCACCGGCTCCCCCCCTCCCTGGTCGACTATTGACCGAGTTCCCACGATAAGATCGACCAGCAGCATTAGATGCGTCATGACCTACATCGTAAGTCTCTCCAACATGCCACCGAGAAGGCACGGCACGACACTGCAAGGATGTCCTGCAAGGCGCACACCTCACGCATGCCCTCTTGCATCAAACTTGCATGCCGCCCCTGGGCTTCTCCTGGTATTCTATTCTTGTTGCCCCAATTCCCCCCTTGCCCCTTAGCCTGTTTTCTCGCCGCGGCTTGACGTCGTGTTTCTCGGTGCCACAAGTGTTGGTCTCGGCCGCAGCTCCTGCTCATGCTGGTGTCCCGCGCCGCTGGCTCCGATATGTCGCCTTCTCACCATCTTCACTCACCGCCTCTGTTGTCGAACAAGGGATATGCTAGATTCCTTGTTGTTATGCGGATTTGACGGCATTAAATCCGCCAATTGCGAAGCACTGCTCAAGTTTAAAACAAAACTTCGGCAGCCGTATTGCACTTCTAGTCACCTGCCATGCTCATGTCAGACCAGCGTCAACACAGACACATTCTGGTATAATCTCATGTTACACGCCATCTTGACATATAATTCTCCCTGTCTTCTCTGTCAAATTGACTTTGCCTCCTTCCTTCTTGCACCAAGCACTTAGCAATTTGGCAACTGGCTTTTTTTTCCTCTTCTCATTTTACGTCAAAAGTCTCCTTTCGAAAAGTGATATACTGGATTCGCTTCTGGAGATTTCAGCATGGCTATTCGCAAGAAACTGACCACTGAAATCAAGTTATGCCTAGCTCACTATTGTGACATTCATGGGCCAACCCCATTAATGGTCACGGAGGGTTTGAGAAGTCCCTGTTCGTTGTGTTGCGAGGAACTTGATGCAACCATCGGCGCAACATCCTCCCAGCACAATTCAGACAAGCAAACACCATCCGGTCCTACATCCGCGCCGCACCCTCAATCCTCGTTTGCGCTGCAAAATGCTCTACGAGGTCTGAATCTCGGTCATAGTGGCTCGGCGCCAGCATCAGAGCATGATGCCGGTACACAACGAGCTGCTTTGCGTCGTTCAGGCGGCTGCAGGAACAACAACAACAATAATAATAATATTAATGATAATAAAAATGGAGCTTCCTCATCCGGCCTCCACACACCGCCGGAAAGTCCACGCCCAGTCTTTCAGCAACCACGTCGAGATTCTAGTTTTAAGCGAACTTACGATGACACAGTCACGAAAAAACAAGGCCCATGCGAGAATTGCGCCATGACGATACCTCCGCGACAGACTGCTGACCCTGCTGCCGAAGACTTCTTCACCGAAGAAGTGAGCACTAGACTACGAACCGTGGCTCCCGTTGAGCGTGTTTTTGGAACTGCAGGACAAGCATCTCCCCCCAACTCACAAACATCCAGTGATACAGATGGAGACCAGGAACACAATCATCCGCTGCGATTTCGGAGGAAAACCACGGCTGCTAGCAGCTCACGAAACACGTCCACTTCCTGTTCTAGCGCCACGGCATCATCAGGACAGTCCACGCATCATTTCCACTATGTCAAATATACCTCCTCTCATGAGCCGATCTTGCCCGACTCGTTTTCCTTGCTACGAGCATCGTGCTTGAGGGCCTTGTCGTTTGAAACGCTACCACGGCCTCCCTCAACTTTGAACCAGACCTCATCTTCACAGTTCAATTTTTCGCCATCCTTTGTTACAACACAAAGCCCTGGCTCTGCAGCCACTGGTGGGCCAATCTTTTTTGGAGACGCCTTGGCTGGATACACGACGGCATATATTTTTCGCATTCCTGATTTGCACGCTCGAGGCCATAAGCGAGTGTATGCGTTTCTTGCTCTGAGCACGCACAAGGAGAGGCTGGCCATGAAGACGTTTGGTATGATCTCACAGGCATTTCAAGATCTAGCCACATGGATTCAGCAGCTCGCAGAGGCCGAGCGCACAACCGCGAATTCCTCCCCAAACGGTAGTGTCATGTATGGCGGATGGCCACAGCCACAGCCACGAGTATCTGCGTTCGACTCCTTCACTGCGGTGGATCGATCAACTAGCAGCTTCCTGACTGGAGGGAGTGCCTTCACCAGACGCATGGGCTACGGGCCAGGGGCCTCATCACTGAAAGCTCGAGGTCTTCCCGACCTAGTCGGTCAGCCCGACTTTTTCATCCAGTTGCACGGCAAGTTTGCGCGGCTTCTTTGCGACGTTGGCGTTTCTCTGAACTCTTGAGTTTCTTCTTCGGCATTCTCCTCTTCCTCACCTTGGTGGATTTTCTTTTGACTTGCAAGGATATCTCCAATCAATTTTCAATTCTGGTTTTCCTTTTGTTTTTTATGCCCCCGCCCCTTCCCTGGGTTGAAAATGGCCTCACCTACTCACTCATTGCACCTCGCCATCTCGCCGTTGTATGGATGATGCAATTATTTTTGTCAAAGCTGCATTTGAGAACCATGGCTATAAAAGAGACCAAGACAGTTTTTTTTCTTTTTTGGCCCCACCCCTTCTCGCTATTTATTTTGCATGGCATCGGCGTTTAGAAATTATTGCTCTTTTCTCAAGCGGCGTGACATGGAAAGCAGAAAAACTAATCATTTCAGCCGTGTTTGCTCGTTTTCATGCTATGCAACCTTATAATCCATCCACCTTGGGTGTTCCTCGACTTTTAGGCTGATTCTTGGACCAGGAGTTTGCGGATATCCGATCTGTTTTTTTGTTTTTGTTTTTTTTTCCTCTAAAGCGAAGCTTGTCGGAAAGTTTTCACAGGCTCGTCAAGAGCCTCTCCATATTTGATTAGTTATCATGATAATGCATGTGCTTGTCAGCTCATTTCTCGTTGCTGTGACGGCCATCCAAAGGATAAGATTTCACATGCTTGTTCTTTTCTTTCTCTTGTTAATATAAATTCTTTTCTTTTATCTTTGTTTCTCTCAAGAAAGCGCGCTTTTAAGGGCAAGGAAGATTCTAGGATAAATTCAAGATTTTTTTTAAAAAAGAAAACACAGTTCAAAACTTGAAGAAAGAGACGTCAAAGTCCAAGTAGTATAGGAGTGCGTGAAATTGCAAAACGACGTATCCGATTGTATTCCCAGACACGGCCATATCAAAGGAACAAACCCCCGCAAAGCCCGCGGCGCGGATGTTACAGAGCCCGGAAATGCCCACACTCGTACATGTACGCGCTCCCTCATCGCACTTCCAGCTCTTGTCGGCGATTCTTGTATGTATATAGATACACAACTAATAAATAGGGATATTCATATTGTTTTCGGCCACCGACGTAGTAATCACAAACAGTTAGGCATTTCATTTCATGTCAGTCACTCACGTCATTCCACCCTTACTTCATCCATGGTACGTCCTTCTATTCCATCAGCGGCGTCAGATGGCTGCATGTCCTGAATACAGTTTTGCAGAGAATGGCGCTGTTTCGCCTGCCCTTTTCATATGATCGGTTTTCAAACGGTGTTCTGCTGTTATAGTGTTGGGAATACGGGCTACGTCTTGGGAGGGGACCGGGATAAGGAGGACGGATGGAAGAAGTGGTAGTAGTAGTAGCGCTTTGATGCCTTTGAAGAAACTTTTACAGGGCCGGGAAACTCAGGATAAAGGAAATTTTCCACTCATTTGGGAATTACTGGTGAGATTTTTAGGACAGCGGCACCGCTTGAAAGAGGAAAAGTCTTCATTTGTCCTGTCATTTGTGTGTTCATCGAAATTCAACAAATAGTTACAAATTGACCGACTTTTCCCTACTCTCCCAAACTAGACGTTGCCACGGACCTAGTTTCCTGATCGACCGAGCCATATTCTATCTACAATAACTGACGCTGAGAGGGGTTGGCCTACTTGTAAAAGTCAAACTTGTTGTCGTCGCTTGTACCCTTTACTTGGCTAGAATAGGCGTCTTCCAAATCACTCTGAATGATGTTGTATCGGTTCTTGCGGACGGCACGGAGACCAGCCTCCTGCATGATGGCGGCAATGATGGCACCAGAGAGGGGGTCGTTTCGAACGATCAAGCTATCGAGATCAACTTCAGGTGCAAGTGACATCTTGCTGGCAATGGTCGTGAAGATGAGGCGACGTTCGCGACGGTCACGCAGCGAGGGAAACTCAATCTTTCGATCCAATCGACCAGGACGGAGCAAGGCGGGGTCCAGGGTGTCGGCACGATTGGTGGCCATGATGACTTTGACGTTGGAGGTCTGATCAAAACCGTCCATTTGGTTGAGCAACTCGAGGAGGATACGCTGAACTTCACGGTCCGCGCCAGTCTGGGCATCGAAACGCTTGGTGGCAATAGCATCAATCTCGTCGATGAAAATGATGGCGGGTGAGTTCTCGCGAGCCATACGGAAGACGTCCCGGACCATCCGAGGACCCTCACCCAAGTACTTCTGGACAAACTCGGACCCTACCACTCGAATGAAACTTGCCGTGGTGGAATTCGCCACAGCCTTGACAAGCATGGTCTTGCCCGTTCCGGGAGGCCCATACAACAGCACACCCCGAGGAGGGTCGATACCGATCTGCTTGTACAGATCAAAGTGCGTCAAGGGCAACTCGACGGCTTCTCTTATTTCTTGCTTCTGCATATCCAGACCACCAACGTCGGCGTATGTCACGTCGGGCTTTTCATCGGCGCCCAGCATAGCAATCGAGGAATCAGCCTCTGGCGGCAAGATGTCGACTAAAGCGTTCGAGTGTCGGTGAAGGGCAACTGATGAAGAGGGCTTGAGCAACTCCCGGTCGAGTGTCGAGAGAATGCGCACAACATAGTTGGATCCAGTACTTGACTGCACAATACCCGTGCTGCGACGCGAAAATGAGGTCGAGTCAGTAGCTGTCTTCATTGTCGGAGATTTGCCTCCATCAAGGGAGCTACGAATGACTTACTTCTGATCAATGGCCTCCATAAACTGGCCAATAACCAAGGGCACACTTTGGATGCGCTTGATTTCTTCTTGGGCTCGAACAAGCTCACGCTTTAAGCTCCTATTTCAAAAGTCGTTAAGTTGTGCCGTCCATAAGTAGATGCGATTTGTATGAAATACTCTTGTCACGCCTTCTGAGAATTTCGGGCAAGGCTTTTCTTTTAAAAAAAAAAGTCAAAAAACTTCAATCAGGACATACCTCTGCTCATCCTTGATATACTCTTCTTGCAACTGAATGTACCTTTACGCTGCGTCAGTCCATCGTGTAACAAATCGGTGGGCTTATCAGATATCAACGGCATAATACAATCACGCTAAAGCTTCCAGTAGATCTCTGCACACAGATTCAAGGGCCATTACTCACTCCAATTGTCGCTGCAACTTCTTCAGTGTAGCATAGTCATCGCCGCCCTCGGTCGGTAGGCCTTCAAAAGAATCGATATTAGGAATGGCCAAGGGAGAAATCTTTTTTTGCGATAGTAGATGGCCGGCCTGACTCTCAACTGCAATGTCGCCCATTGTTAAGTAGCAGCGCAGCTAACTGCGCGGCAAACGAATTTTGGATGTTGGTTGTTGAACGGGGTGACGCAAAGCGAGCTGTGTCAACTGTGTGGATGCGGACAGATTCGAAGTGGTTTGGTTCTTCCTCAACCTTTCGTTGGAGCCGGAAAGAGAGGAGAAGGAGACGGGACTGGCGATGAAGATGGCGATGGCGATGATTGAGGGTTGTGACGGGGACGGGCAGCTTGATAATAATGGCAGTGCTTCTGCTTCATGTCATCTCGTCACGGAAGGGCAGTACAGGCGTCGACTGTGCACGTAGCCTCGCGATGGTGATTGCTAGCTTAGTCATTCCTTGCCGGCAACCAACGCAACCAGACAAGGCGCAAGCAAAGTTAAGCTCTAGTTCTTCACATGATTCGACCCGTGCAAAGCCCCACCAGGTGGGAGAATGTCTGGCATCAATCAATAATGTTTGAATGCACAACTTTTCAGTCTCCATCTTCTTTACATTTTTATGAAATTACAGCTTTTCTTTTTTTTTTGGGACCACCGATGCTTCACTGCCTCTACTGGGGATTCTGTCAGCAGACAACGTTTGCTCAGATTCGAAATGGTCTACACGTGCAGTATGCACCATACAACATATTTACAGCTGCACGGCCTTTCGACATGAAGTCATCCTACTCAGCTCCACCCTTATGTTGGCTAGATGGCCGAGGCCAGACAGGCGAGACGGATTAGGCGAAATAGGCAGCCTAGTAGGACGGTCCAGCGCCATGTCGATAAACAGTTTATCCTCACGCAGGGGTCTGTCACTTTACAAAGAGTCGGGTTCGTCCCGGAGAATGACTGCTGGACCAAACAATAATTTGGACCAAACAACATTGCTTGCTAACAATCGTCAAGAGCCAAGGTATCGTGACCACCACAAGCCAGGTAAAGACGAGTACCAAACAATGACACAATGCTTGATGGTCAACTTTCTCTGCACTGCCATGGCAGCTGTTCCCGTGTATTACACAAAATGGTCCCCTTAGGCCTACAGCTAGAGGTTATTCCGCTTCACAGATGTCAGATGTCAGATGAGCATCGCCGAAACTGTCCATGTTACAACTTTGTTGCTAGTCCAAGCCTATTAGAAGCTGTCGTGGGCCATTTATGGCATTCGCTCATTCCCGTGTGAAATCAGCAAGTCTGTGTGCTTGGCAACGGCCCTTGCTAGCAAGCAAATCAGGCTTCTAACGAGGGAAGGTGAAACACATCGCGAGACAGGTATCGCGAATGTACGTCTACCAGAAGTATTTGATACTGTAAGTGCCGAGGTACTACGTAGGTACCAGGCATGATCCAAACTCCAGCATGGTCCACGGCGCCTACGCATGCGTAATCCTTGCTTTCGGCTCCACCTGCCGTCTCGTTCAGCCCCCGCGTAACCAAGCATCTAGGTACCTCCCGAGGTACATATGTACTTGGCGGACAGTATCCAGTCTGCTCACTCTCCAAGTGCATGTACTGTCTGTCTACCCAGACAATACAGAGCATCTGTCTATCTGCTTGCAGCACGAAGTTGCTCGTCTTCAGGCCCGCCTGATGCCCCCTACCGTACCTGTAGGTACCTTACGTGGTTACTTAGGTACGTACCCACTGACCAGACCCGGTGACTGTCACTCGAGTACAGTCTGGTGCAGCCAGATTCCTCTCGGTGGTGCTTTTACGACCAGACATGTTCTCTCGAGTCTCCGCTGTTTCCTGTTTCCTGCTTCCTCAACGTGACTTCATTCCTTCTTTCTTTCTTCTCTCATCCGTCTTCCCCCATCATTCTGTCATCCTTATCCCGTACCATCCGCCGTCTCTTACTATCCCGAATAATAAAGCACACATCACGTCGTCGGCTCCAAGTGTGACTGTGTCTCGTCTCCCTCCGCCTTCATCCCCCCTCCCTCTGTTCCGTTCACGTTCATACGAAACCCTTTTTTCTTTTTAGCTTTCCGTAGTCGGCGCCTCGTCTCCTTCCTCAACATTTGGTCACTTGGTCGTTGCGGCCGTTGCTTTCTGACATTATTTGGCTCCAACTACCAACCACACCACCCCAACCACCTTCACCGACGCACTTAATCTTACCTGCGGTCAACCAGTCTTGACTCTGGAGCATCCTTCTCTTGAGTCTTGACACTCCGACACGGTGATCAAGGCTCTTGGACATACGCACCTCATCACCCTTACACACATCATCTCGTGTCAACAAACTGCTGCGAAGCCGCCTTCGCCGCCTCCCTGCACACTTACGACTCCTCTGGCCTCCTCGCCATTGTACTTTCTCCGCTTTCGACTGCCATTCAACGTCGTGCGACGTGGTTATTTTTTCTTTAAATCGTGAATTATACATTCGGTCACCTCTATCGACTTGTCAGCCGACGAATATATCTCTTGGTGATCGCTACCGCCATGTCGTCATCTATCACCATTCCAGCTGCCCGATCCTCGGGTTCATCCTCTGCATTCGACTCGACATCTAAGGATATGAGCGGCTCTTCAATGAGCTCTTACTCAAGCTCGCCCTCAAATTCGTCCCCTTCCACAAGTCCGAGCACCAGAATGCTTCATGCACGACGACCCAGTTTGCTGAGTGAGTCAAACCCCGGCTGTTTCCACGATTATTTGCATCTGATTTTATGCAGAGTATTCACCTGTGGCCGCCATCGCAAGATTCCGTCCATGTCTAGACAATCTTAATTGTGCATTTTTGGCTGACACCTTGACTACTTAGGCACCGCTCTATCTAAGCAAGAAAGTACCGTTATTAATATTGGAGACCCCGATGGGCCACCCCGTCTCGTAAGTCCGAATCAGTACATCACTTACTCGAGTCAAAACCAGGAGCTGACCTCGCTGCTAGATTTCCTATCTTTCATCTAGCCAGGGATTTGTCTGGAATCCAGGTTAGGGATCATTTGTGTGTACTACTTATGTATGCGGACTGTGACTGATAATATGCCTTTTTTTTTAGAGATATTCCTTCCCTCGTACGTCGATTGCGACTACATTCCTCTCGAGAACAGGCGTGAGCCGGTGCACGAAATCGTCCTCAGCGACGAAGAGTCCCGTGAGATGCTTCCGCAATGATTAACATTATCATGCTGTTTATTTATACTTGGAAATACGGCACAACCCTCAAGTCTCCGACACATTGACTTAGTTTCGTCCTGGATGTGCACTGCTGGCTCAATTGTGATGACTTCTCGTTTGTTGTCAATCTCGAAACCGCACCCTTTTTATTACGATTATCTTTTAACAGTTCCCTCGACACTCTTACCTCGTCGACTTTGTAATTTCCAATGTTGACGCGGACTGGGGACTTTTTATGTTTTACTTTATTTTCGAATGATCATCCCTGTTTGAAGGGGTTCAAGCGAAAAGCAAGGCGCGGGTTCTAATGAACAGGTCACTTGGAGTGAGGAAGGCCTGTCATGGTATTTGTGCAGCAGTTAGCTGTCGGGCTGATTGACAGAAACAGTAGCTTTACGGCTGGTGATCTCTAGTGGAAGGGAGCTTTCGGAGTTATGGTTTCGACTTCTTTTCCCCTTGCAAGTTTTCGTTGATGCCTTGTTGTTTGAATAGCTAGACTATACGTGTGTATCACTCCAGCGACAGACTGGACTTTAGAGTTCACAAGTGTTTCTGGGCGTCATATCTGAAATAACAAAACTATTCTCTCCCGATGTGGTGCGTGGTTTTCTTGATGGCTATCAAGACTCAAGATAGTTTCTGCACGAGTGGCACGCAAGCAGTTCCGCGGCCACTGTGCGTTTGCTGATGGAGCTTGAAGGCAGAGTGTTGGGCTGATGATGCCAGCGGAACATGTGGAGGTGGTAAGAGGCTAGAATAGCGCTTGTATTCGATTTCGACGTCGGCCTTGTGAGTTGGAGGTCTGGTCTATTTTCCCCACGGGAAAAGCTGGGGAGTCTGACCATTAATACAGAGTATGTATGTAAATGATGGAGATCCAGCCCCCACACTCGAGGGCGGGCACGTACCTTCCTTTCTCCATCCAGTCGTCACCAGCACATCTGGGGGGGCGGGAGGATTCCGTTCCTTTGGGCCCCTTGTGCTTGGTCCCATGTGCAGAGAGGTACTTTTGACGCACCTCTGCTGCGCCGAGTCCGCATGTCCAAGGCTGCGGCGAACTTACTTGCCCAGCACTTGTACGAATATGAGTCACAACCTCGGCCTGCAACAGACCATGCCTACCACGTACATAACAGTACGTGCAGCATCGCCGGTTCTCTACGCCCGCTCAATTCCCACGATAGCAACACACTTTTCATGCCAAGGCATTTGAGCCGCCCCCCCCCCCCCCCCCCCCCCCCCCCCCCCCCCCCCCCCAACTTTCACACACACAGCCGTTCCCAGCCGCTCCCAACCGCCCCACTTGCAAAGTTCCTCCGCTGCAAACAAAACAACAAGAACGACAACGACAAACAACGTCAGCGGGGGTAGCAGCAGCAACAACACAGATCGTATCGGAGAAACGAAAGACGCACTCAGTCTATGCTGGATTTTTTTAAAAAAAAAAAAACATGGACCCCGACTCGCAAGCCTCTCAGAGCCAACGACGCATTGAGCTCCAATCCCCCGAGGACCTCGCCTACCTCATTTCCAACGTGCGCAAGGCCGCGACGACGCATCTCGACGAGGCTCTTCCGCGGATCGAGGGACAGGGGGAGGATAAGATGCGTGAGGAGATATGCGCTTTGGTGAATCAGGTATGTATTTGCTGTTTTTTTTTTTTTTTGTTGATTCCTTAAAGAGCGGCATTGGTTTGTTTTGTGTTTCTGGCACATGTTTATCTCGATTCTTTTTTTACTGGTTTTTGTATAAGAAAAAATCAAGAGAAGAAACTCGCGAATTACAACACTCACGTCACACTCGTGAAAAATGTGTTTTTTCTTTTTTGTAAAACAAAAGACTTGAAATGCAATAGCTGACAACTCATCAGTACATAGACGAAACCTTTCTCCTCTCGTCAGACAACCTCTCCATCAACGGCCTCCCCTTCACGTCGGCGCAGTACAAATCCTTCACGACTCGCATGCCCCAGGCCTACGAGCCCTTTGACACGCGCAAGCGTCAGCGCGTAGCCGACCTCATCACACAGGAGGAGAAGCTGCTGGAGGAGGTGGCGGCGCTCAAGCGCAGCGTGCCCGCCCGGGCTGCGGCCGAGCAGGCCTCGCGGGTGGAGGCCGCGATCCGACGGGACGAGGAACTGGTGCAGTCGCGGAGGGAGCAGGTGGTGCGGCTGGCCGAGGAGCAGGGCCGCGGCGGCGGCATGTTGGCGCTGGAGAAGGTGTCGAGGCAGGAGGGCATGGAGGACGGGTTCAAGAACGCGGTTGAGGTTTTGGGGAGGCTGAAGAGGGATATGCCGGCCGTGGTGGCGAGGATGGAGAGGGCGAGGGTGGCGGGCGAGTATGTTGGAGAGGCGAGGTGATGTTGTCATGTTGCTGTTTGGGCATCTTTATTTTTGATTTTTTTTTATTCTTCCTTTATTCTCTTCTCTTCTTGTTCTTGTTCTTGTTCTTCTTTTCTTTTTTTTTGTCATTCTAGTCATTATTACTGCATGGCGTTGGTGGTTGAGACAAGAAAGGCAAGCGAGCACATACATCTGTATGCACGTATGCAATGCAGATACCACATATTCATTCCATTTTTACTCCCATCCATGGTGAATAGTCCTCGTATATCTCGTCACGTCACGTCGGGTCCTGTCGGGCCCATTGCAAGGAAAGGGGGGACATGTTGCTTTTTTATGTATTTTTTGAAATCAGCACTAGCCCTTTGATTATACTACAGTCTAACTATACAGATGTGTTGTCTGCTGACAGCGAGACCAGACACTGTAAGCAATGAAGAACAACCAAGTATTGATGAGGAAGAACAAAAATCTATGAATGTTCTCCGATAGTCTTTTTTTCCCTCCTTGATTATTGGAACAATTTCGCGTCGAGCAAGTCGGAAACAATGAATTTCAATATTCTCTCTAGAAGAAAAGGTTGATAACATCCCTCAGTTACTCTACTTCCCAACGCGCCGCGCCAATCTACATTCAGCCCCAACAATGTCTTTTTTATGTACATATTTAATTCAACTGTTGTAATTTCTGCGGATTGGATAAGACCCTTTTTTGCGGTATCTGGCATCAAAACTGTCGACTCAAGTGTCTGAAAAAAGGGGACAGAAAGTTGAACACGGCTGTTTATGCGGCTGCAGTCTCCTTAGCCTCGGCCTTGACCTCTTCAGCAACAGCGGCAGGGGCAGGAGCAGCGGCATCTGCAGGGGTAGCGGCATCGACGGTTTCGATCTTGGAACTAGTGTTCTCAATCGTCTTGTCGTCAGCCTTCTTCTGCCACCAGGCAGGTCGTGCCCACTGGGGGTCGTGCCATGGCCCAGCGTCGCTGTTCTCACAGCCACCCTCACACTTGCAGGTACCACCAAACTCGACGGGAAGGCTTTCGGGGTCGACATGCTTCTGAAGCTCACTCTTGTAGCCACTGCCCAGAATGTGGATCTTCTTCACAGTCACGGGGTCGAGCCAACCCTTGACAACACTCCAGACAGTCGAGAAGCCCCAGGGAGCGTTGATCAAGAACAACTTGCCCAATCGCTCTGGGTAGTAGTTCTGAGAGATGACAGACGCTTGACGAACGTAGGAGTAGACCGAGGGGACCTTGGTCAGTGTGACTCCCTTGAGATCCATAATCGTGCAGCATGTCTCGAGAAGGGCCCCAGCCTTGCGAGAGCAAGCGGGAAGGCGGGGATCGGCAACTCGTTCGTATTCGACGGCAAGATTGGTCAACATGCGCTCGGCAGTGGTAATCTTGTACATGGCGGTCAAATCAATGCCTCCCAGGGTTTCAATGTAGATGGGTCGGCCATCCTATAGAGGGGGAAGCCATAATTGATCAGCTAATTCATTCGACAGAAGAAAAAGGAAAGTTGGGTGACCAGGAGGACCACGGTCAAAAAAAGGGGGGAGAGAGAGAGGATCCATTCTATTTGACTTACCTTGTCAGTCTTGTGGTAGAACTGCTTGTAATACTTGGCAATCTCGGACTTCTCAGGATAGTCCCAGTCGGGGACAGTCTCGTCGAGCTTGATTTCGACTCGCCATTTCTCAGTCTCGACGAACCTGTTTCACGCTGATGATGAGTAACGTGTTTTTCCAGGCCGTCCGGTCCTTACAATCAGTGCTGAGTAGTACGTACATGGCCTTGGAAAGGGCAACATCCCATTTTCGAGCTCGCAAAAATCGCAGCTTTTCATGTCGTCAGTCAGTGTACATGATCTCCACCCCCAGCCACGAGACCTCGAGCCCAAAACTTGACTCATTGCATTCCTTCTACCACTGAGATGCAGCAGAGGCGAAAACAAGCGGCCATAAGAGGAGGCAGATTCAGGGGTGGCGCATACCAAAGTCAATGTGTCCAGGCGCTCCTTATAGCCCTCGGCCTCGAGCATCGAGCGCAGTTGGTTGACCTGAGCGATCTTCTCTGGGGTAAGATGGCCAGAATAGCCGTCTTGCGCCTCGGCCGTTTTGGAAGGAAAGTCATAGTTGTCGTACTTGGGATCGGTCTCCATGGTGGGCGGTATGGAATTAGGGGCCGTTGCGGCGAATGACGTGATGCTAATGCGAAGAGACGGAAGCAAGGACAATGGATGCAAGGCTCAAGAAAGTAAACAGAGTCTTGGGAGAAAGATGCTTTAGACGACAGGAAGTCTCGAGTGCGATTCTTGCAAAGAAAGAAAAAAGGAGAGTGACAAGATAGGAGACGATGCAAGGAGAAAGAAAAGCGAGGGAAAACAGGAGAAGTGGTATCAAAGGGATCAGGGACCGTCGTATGGGTAAGTAAAGGATAAATTAGCGGCTCTGGGGCGTTTGGGTCGCCAAAGCCCCCAGTCACGGTGCCTGCCAGGCGCTAGACCCTAGGCGCGAGGTGCTAGGTGCTAGGGGGCTAGGCTGCTCTCTCTCTGCGTCCGAGGCCCCTCCTGGCTGCCCTCCTGGCCCCCCTCCCCGACTCACTGGTGCGTCCATGTCGTGACTGGAGGCCCCATCACTGACACATCCGGCCTCGCCTCTGCCGAAACGTCCACGGCAAGACCACCGGCCTGCTCGCTGGAATTTGCAGCCAGGTTAGGACGCGGACGTTGTCCCATGTACGTCCTGTATGTACATCCTGTGCAGGGACCCCGTCGTGGCACGTCGACATCTCCACGTGCCGTATCACATGGAGATAAGATAGCCCACCATGGCTGGACGAGACTGCCAAGCAACAAGCAAAGCAAGACAGCAGGGAGCATGTGAATACAATCCATCATTCTGTGCTCTTCGTTTAGTGGTCATTTCTTTCAAACAAAACCAAAAAGAAAAAAAAAACCCTCAGGAACTCTTGGGCCCATTCGATTTCTCCTCTCGCTGTTTTATCAAGAGAAACTCACAGGTTCTGCTGTGGACTCTTCAAATACGCACTGCTCATCCGATTCGAACCAATCGGGTTCTTCGCATGGCTCCAAACACCACATCATCATGAGATTTCCTCCGCAACGGATAACGTTCAACGCTGCCACTCGGCATATACACAACTCCGCCATCACCAGACGACGACCCAGACGTTCTTTTCACCTAACCGCCCAAGCCAGTCTTCCTCACAAACGACATTTCTTCACTTCGAATCCATTCCTATCCAGCAACCCTTCTGACGACTCGTCGAAAACCCCCGTCACCTCCGCCCCCTCCTCCTCGAGTCCCGATATCCGCCCGCAAGATCATGCCTCCAGGGTTAAGCGCAAACCAACCCGCTCTGCCACTGCAAAGACGTCTCTTCGCCGAGTCGCCATCATCGCGCAGCATCCGAAGCGCTCGGATGACAAGACCAATGCAGAAACGGACGTCGACCAATTGACCACCATCAGCGCAACATGCGTGGCAGAGTCGTTCAACATGCCTCTGGTGGTGGAGATTCTCTCCTCACACGGGTTCGCCATCGATCCCGATAATACGGCTTTTGATGCAAACGAGGTCGTACACGCCAAGGGCGTCAACGGCGGCGACATATTCGTTTTCCCCTCAGGCACCATCGTCACCTGGTCGCTGCCTCCCGATGTGGTGACGAAGCAGATTCTCCGTGCTGCCGAAGATGCCTATTCCCCCGAGCACCGCGAAGTAGAGGATCTCGATTTTGTAGCAGATGTCTCACGAGCAGAAAGCACCATGAAGGGCGACATGGTCGTGCTTGGCACGCGGCGAGAACACAAAGATGGCGACACGCTAGACACGACTCTTGCCAAAATTGCCTTCTCGTCAGGCCTCGCGCGGAGCACAAAGCTCGCGGTTCTGGAAAGTGCCCTGACGCATTACTTTGAAAGCACGCGCCACATCCCTGCCATTCTGTCCCAGGGGTCGGGACTCTCTCTCGGCCGAAAGTTCATTCTTCAGAAGACCGGTGAACTGCTCAGCCTTCGCGCTCGACTCAACCACTATTCCGAGCTGACGGATTCTCTGCCCGACATCTTCTGGGACAGCAAGTCCGAGCTCGGCCTGGAGGGCTACTACGAACAAGTCGGCCGTGCCTTGGACGTAAATGTTCGCATCCGCATTCTGAATCAAAAGATGGATTACGCGCAGGAGATTGCGACGGTGTTGCGAGAAATGTCCAGCGAGCAGCACGGAACGCGGCTGGAGCTCATTATCATTCTTTTGATTTTCGTGGAAGTCGTGTTTGAGCTGCGTAGAATTGTACTGGAATGGAATCAGGACAAGGTGGAGACCGCGGCTGCTGCTGCTGCTGCTGCTGCTGCCGAGGCTGCCGGTTAGAACGGGAAGCGCAGCACCCACCGTCACAATGGAGACGATGTGAAGTTACTGTTTTCTTTTTCTCACATGTTTCTTTTGTATACATGGTGTTTGAAATAAATCTTTCCTCGGGCCGGGTTCTTACACAAAAAGGCATTGGCGAGGGCATAGGCATAGACTTGTATTTCAATGATACCCCCACTCTACTCTGATTGTCTTGGCATCATGGGTATCAAGTGAATACCTACCAGGTACCTACAAGCCGACATGGTCCTTTTCTTACAACCGGCTCATAACATCTCACAGTGCCCAATTCGAGTTCTGCACAAGAGAGGTAAGGGGGGGGAAGGGGGTGTACCCGCCTCGCACGCTCAGGCATACACATGCACAGGCGCAATCATGTCCGCACGACCGGCTTGAAATCGACTCCTCGATTCCCATTATTCAATAAAGACTCGTGACAAAAAAGAATAGACAAAAAGAAGAAATAGAAACAAGCACTGCTATACAAAGTTTTTTGTTTCCCCACCCCCTTTCCTCCACCCTGACACGTGGTGCCTATTTTTTTTTTTTCACATCGGCCACCATCTACCAGCGCTGAATCCGAATACAGAACATACATTGGGTAGAAGAATTCCCACCAAATATCTAGTGCCATCCCGCAAAATACCTTGATACTAAAGCATGACCCAAAAAAATATGTGTGTGTGGGCCCTCACACTCATGCTGATTGAACAAAGAAAAAAAAGAAATCGGATGAGGAAGAAGGAAGAAACATAAGATAGGGCCGAGAATGAAACCCACACGTCGCTCTCCCTCCATCAGGGTTTGACTTCGTGCTCCTAATGCGCTCCATGTTTCCTTGTGGAAAATTGAAAAAGGTGAAAATACATGGAGGAAAGAAAGAATTCTTCAGCATGAATTCAAAAGAAGATGTGGGGACAACGAAATCAAGGGGGGCGTGATGTTCCTTCTTTAGGGAGGAAAGAGTAGATGATGGAAAAAGACAGGTTTGGTACACTTCGTCTTGAATCCTAACTGTTGGTTCTCGGTTTCTTGGCTCCTTTTTCTTCGTCTTCTTTTTTATTCACGTGCCGTTGTTTTTACACAAAATTATTCTCTAATACTGAAAAAGTAAATGCCCCGTCCTTCTTTTCATCTTGCTTCTTGTTTTATCTTTTCCTTCTCATCTTCAAGGATCGATCACGATTCGGTTTTTGATACAGGCTGCTGTGATGGAGGCGGAGGTTGTGGGGGCTGTGAAGGCTGTGAAGACTGAGCCTGTCCTGCTCCGGGGATTGGGGGTACAGGAACAGGCGTGACTTTTGATGGCGGCACATATTGCGTCTGCGTTCCTGGCGTCGACGTTCCGTTCGTCCCTTGCTTCTGCCCAGCAGGAGTCTGCGGCTTTTGCTGGTTCGTGGTATTGACTCGGGCAGCAGCGTTGACACCATAGGCCGTGCTCGTGCTCGTGCCTACTCCCATACCCATGCCCGTGACTGCGTAACCTGGTTGTGACATCCTGTCACCATAGATTGCGCTCCGGTCCTGCGCGGCGACTCGAGCCTTGGCTTGGTCCAATATTCGCTGCTGTTGAGCTTCCGGTATGACAGTGTGATAACCAGTGAGTCCTGGTGACTGGCTGTATGCCGCATGCTGTCCTGGATTGCTCGCGTTCCTGTTCATCTGAGGCGTGGAAGACTGTCCGGGCGTCGCAAAGCGTTGACCCTGCTGCACGCCAGGCGGGCTGTATGCGTGCCGAGCAGGTACCTGGGGCGACATGTTCCTCGGTGGCACGCCGCCTCCATTCGTGTACGCGGCGTAGTTTGGCTGACCGGGTGTCCCGGCCTGTTGTTGCTGATAGGGGAAACGCGACGCACTCGGGGTCCCTTGCTGCTGGAGTTGCCCATACTGCGGTCGCTGCTGGTTGGCATATTGCGGCATGTTTTGATGACCGTAAGGTGTTTGCGACTTGGCCAGTTGTGCCGCGTACTGGTTGGTATATCCATTGGGACGAGTATACTGGTTTGGTTGTGGTGGTCTGGCCTGCTGAGCGGGACTGCCCGTGGTCCGACTCCGAGGCTGTTGGGAAGTCGGCGTTGGCATAGAGCGGAAGTATTGCTGGGTGTGCGAGGGGGTTCTGGACGGCGTGTTGTATTGATTCGGATGTTGGTATTGGTTTCCATAAGGGGTAGAAATGCTGCCTGAGCGCTGCGAAGAGGGACGGACGCTCGTCTGCGCGGCCTGGATAGCTGCATGTTGCTGTTGATGTTGCTGTTGCTGTTGTTGCTGCTGGGCTCTGATGCGAGCTTGAACACCAGCGTCGTCCTCCTCCATAACGCCCCGGTATTGATCAGTTCGAATTTGGATTTTGGTGCTGATGAGCAACTCATCAAGTTGGTCTCCATTCAGCTTGGCGACTGCGTAAGGTGGCAGAGTCTTAATAATCAGAGTAAGCTGCGCCTTGAGCATGTCGTAAGTGGCCTGTTCTTCCTCCGATGGTTGATGAGGTCCTGAATTGGCAAGCATGTCACCGTTGACGGGGTCGCTCGATTGCCGATTCTGGGAGTTGGGAAGCGTGAGGTTGCGGATGCGCTGGTACGAAGCCAAGGTTTCAATCATGTCCGTTACCTCGTCTAGGATATCGTTTATCTCCTTTTCGTTAGCATCTCGTTTGGAACCCATAGCCTCGTCGAGTGAAGGATCAACAATGGTTTCATCCCAATTATCAATGGCCTCCCGTATCCCCTCCTCATCGATCTCTTCAAGTTTGAGTCTCGACTTGAACGGATCCGCGTCCTTCAAATCTTTGTAGTATTCAAGCTCGATCATCCGCTCAAAATTCCGTGAACCACTTTGTTGCCACCATATTCGTCCAGCAGTGCCAGATGATATCACAGCTGATGAATCATCCTTACATGGAGCGAAACTGGAAAAGGCACCTCTGAACAAAGACTCCATTTCTGACGTCTCCAGCTCCGAGATGGACGGTCTTTTGCCAGCAAGACTCTGGGCTCGCTCTCGTTGTTTGGTTCTCGTCTGATTGGAAGGTGTGGCGCTGCTGTAGTCAAGGTAGTGTCCAGTCGAGAGCTTGGTGTTGAAATAGCAGTTCCCGCGGTACTTGGACGTATTTTCAAGTAGAGGGTAATAAAAATCCAGAGTGTTACCCTTTGCCTGAGTCTTGGGCTGCTTGGGCGGTTGTAACGGGAGAAGTGGCCGTGGGGAACTAAATACTTCACCCAGGGTTTGTGCGCGTTCCTGCACGTTGCTTGGCATCACCCGGGAGAAAGCGACACCAGGTGGCAGCATGTAGTCTTCTGGGTCGAAGTCCTGCGATAACGGTAGACTAGAGAAGACGCGCCTCTCTTGTGGTGCATAACCGAGCACAGATAAGATTACTTGGCTTTTATCAGAAGCAGAAAATCTAGAGCTTTCGCCCCCACGCATAATCTCAGCGGCTGGTGTATTGGGGTATGCCTTTTCGCGTTCAAAAATACGAAGGGCCCGGTCTTTGAATCCGGCTATGCTGGCGGCAAGTTTCTTATTCGCAACTCTGCTGCCAGACCCGTCGAGAACCTTGGACTCGGTTTCTGAAAGGGCAGCATTAGCGACGGAAATGATGTCTGAAGCCACATCCTCCATATGTGTGTATGCGTCGGCAGCAAATTTGTCCGATATTGACATGAGCGTCGGCGGCTCTAATGACTTTTGTCGCTTTGCTTCGGGTTCACTAAGAGACGGCGCATTTTCTAACGGGCGCTTCAGGATAGACGGTTCGATGTCGATGCTACGGATGCATCATCAGTCAGCCGTTATGTTTGATGAATGATTAATTGTTGCTGACCGGGCAGGACGGAAGGGGGGGTTTGAGGATCGCACGATCTGACAGTGACAGTTGGGCTATAAATCACAAAAAAAAAGTATTTACCTCTTCAAGACTTCAAAGTAGTTTTTTATCAAATCTTTTTGCTCCCCTGCAGCCCAGCGGTCGGGTGCAGTTGGCTTTTGTTCCTTTACACCAGTCATTGCCTCTGCGCCGTCTTCTTGGCTGTCGCGTTTGCGCTTGCCGGAGATGGCGAGAGGAGCGGCATCATCGCTTACGGGCGTCGAAGCGCCGTCCGCATCGACAGGTGTGGACTGTGGCATTGCTGAAACGTAGTTCGGGTGTCCGGTGGTGATGCTGGCCGCGCCTCGTCGCCTCGTCGCGATACGCGGTGGCAGTCGTGGAGAACAAGTTGGTGCGACTCCAAGGCCCTCTCATCAAGGGTTGTCGAAACGGCCGTCTACATCCAACACAGAAGACGCGATCGTTTTTAACGCCTGCACAATGGCAATTCGGAAGTCTTGGAAACAATGACGCGATTTTACTGCATCCAGCAAAAGCCTGCAAGTCGTAATGCAGCAGATTGAGCCACTGAGGAAGAATGTGTCGTGGATCACCAAGTAGATACGCCTGCCTTGTCTGGGTCCCCGTGCTAAGACCAGAGAGGAAAAGTCGAGGCGCCGGACACGTGACCTGTGCCACTCACCACTGGAGTTTGGTCGCTGTCAGTCGCTGTCGGGTCCCAGCCAAGTCCCAGCCAAGTCCAGGTCTGGTGTGTCTCGTGCTACAGTGGATGCACGACGTCTAGGCGCCTGTGGTGGCTGGGGCAGGCCTCAGCTCAGTAGTCTGATCAGAATTGGTCATTGTTCCAATTTCGATCTGATGCATCTACAATCTACATAGACAGTGCACGCATCTGAGAAAGACTCAATGTGATTCCGTCGCTTCCCGCTTCCGCGTCAAATAGTCCACACTATTAAACAAAAAATGACCAGGGGGGCGTGTTTTCGTTAATGTGTCAGCTTTAAGCCCATCCTGGCAGATGTCGGCTTCCTTTGGAACGGACGTTGAACGAGAAAAACGAAGCGATTGCTACACTGTACTTGCTACGTCTGATTCGAAATACTACTTGGAAGAGCTGCTACAACTACTACTTTGGAGAATAACAACTGCAGATGGGAGAAAAAAGAATGAGGCCGCGCGAGGAATCAAGTAATGCCAACCCCGACCTAACGCGTTGCCACGGTCTTCAGCTGTGATCAAACGCTCGACGGTAGTATGCCATTTGGCTCAGCGGCTACTTGGCACGAGCAAGACCTACAGCGTTCTTGCCGAGGTCGTAAACGGAATAGTAACGGCGGAGAAAGGCATCTCCAAGAATGATGAGGGGACCAGCAGGCTCGGGAATGTCCATACCCTGGAAAGTAGAGATACATGTGCCTTGAAGCTGGAGGATGTAGTCTGAGGCAGGAAGGCTGTAGTTGGATCCGGCAAGGTTAAAAGTAACGTCGGGCAGAGACTTGACCGCTTCACAATCAATGGTATACTGGCCGTTCCAGCTCTTCTTGGCACCGATTTCCTTGTTCAACAATTCAGCAAGGGAGCTGGGCAGAACGTTCAGAGAGGTACCAGTGTCGAGAATGGCACCAGTGTTGTCGAGATCAGCCACTTCGTCGCCAAAAGCGATAGAGTCAATATCGACTTCCCAATAAGCCTTACGGCGGAGAGGAATGTATTCAATCTTGCCCGTGTAGTGAGACTTGTCGACACCACCAAAGATTGCCTCGCTGCCCTCATCGCTGCTGCCGAGGTAGAAGGCGAAAACAGGCTCGTCGAGGAGTTTTTGATTAATCATGTTGTAGAATGGTGGGACAATGTGGTTGACCGAGATGGTGTCGTAACCAAGGCCAAGGATTCCGTCGAACTTGCCAAAGGCGAATGCCAGACCAGGCTCTTCGGTAGCCTCGGCAAAATCCTGCTCCTGGATCTTTAAATCGCCAAAGGACATAACATCGTTGGAGACGAACCCAGACAAGCTGCCAGAGCCGTACTTAATCTCGAACGAGGAACCATTGTTCTTGTAAGTTGAGGAAGAACTCGAGTCGTAAGTGGAGTGCAAGTAGCAGGCTATGCTGGAGCATGACTGGGAAGGAACCCAGAGGTTAGAGCTGCCAGTGTCAAGAACAACCTTGAAGGCCTGAGGCGGGGAGCCGATGGTGATCTCTGAAAAGTCTACAGTCTGTTCAGTAATACATTCATCGATCTATTTTGCAATAAAGCGAATGCTATGCACATACACTGGGCATTCATGAAGTTGGTGACAGGCACCAGGTGGCCACCCTCGGGTTGAACAGGTGCAGAACTGAACATGGCGTCGGCCCGTGACAGAGGGCGGGCACCCAGGTACTTCTGACCAAGTTGCTGTACCTGTTGTTCGATAGAGGCACCAGCCTGAAGATGGGTGTCAGCATATCCTGGAGGCTACATGTCGTTTTTTTTTTGAGGGAAGGGGGAGAAGGCAGAGCATCGATGCGAGACTCGACCTGAGCGACACTATAGGATACGTACCAACTGTTCCTCAAGAGATATCTTCTGCAGCTTCATCTTGTGAACTCCAGCCTGGGCAGAGCCAGCAAGGGCAGCTGCGGCAATAAGCGCACTCTTCATTTTGCACGTCTTGAAGAATCCGACGACGCTGCACTGTAGTAGAGAATTTGAAATTGGACTTGGACTTGGACTTCTGCCGCTGGCTGACGGTTGATGGCCCAGGTTTGGCGGATTATTAGATGACGAGAAGAGAATGATTCTGCCAACGGGGGGGGGAGGAGCGTGATCTATTACGTATGTTGTGCTGGCTAGCACGCAGTGGGAAGTCAGTCGGCAGTGGCACAGGCACGGGATACATGTACAACAGACACACCAGACCAGACACAACACAGGTGGTTCCTCCCCAACTTCCATTCCTTGGTTGCTGCGCTACTCGGCCTGCTGCCCCCCCCAGACTGGACAGCTCCACTTTCATGGCACGAGCGCATACTGTAGGTCACAACATCCACTTCCCATGCGGCTACAGCCTGAGGCAGCATTCTACCCCCGGCATCCATTAAAATGTCTGCTGCGTGCGGAAGGAGCAGGCGGCCGGGTGCTGTGCTGCAACCGAGTCCCGACCGGTTCAGGCACGAGGGGAGTCATCAACGCAGCTGGTTCCGGAGACTGGCCGGGATCCACCTTCCGAGGGCCTGGAATGAGCCGGTTCGTGTAATGCGAGAACATTTCTCGTGGAGAATGATACCCCATTTGCGTCTTGTTTAGATACATACTATGTAATTATAGCCTTTGTTCTAATTGTATGCGGACGTGCAAAGATTTGGATTATTTCTTCCATCTCGCTCTTTAGCCTAAAGTCAATATTCTTGCTTGGTTCTCAAGCTAAACAACAATGTGTTCTTCTTCTTTTTCTTCTTCTTCTTCTTCTTCTTCTTCTTCTTCTTTTTACCACCGTCTATGTTATCCCGAATCACTTTTCAACCCTGATTTTCTCTCAGCCACTTATTGACTCGGAATCTCGGCTACCTTCTGGTGGAACAATTTCTCCGCGTCAAGCCACACTCTGGCAGACTTGCGGTCGTTCAAGAGCAAAAGTGACTCCTTCAGACCGTCACTGAATGACTCGCTGGCCTCACGGGGCAACATGGACGGCAAGTGGTCAATGCTGATGACGGACAGAGGGGTAGAGTTCTGGTCTCCCTTGACATCAACGGCAACGGTGGGGTTGTCAAAGGTAGTGTTGATGTTGTAGATGGGGATTGGATTGTGCGGGTTGGTAGTGTCGCAAGACACATCAATGACAACACTCAGTTTGCGGCCGGGCTTTGCCAGAAGCTCGTTGTTGACGAAAGGGGGGATAGGCTCCGACAAATATATCTGAAGCAGGAAGCACAATTGTTAGTTTTGAGCCTCATGGTCCACACGCCTCTGATCTTATCATATCATGGTTCACTTACAGCGTTCAAGAAGATATCATGCTGGGCAATCTCCTCATACGGACCTTGACGGTCGCGAGTTTCGGCCAAGTCCCATCGAGTGATGTTCTCTTCGGGTAAACCAGCCTTGATGAATAAATCGCATGCACCTCTGCCGCACCGACCCAAGGCTCCCAGGACAAAGGCGGTTGGCTTACGTCCAAGTATCTTCTGGCCAGCCTCGAGATCCTGGCGGATTTGTTCAACAAGCTCCTTTTCGTTTGCATAGTATCCCTTGCCGTCAGTGAATGTAGCAACGGCGGGAAGCTTCTTCCCTGGGTTGGCTAGTTGCCAAGCCCAGTTCTTTACTCCCAGAGCAGCTCCCGTGAAGCCGGCATGGAATCCGAAAGCGGAGATGCGTCTTCCAGCGCTGTCGACCAGAAACTCCAGGTCATAGAGGGTTGACTTTCCTGCTACAAAGCGTCCGAGGACCTCGGCCCAACCAGCCTGTTTCTTGTAGCAGTGAGCGAAAGTAAGATGGTCGTTGGTAAGAGCGAAGCCCTCTTCGGGAATCTCCTTCAGACCAACTATGAGCGTATTCGGCTCAGCCTTGGGCCAGGCACCAGTGGGAACCAGAGAGGCTCCAGCAGCCACGTATTCGGAGTCTTGAAAGATGCGGACGAAGTCAGGGTCCGATGGCGAGCGCTCCACAGAGACCTTGTATCCAGCCTCTACAAGTGCTTTGATAACTGCAGGTGAGAAGGATCTGTGCTCGAATGGCTTCTGCTCCGCTCGGAGGAGGAGTTCGTTATACGGCGACATTGTACTGGCAGAGGTGAGTGATGAGCGATGAAAGCCCTTGGATGCGACGCGCAAACGGAGAGAGAATTTATACAATACGACTGCAATGATATAATCCGAGGAAAATCGAGAGGTGGGGGGTTGAGGATAATCATACTTATGATGCGACGACTGGAGGTAATGAGGACGGCGGGGGCGTAAGCGCAAAGCTGAAAATGGACAATTGAGCTGTGAAGGTGGCTTATTTCATAAATGCGGTTGAGTTTTCTCAAGCTATCAAGTGAGCTCGGAACGAAAGGACCTGTCCAATGTCGGAAGAGTAGATGGAGACGCTGCAATGTCAATGGTGTTGTCAGCCGCGTCGGATTACGGCTTCACGAGTCACACGTAAGAGGCGATATCGGGCTGGAGCTTTTTTCTCGGAGAACAAAGGTTTCTCGAATCAGGTGCAGGGATCTGACACAGATCCCGAGGCTACGTGGCGCGCGAGCCTACCAAAGAGGCTAATGATTGGCGGGAAAGGAGTTTTTAGTGGGGAAACCCTCGCGTTGTCTTATTCCCTCCATCTCGAGGCTGAGGTAGTGATCCACGAAGCCGTACAAACTTTGTACTCGAAAAAAGACCACGTAGCGGGTGACTTTAGCTTGATTTGTTACCAAAACTAGGTTAAAATTCAAGAATTATTATAAACTTAGTATACTTCCTACGGACAAACTTTGTACGCGCTAAGGTGGTGATCCATGAGCGCCGGCAAAGGTTTGCAAACTCAGCAAATATCAAGACAAGGTACAAGTTACTATGGGGCACTTACTTTACACTGTCTTTTGTAAACGCCTGTAAATAAGAGAGATCTCGAGCGGCCAACGTGGTGACTGACATACAACATCACGTGTATACAGGAACGTCCCACCCGTTACACGCAGGCAAGCATGACGGAGTCTTTCTGCTCACCTCTCAGCCTCGTCCTGCTCCGGTACTAAATGATCGACGACTCGATCCTACCGGCCCAAGGAGATCTTGAGAGTCCAAGGCCAGCTTTGCTATCTCGATTTTTCCGTTGATACTGTTTGCTCCTGGGGGAAGACACGACAAGAATCTGAATTCTGAAATACTAACCTTCTTGTACTGCGAGGCCTAAAAAGTTGGCTTTCGTGGCATCCAATGTCTTACTGGGGACGTGCCATACACGTAGCTAATCTACTCGTTCAACATGGACGACTCGAAGGTCCCTCTTATCCTGGACATTGCAATTAATTCACCATCTTTTTTGTGACAATCCAAAACTACGTGTTTCGTTTTTTAAATCGTAAAGAAGGGAAAGCACCCGCCTTTCCATGTAATTTTCTTGTCCTGCAAGTGTGGCGTCCCCATCAACTTCAACAGGACAAAAATAAAGGCATATACATAAACGGGTATACACACAACATGCGTCTTCTGAGTTTTGTCTTCGAAAAGAGTCGAGTCTGGCTTGTACCTGAAACAACGGCGTGGTTGTTGTGTTCCTTTGTGTTCCTCTTATATGGTCCAAACACTGAAGACTCGTCGGGAATGGGCCGTTGGGTAGAGAGCATCATATTTGATATTCTTTCCATAAAACAAAACATGGCACAGATATTGCTGCTCCAACGGTTTATACTCTCGGCTGCCAGCAAAGGATTGAAACATGGCAGGCACTTCATTTCAACGTTTGGCTAGGTTTCACACACATGCATACATACATATGTATGTACGCATGGATGGATACACAACTATTGCTGCGCAATCAAGAGAACATCCATGGCAATACACAACAAAGGCTTTGTCGGTGGCAACCTCAGATACAGAGTTGGTAATAGCGGGCAATCTTGATCGGGCAAGCACCTCCAGTATGCGGAATATAAGACTCATCCAGTAAACACAATCCTCTCTGTCAATACTTCTCAAAAGATAAGGGAAATGAACGTGGATCGTTTTATATGCGATTTCGTTTCTTGATTGTGTTCACCGCATTCAAGGCATAGACTTGGAGTTCAGCGCAATTATGTTTCTTCATAGACGTATCTTCTTTTCTTGAACGACTGAGGTCAACAACACCAGATGCTGCCCCTATGTAAGCGCCCGTGTTGTGCGCTCTGTATCGTCGGCGTCCCAAGATCTGACGTCGGAATGAAACAAACCCGGAAAGCTGGCCAAGTATCTCATAGCTTTTTTCTTTCTGTGATAATGGTGAGTAACCCCATATCCTGGCCGCGGTCAGTCTACCTTGTGAAAACGAGTCTCTGGATGTGCATGTTCATATCCCCCACGCGGCCGTAGAGCCACTACAAGATTCGTCCCGTCGAATTTCATGGGCAGGTCATCGTAAAAAAATGTATTCTTGAGGCTCGTGCATATTGTTCTGCCTCGACATGACTTTCCATTTTACTCGATAGCCTGATGGTGGATCATTACATTGCGAAGCTCTCGACCTTCTGTCGTGTGGATGTCCTCATTTTCGTCGGAAAAAATTGTGTTCATGCTGGGCAGATCCTAAGCACTCCTTGTTTAATCGAGCGGCGCATGGCCAAGGAAAGGATTAATGGCCACTTCCGAGCAGCTGCAGGGAATGGATGGCCTTGGAGTGGCGTCAGTTGGCAATCACTTGAGCCAATGGAAGGATATGCCTCAACTTGCAGGACGCTCCCTCCTGTTGTGTTTGATATTGGTGGAATGGATGTGTCAACAGGCTCAGCCATTGAAGGAAGGATGGAATACTCTTGAATTCGGCTCGCCGAAGGAAGAGTGCTGGAACGGTACGATTCACAATAAGCCGTAGTTGTCCCGACAACATCGCTCATCCGTACCCAGGCACCTACTTATTGACGGACTGTTTCTGTCACAGACATCACAACGGAAAGACGACTGATGACCGCCCAGGCAAAAGGCCGCGTCAGTTGGGCGGCCCGTGTCGTTTCATCTCGGCCGCACGCGGATCCTCAAGAGTGAATGGTCAAGATTTCGCCGTCTTGGGAAGATTGGGAACAAGAATAAAAGACAGCAGTCTTTTCCGAGCTTATAGATTTCAAATGCAGCTTCTCGTTGTGATTTAGAGACTGTCCTGGTTCTCCTCGGGAAGTTGTAGATATTGAATGCACGGAACGTCAATAGTAGGCGGGGGTTGAGTCCCGTGCCAGCCCTAACAGTATGTCTGGTGCCACGTCCACCGGCGTCAGATTTGAAGTCCTGTGTACTTATCGCAGATGAATTATTGAGGTATTCGGAAAAGAATTTAGGAACTCGTCTGGCAGGGGCCGGAGGGTCGGAGCTTTTCTTGACACACTGCCAGGGCCAATTTTTACCTCACAGTGCAGACCGATAAGTCAATCCTCGAGCGGTCTCCTATCTAGGGCTCCGGGCATGCTAGGGCGGCTTTGTTGGTTGTCTGGGGTTGTTCTTTTTCTCTTTTTCTTTTTCTTTTTTAAGAAAGGAGGGAGGAGCCCGTTTTAGCTGCAGCTAGATGGTGGTCCAGTTTGCTTTTGAAGAGTGGGCGTATCAAGCAAGGGTTTGCGGTGAGGCTGAGCCTACAAGATAATGTCGCAAGGCAAGACATCTCGGAACTGCTTTGAGTGCTCTCATACAGCAGTCATGACCCGCCAAGCACCGCCTCGCACGCGGCACGACTTTCTTTCTTTTTTTCTTTCTTTCTTTTTCGCCCGCTTACTTCGGCTTTCGCTGTCATGTGGCGCGACGCGAAAGACGTCGCCAGTTTCAGAAAGTCGTCTGGTATTCGGCAGTAGTCAATTATTTATAAGAAGAAAAAAAAGGATGTTGCTAGAATGATTCCGTTCCCAATCACCAACTAGGCTCTGGATGCCAGCGCCAATGGCGAATCATTACTGTCTGTCTTATCCGTGGTGGCAGCGATGACCCAATGAGTCGAAAATGATTATAATTTATCCGTCACTAGTTTCTCGATTTAATGCAGGTACGCGGCATCTATTGGCCTCGCGAATCGCAAGACTCCTTGTTCCCTTTCCAGGTTCTTGAGCTTCAAGCCAGCCCGGCTGTAGTGTCGGGCGCCTTACATTTCGACATTCAGAGAGACGTAGCCAGCAGATTCAGACAAACGCATCGTTGTTTCTGATTTGTACAGTATGGGGTCACACAGGATCCGGGGTCTGCTGGTAGGCAGGTATACAGTGGATATCGTCTGGTCGCGCGAGCAGGTGTTGATCTCCAGTTTGATTCACTATTGTTTCTGATTTCCATGTCAGTAGAGTGTCCGCATGTCAATATTCGGAAGTCACGTCACAGGCAGCGACGAATAACGATGCCGCGCAGGTACGTACGGTGAGTGCAAGGGCACTGTTAGTCGAGTTGGCAAATGATGGCGCCGGTTATTAGCTGTGGATGCTTTGAATTAGAAATGTAAGGAGAAGTGGCGTAGCGAATTCCATCTGGTGGATGAGTCCAATCTGACCGACCACACATGCAGCTTTGTTGGGGTGGCCTGACCTGGCCTGGCAAGCCGCTCAACCTCTTCTCGTGCGCCACCAGGCGGCGACGTGGGTGTCAGCTGGAAGCTAAATGGGAGTGGATTGAAGCATCTTGTCCTGACTAGCAGACGCGAACACTTTGAAAACTCGTCGCGTCGCGAAGATGAAGCAGTGTCAGTGTCAGCGCCAGCCTGCAGCTGCAGCATACCGCGCCGCCAGACATGATCTGGGGATTGTGGTCCACAGAGCAGCTGGTATCCAGTCTAGCTCAAATGAGATTGATGCCATCAATGAGAATGTCTCCATTTTTCTGGCGTCCCTGTCTGCAATTCAGGGGACAAAAGTGCTCGTCCGCATTATTATTATTGTCGTTATTATTATGGAGGGTCTGGCCTGGCAACTTAGCGCGCCAGACAGTGCGCCGGCGAGTCAGCATACGGTATCATGGCCGCGACGTGACCTGGCAATCCGGCGGCCGGAAACCACCGCACACCGTTCGAGCCAAGACTGACCGCACCGTCCAGACCAGCAACAGACCAAGCACAGTGATTTTGGCGCATCGCACTGCTGCGGTGTAGTGGGCACTGACTCACTCACTTCACGACGCCGAGCGCGTCTTTTGGTCAAGTCTGGTCCGGTACTTTCCTTTTCTAGTGGCAGCACTGAGGTGTTCCTCGAATGTTCAGCAGAGCAATCAAAGACAAGACCAGACTGGTCTGTGGGGAGCTCCAAAGATGTCTGATTGACCAAGGAGGCACTCATGGCCTGGGCACAGTGCTCGACATAGAGACACCATGGACTTTGGCGCGCCCAAGGGGAATCACATCACGTCTGCAACTGAGGACTTGCATGTGGACTGGTCCGACCTGGTCCGGTCTGGTCTGGTGTATTTTGTCCATCATAGCTGTTGACGTCTTGGCTGGATCGCAAATCGTGGATCGTCTCCACGCAAAGGAACATCGGAAGCGCTAGGCAGGCAGGCACGCTCGTCAAGGTGGAGATGAATCGCTTTCCCCCCGGGTGCTGCCAATGTATGCGCCTCCATAGCAAGCAGTCTGGCCAGCTGGACTGCAGGGGCAGGCAGAGTTGTTATTGTGTGCCATTATAGCGAGCACTATTGCCTGCTGCATAGCCGGCGACTCCGCTGTGCGTCCAACGCGTGATGAGCTGCGTCTCGCACGGCATGGGCATGGACAGTGCACGCCAGGGGGAAAGAAAAAAAAAAGAGGGCGCCATCATGTCATCGTTCATGCCCAGGACGTCCCCTGCAGGGAGGACGGGTGCATTGATTAGGGCTGGTCTGGTGGCCTGGCATGCTCCTCCAGTGTTTTGCTTATTACCTGGGGCACAAAAGTAGAGCAGGCAGATACCTACTACTACCGCACCGTACCGTACCAGTCACGGCCTCGAATCGAATCTGCCCGGCCCCTGCTTTCCATGATGGGCTGTGGGCCGGCGCCTGTTGGTGCCTGGCAGCGCCTGTGCTTGAGCGTGCCTGCTGCCTGCACTGCCCTTGCGGCCGGCCAGCCAGTCCTGCCTCTTGTCCTGCCTGCCTGCCTGCCTGCCTGCCTGCCTGACTGACTGACTGACTGGACCCCCTGGCTCGGTGTGACCCGCCCGTCACCAGCCAGAGAGCCTACTCGCCGCTCGGCAGCTGGTGAGAGGTTGTCTGGCTGGCGAGTGGTCCTTGGCTGGTCCCTGCCCCATCCAGACAGCCCGCCCGCCTTTCTCGCACCAGACCAGACCAGACTCCGTCGCCCGTTGTCCGCTGTCCGTCCGTCGCCCTCTCCCCCGTTCCCATTCTCTCTCGGCCTTTTGCTCTCGCATCGTTTGGCCCTCCCCCCCTTCAACAAACAACGTTTCGTCGCTCGTTCCAGTTCCAGTCGCCCGTCACTCGCTCTTCCCGACCTCCCCCGCTGCATTCCCAGTCTCGTCGTCTGTCGTCCATTACTAGGAGACTACAGCCATCGTCTGGTCTCGCCTTTGTGCAGACGCTGCATGCACCCTGCCCTTTCTCGTTTCTGTAACGCTCCGTGAGACTCAGCTCCGTCTCCGCAGCGTTCATTCAGGGAAACTTCACAACTTTGCAGCCCGCGTTCGCGACTTGTCATCCACGACGGCCGACTACTTTCGTCGTGATACAACACACCTCTCGAGATACGGCCTGTGGGATCAAAGTCCTGTCTGTTGGAAGCTCTCGTTCCTTCTCATTCACGGCTCGGGCCTGTCGCCTTCCCTGGCGGAATCGACTGAACTGTACCTGAATTGCTGCTTGGGCTTTTCATCATCCTTGTCATTTATCTCGGTTTGTCTCGACAACACCCGACACGACTATCGTCAGACTATTATTCGAACTGTGAACTCTTGTCACAGTACTACGCTCCCAGGCGACATCGAAAATGAGACTATCGCCGGTCGCATTCGGCGCCATCATGGCTGCCGCGGGTGTTCAAGCGCAGACTCCCAAGCAACCCACCATTCAGATTCCTGTCAGCGGCATAACTACCTCATCTGGCTGTTATGGAACATACGGAAACATGACGATGCACAAACCCATCAGCGCCGACAAAATGTCTACCGCTTCCTGTAATATTGCGTGCAAAGACGATGGTTTCTGGTTGGCTGCTATGCATGGAGGACAGTGCTTGTGCGGCTTTGCTCTGCCCCCAAAGAAAGACCTGGTGGAAGACAATCAGTGTAATCAGCCATGCCCTGCCTATCCTCCAGAGGCATGCGGTGGTCTCGATAGTTACTCTTTCTACAATGTTGGAGTTCAACTCCAAATCGAACGTTACGATCCTGCCAGCTCTAGCACCGCTGATGGATCTCCAACAAAAGTCGCGCCACCCTCTTCGGCTGCACCATCTTCTACCGGCAACATTGGTGGCGGTCCCACCGTCATAGAAACCTCGGTGACAACAGAGCTCCCGACGACGCAGAAGAGCGGCTCCAATGTCGCAGGCATTGCTGCTGGTGTCGTGGTTGGTGTCATCGCCGCTGCCGCCATCATTGCTGGTGTGTTTTTCTTTGTCAGACGCAAACGCAATTCCGAGATCGAAGAAGAGCATCGCCGAAATGCCGCCGTCAACGCTTTCATCAGCGGTTCCAAGCCTCCCAGCAGCCATGGCAGCATCTCCATGACTGACTCACGTCTAGACCCAGTCATGGCCCACCGACGAATGAGCGATGGCAGTATCGCCGACAACGAGGACTATTCGCGAAGAATTTTGAGGGTTCGTTGGGCGTTTTCTAAAAAAAAATCCGTCGTTTGTTGTAATTCTCTAACATCTTTGTCTGTGGCAGGTCACCAACGCGTGAGGATTTGACCTTCAAAGCAAGTACTCATTCTCTCGCAAAAACTCTCGCAAACACTAAATATACTTCATCTTCCACCACCATCTCCTTCATTTATGGGCATTCAAGGCGTTATCGGGAGAACAGCTTGTGTCCACTTGTCGGTCAATCAGCTGATCTAGCGGCGTTACATGTTGTTATTTGATCTCTCGGCGTAGAGTTTTGTTTTCTTGACTTACATTTGTTCTACGAAAATGATAGGTCGGACTTGCATGGGGTACGATCGTACAACATGTAAACCAGGCATGTCTTCATCCACTCATTCACGTTTTCTTATAGCTGAACTTCTCTTCTGGACATGAGAAATGGAACGTGACAGTCGTTTTGTCGCCCCACTCTCCCTCGACTCGGCGGCAATCTCCATGAGCCCAAAAGTATTGATTGTTCTCGGTCATACTCGCTCAACGCGTCTTCAATCTCTCGATTCGATACCCATCGTTCTCCCGCGGCATCACATCCGCTGCACGGAAAATCGTGACGGGTGGGAATTCGTCCTGCCGATTCAGGAGGGGTGTCGCGCATACAACACTCTTGCGCCACTGGTTTTTAGTCTTAAACTCTTTTATTATATGTGACGGAGGCGGCGAGGAAGGCGACTACGGAAATGTACGGGCGGGCTATAAAATAGCAACTGAAACTACACAGTCAATATCTCAATACGTCTTTTTTGTCTGTCTGTTTGTTTGTATCAATAAGTAGCAGAAGCTCTCGTTGTGAAACTCTGCCAAAAGTCACTTATCAGGGCGCAGTGTGTGATGATAAGCCTGGATGGTTTTAGTCTTGTTTTTAAACTTTGTTAGGCATGATTTTTGACGAGGCTTCGTTACAAGCCACATGTTCTGAAGACACGTATTTTCTTCTCTACGCTTTTCTAAATTTTGGTTTTGATTTCCATGTTGTTGTTATTGTTGTTTTTTTTCCTCCCTCTCAATGTTTTGCTGATCGGAATCTCAACCCTCTATCATATCGGCGCTCCAGAACGCACAGAACAATGTGTCAATTCGTCAACCTGTCGTCTACTCTTCTGGGATTCCTACTCCTTATGAACGGCGCTCGGTCTGCCATTATATTCCCCTCTAAAGTCTTTGGCGGACTTCTCTTGGACAACCGCACCATATCCCAAGTTCAATGCTTCCAAGGCGGCATCAACACCACAGATTTCACCAGGGGAAGCGAAATGCTACGCGCCTACTGCAAAAACTACAAAATCGCACCAAGGAGTCCTTACGTTGCCATTGTCGGAACCACCACCGCCTACGTCTGTTCGGAAGTGGAACTATATGTTTGCAGCGGAGAAACGCTGGACCGAGCCAACGAGATCTTGACCGACAAGTGTGGCCATGGAGTCGCGGGACATGTTCGTCTGGGTGACGCTAATGGGACGCTGTATGGGAGAGGCGTGCTTGATACGCCATTGTGTCCAAAATTGGCGACTGGGGGCCGAATGAAGAGGTACCAGTTCTTTCCGTTGTCGTTTTTTGTGAACGGAACTCGTGTTGGCAAGTGGTAGCACTTTTGCGGACGATATGGTCTGTCGCAAAAAGGGAGTGGTAAAAACAGGGGATTTTAGGGAGGAGGAGGGGTGTGATGCGGTTTGCCGTGCTTGCCTGATATCTTGGTTGTCAATTGAATTGCAATGCATTGGCCATGATATCTTTTCTACATATTTGCTCGAATATGCGTCGGTTGCAGTGTTCTTAAATACCGGAAGAACAAGATAGCCGCATTCAATGTATTGATGATAACTTCAACATGTCACTCTTCGGCTTATGCAAATGTAAAAGGTGTTATACCTTGACATCCATCGACAAGTAGGGTAGGATGAAAGCCGACAATGGCACGTGACTGGTCACTTGCTTCCCGTTATCCGCAAGTGGATTCGCGAGCTCCCGGCGCGTTTGGCGTTGGGGAGACCAGGTGCTGCCATACAGCAAAGGACGACTTATGGCTCTGCCTTAGCTCGATGCTGGCCAAGAAAAGCAAACCAACAAAACCTCCAGGCTGAATGATCGTCCAGGAACCATTCATCACGCAAGTTTCCCGCAACACGCAAGTCGCATGACGCGGGTCGACCTTCAGCAATTGTGTACCAGCTCGGAACGTCCATCCTTATCATGATGACTTCCACAACCAGTCCTCGTATTCGTCGCATCGGACAGAACATACAATTCACGTGCGCAGCAAGAGTTCAATCCCCAATCCAGTAACGTTATTGGTTGACTGATCGATACCCTCCTCACAGATATAACCTCTCTCGACGAGTAAACGATGTGCAAACATATCCTATACAATCACCACAAGGAGCGACCATTTTTATTTACGGTCATGAAAATGGCGTTACAATAGTATGGAGAGGCGGCAGGCGCTTCAAACCATCGAAAAGCAAGCCAGATGTCGAGGAAAAACAGAATGGATCTTCTGACGACGTCGTAATGTTGATTGACTCCGATGATGAACAACCGACAACGAAAGCTCAAACGGCGCAAAAGTTTGTGGATACACCACAATTCGAAGAGGAAATCGAGCAAGGTTCTTATCCTGAGATCGTACAAACACTGGACCTCTCGCTCGGCACGGCAGTCTTGCACGTGGCTGTCATGCCATTGAATGGCGGCAATGGTATCAACGATAGCCAATTCGCCGCCGGATCATTGTTATCTCAAAAGATAGTACTCGCCGTCTCTTGCGTTACCAGTGATGTTTATGTCATCACTGTTCCCTTGACGCCCCCAAGCCCAGAGAGCAAGGCGAGAGAAGAGCTCAGGTCAGGACTGCTTGCTGGCCAGGCAGGATCCGGCTGCTGGGGAGAGTCCATTATTCTACTCAGTGGCCAGAGAAAATACAGTGACGGATTGGCCATTTCACTAGTCACACCGAAAGGCTCAGAAGCCGGAAGCAAGTCGCCACGAGCAGTCGTCGCTGCATGCTCACAACAGGCGTCTGGCAGCCTTATGCTTTGGGACGTGCCACTAGATCTGGATGCGAATCCGAGTCGGCCAATCGAGCCGTTCCAGACCGAGTTTCTACCTCAACCTCTGAGCAGTATTTCCTTCAACCCGGTTCACACCTCGCAGCTCTTGACGGTCTCATCTCGCCATGCAGTCAGGATCTATGACTACGCAGTGTCTTCACTACCGCCTGACCTCGAGGCTACGGGCCCTTTCCCATCACAAGGCTCTTGGCTACTGTCTCTATATCAACCATTTGCCCGGCCAACAGCATCCAGAAAACCCGTTTTAGATGCAGTATGGATATCCCACGGCCGAGCTGTTTTTACGCTGTTGGCTGATGGCATGTGGGGTGTCTGGGATATCGATGGAGTCAGCCCGTCTACATCCGGCGCCTCCATGACAAGCAAGTTGAAAGCTGGAGTCACTGGTGCCGCATTGACGAATTTTAGCATTTCAGGCTACGTTGAAGGCACAGGCTCTCTTCGGAGTGTCGCAGTTCAGCCAAAGGAGAACCACAATAGAGACTTCGCGCCCATGACACCTCACACTCGGCGGCAGGCAACTGCCTCCCTCAGCTCCGCGACTACGCCCGACCGCCTATCAGCAGTTCAGGGAGGACTCAGGGTTCTTTTTCTACCGTCCAAAGGAAAGGCACTACAAGATGAGAGTCTTGTCATGTGGATTGGGGGTTCAGAACACGTATGTGTCATTCCAGCCGTGTCACGATTCTGGGATTCGCAGCTTCGAAAAGGAGCTGGAGCCGGGGTAAATCTGTTCAGCGGTGCGCAACCGACGAGGATTGTCAAGCTTCTTGATATCTGCACGGGGCTATTGGGAGATAGATGTTGCGGTGTCAGTCTTCTTTTAGCTTCTCCAAATACTGGCTTACAGCTTGATGAGGAAGGAGGCGGCCTACCAGTTGACGTCTTGATCCAGGGCGAGTCAAGACTACTCGTCGTTCGTCACGGCGGTGATGGACAAGCAGGCAAGATGGGCACCTTTGCCGATGGCCGTAGGCGAAGGTTATTTTCCAAGGGGGACAAAACAGATGCCATCATTGTCCATGGCAAACCGGATCGAGCTACTAGTTTATCCTTCAACCTGAGCACCGTCAAGCCCGGAACGCTACGCAGGAAACTCCCCCAAAATGGGCAGGATGACACGGCCGAGGCACGTCAAGTTACTTCGCAACACGTAACGCGATCACGCGTTGGCTTTGATTTCATGAGCACCATGAACGCAGCAGCTGATGTGAGCACTGACTTTACGGCTCGGGACGTGGAGGCTGAGATGCTTGATATCATGGAAATTGACCGAGCACTCGATAACATGGAGGACAGCGGAGGAAGCGGACGTAAAAAGGTTTTTTTCTGAGGAGGACTAGGGGACTCATGGTGGGTGGCCTGATGAAACTGACAGACTAGACAGATACTGGCCTCTCCAAGCTTGCCGCGCAACCGGATACAATATGTACGATACCCCACACCCAAGACTCCATCATAACCACAAAACACATACAGACAGTGATGTCGAGAGACTTGTAGTCTCAACCTTTTTTTCATCCCTTTTTTATGACGTGATGTACACATGCATGCTTCGCAGAAAAAAAACCCCATAGTCAATTCCGCACGGCAAGGTGGAGCGCAAGGCGAGACTCATCCTTGACGACTCTGTATTCTGAGCGGTATATAAAACTCATTGCGCATACGAGAACGTATGTGTGTACTCACTCGAAGGCGTCTTCACGAGGTTAAAAGGGAATCAGGTTGGAGGTGTTTTCTCTATCTTCTTCTCCCCCTTTCTCATCTTCTTCTTGAGCACTCGCTGCCCATGATCGTCGGTCCCAAACGGCCCTGCCATCTTCTGCTGAGGGCAAGTTCGAGGAGTAATTCTTGGGCATGGTCTTTCGGAGGGGGGCCACCGTATGGACTTTGGGACTGGGGAAGACGACTTTCGAGACATTTTTTGCGATACGTGATGGGTTGAGAAGAAGAGAGTCAGATTTGTGTTTCCATGTCATTGTTAGTATATCACGTGGCTGCTGCTGTCAAAGTATCGAATTGCAGAAGACGACGTGCCTCTCAGCTGATGTTACATTGATTTTCCCACAGCTGCCTTGATGTCAAATGACGCATTTACTCCCGGGAACTCGATCCCTAGGTACATGTAGGCATCTGAATACGTATGGACGTGTATGCAGGCGTGGCTGGTATTTCTTGTGTCTGGTGCCACTTCAATTGATCTTGTCAAGACAAATATCTGGTAGCTAATATTTCAAGAGTGACTTGCAGTTAGTCTTTCCTTCCAACCCCAATCGAGTGAGTGTAAAAGTGGGACCACTTTAAATGCAGCGCGTTCGTTCACGTTGAAGCGACAGACGCGTCATGAACCATCATCGGTTGACCCATTTTTGCCCTTGTCTCGCGCCGACGTGATTCCTGGTCCTGAAGCTACTAAGCTTTGCCAACTTGTTTCTTTTAGGCCGTACAGAATCAGACGTCCCAACTACAAGCCGATATAATACAAAATCACCGTATTCTAGATACAGAGAAACATTTGGACTGGCTCTGCGGCGCAATCATGGGTATCAAACAATTGTTTCAGATCATCAAGGACGAGGCTCCCGAGTCGATCAAAGAGGGCGAAATCAAGAACCACTTTGGTCGAAAAGTCGCTATTGTATGTCTAGCTTTGACAAGTATTTTTTTCTTTTTTCAATTATACAATGTCTGATTTTCTTCTTCTTCTTCTTTTAGGATGCTTCCATGAGCATATACAGCTTTCTCATCGCTGTGCGTTCGGATGGTCAACAACTCATGAACGACAGTGGAGAAACCACTTCCCATCTGATGGGCATGTTTTACCGCACGTTACGAATGGTGGATAATGGAATCAAGCCCCTCTATGTGTTCGATGGTGCTCCGCCAAAACTCAAATCCGGCGAGCTGGCGAAGCGTTTCCAGCGCAAGCAGGAGGCCAACGAGGGTTTGGAGGAAGCCAAGGAGACGGGTACGGCCGAGGACGTGGAGAAATTCTCGAGACGAACAGTGCGTGTTACGCGCGAACACAATGCCGAGTGTCAGCGGCTGTTGAAGCTCATGGGCGTTCCATTCATCATTGCGCCCACCGAGGCAGAGGCGCAGTGTGCAGAGCTGGCCATGGCTGGAAAGGTGTATGCTGCCGCCAGTGAGGACATGGATACGCTGTGCTTCAATACGCCAATCTTGCTGCGACATCTCACCTTTAGTGAGCAGCGGAAGGAGCCCATTCAAGAGATTCGGCTGGACAAGGTTCTTGAGGGCCTGAACATGGAACGACCTCAGGTGAGCGCAGCTGACGATGTGGAATAAAGGAGCTTTTGATGGTGGTTCTTATTTCAAACAAAAATCTTGCTAACCTGGGTTCTTTCATGTCTAGTTTGTTGATTTATGCATTCTCCTCGGCTGCGATTACCTTGACCCGGTTCCCAAGGTTGGACCAACCACAGCACTTAAACTTATCCGTGAGCACGGAACTCTTGAGAAGGTTGTGGAGGCGATCCAAAATGACTCGAAAAAGAAGTACACGATCCCGGAGGACTGGCCATACAAGGACGCGCGCGCTCTATTCTTTGAGCCCGACGTTCGCAAGGCAGACGACCCGCTCTGCGACTTCAAGTGGGACAAGCCCGACATCGAGGGTCTCGTCCATTTCTTAGTCACTGAGAAGGGATTCTCCGAGGACAGAGTACGTAGCGCAGGGGCTCGGCTGGAAAAGAACCTCAAGTCTACCCAGCAAGCTCGATTGGAAGGGTTTTTCAAGCCAGTACCCAAGACGGAGGCCGAGAAGGCTGCTCATAAGCGCAAGTTGGATGAGAAGAACGAGGAAAAGAAGAAGAAACTGAAACAAGACAAAAAGGAAAAGGCTGCACAAAAAGCAAAGCCTCGGGGAACCGCGTGAAATGATGGTTTTGTTTTCTGGTACGCACACGTTTTGGTAATTTGGGTTCTGGTCGGACAAAGAAAAAAATGTATGGGGGAATGCTACATGGCGTTATTCCGGCGTCGATATTTCCGTTTGATGAATAGGTACCTTTTTTTTTCTGTGAATCTCTGCTACTTTTCAACATGTCACTTGAACTGAAAGTACCATTAGTGCAGTCCAGACTTTTTGCTGCTAGGTGAATTGGCGGCGGCGCGTTGTTCCCTTGTTGCGTCCGTCAGTCGGTCCTCACGCACGACCTGGAATGCTTGGCCAATTCATGAGGGGGGCTCGCTGGGCAGGGTGTGGTGCGCGGGCGCGGGCGTGTTTCAAGGTCTCTATTGCTAGTGAGGAGACGCATTACAGAGACACGTCTTGTAAAGACTAGCACAAGAAATCAATCAGGAAACCATTATCCTGGACGACGTCTTGCCGAGGGAGGGCGGCGCATGACCGCGATCCACGGGGCGAGTAAACCAACCAGTGACCACCACGAGCGTTGGCATCGCGGGGAAAGTCGAGCAAGGTAAAGCTGCGTGGGGTTAAAGTGGCTCTGGGACGGACCAAGGACAAGCAGCCCTCCAGCACGGACAAGCAATGCCTCGGCCAAAGCAGTGTCGGCCCCACATCAGGTCTGGTCCATGTCCAAGGCCTGGAAGCTTCGTCTTGGCCTTCACTTCCCCAGGAGTCCCCGAGTCGAGCCTGTCTTCACATGCCAATGCCATGGACCAGACAGACCAGACGGCTGGATAAGGAGGATAAGGAGCAGCAGACAAGTGTGCACATGACCCAGTTGCCATGGGCAGTTGACGCCGCTGAGCACACGTGCGGGCTGGTCTGGTCGGTCCGGCCAGTACGTGCACTCGCTCCCCCACAAATTGCCACTCCAGCGAGCTCCAGTGATTGGAGCCGTGGCTGTCGCGGACAGGACCAGCTGGACGACATGTGATTGCCGTCTGCTGTGCGGTGCTGTGCGGTGCTGTACGGTGCTGTGCTGCGTCGTGCCGACGTGCTGGGTCTAAGCCCATTCGTGCCGTGGCCTTTTAGTCTTCGTCATCGTCGTTTCGACTCCCTCTTCCCTATCTTCCTCCTTCTCATCGTCACTCGCCGTTGTCGTGTTTTCTCTACAACCCATTCTGGACTCGTCCGGTAGCTCAGCAGTCAAGACACGTACCCAATACTGTCGCAGTCCATCATGTCAAAGACCTTCACAACGAGCGACGTCGCGTCGCATAACAAGGCTGATGACATGTACATCATCGTCGACGGCGATGTCTACGATATCACCAATTTCCAGGAAGAACATCCTGGTATGTCTCTTGTCCCCCCCCTCCCTTCACTACATCACTGCATGTCATTCCTGCTTGTATGGAAATGCTGACTTTTAATTGCGTCTGCCCATTTGTGCAGGCGGCAAAAAGATCCTCGCTCGCGTCGCTGGCAAGGATGCTTCCAAGATCTTCTGGAAGTACCACAATGAGGGCATCCTCAAAAAATACAAAGGCAAGCTGCAGGTCGGCTCGCTTGACACAAAGCCCAAGGCCGAACCCAAGCCTAAATCCGAGGGCAAGCCCGCTGCGGCTTCGCCTCCCAAGAAGAAGACACCATCCAGCTCGAGCCATGAGCAGGAAGAGCCCCTCGAGCCCTTTGGATCCATGATCCCATTTGCCGATCCTTCATGGTACCAGGGCAACCACTCACCCTACTTCAACGAGACGCACGCTGCTCTTCGTGCCGAGGTACGCGAATGGATGGAGAATGAGATTGAACCCAATGTCACTGAGTGGGATGAGGCCAAGCGCGTGCCCGAGGAAATCTACAAGGAGATGGGCCGCCGTGGATATCTCGCTGGTCTCTTGGGCGTCAAGTATCCCACCGAGTACGTCCCCAGCGGTGTCAAGTGCGTCCCTGCCGAGAGCTGGGATCTCTTCCACGAGATGCTTCTTACCGACGAGCTGTCTCGCGCTGGCTCAGGCGGTTTCGTCTGGAACTTGATTGGTGGTTTCGGCATTGGCTGTCCTCCGGTCATGAAGTTTGGCTCACAGACCCTCAAGGATCGCGTTATGCCCGGTATATTGGCTGGTGACAAACGTATCTGCTTGGCCATCACCGAGCCTGACGCCGGTAGTGATGTCGCCAATTTGACGTGCGAGGCCAAGCTCAGCGAGGATGGCAAGCATTTCATAGTCAACGGCGAGAAGAAGTGGATCACCAACGGTATCTGGTCAGACTACTTCACCACTGCTGTCCGAACTGGCGGCGAAGGCATGAACGGCGTGAGCCTGCTGCTTATCGAGCGCGGCCCTGGCGTCAGCACCCGCCGCATGGACTGCCAGGGTGTGTGGTCCTCCGGAACGACCTACATCACCTTTGAGGACGTCAAGGTCCCCGTGGAGAATCTGCTGGGCAAGAAGGATAAGGGCTTCGGCGTCATCATGACCAACTTCAACCATGAGCGTATCGGCATCATCATTCAATGTTTGCGCTTCTCTCGCGTATGCTATGAGGAATCAGTCAGGTACGCAAACAAGCGCCGCACCTTTGGCAAGAAGCTCATTGAGCACCCTGTTATCCGCATGAAACTCGCACACATGGCTCGTCAAATCGAAGCTTCGTACAATTGGCTTGAGAGCATGATTTACCAATGCCAGAAGATGGGCGAGCACGAGGCCATGCTTCGTCTGGGCGGACCCATTGCTGGTCTCAAGGCCCAATCCACCCTCACCTTTGAATTTTGCGCTCGTGAGGCGTCTCAAATCTTCGGTGGTCTGTCGTACTCTCGCGGCGGCCAGGGCGGCAAGGTCGAGCGCTTGTATCGAGATGTCAGGGCCTATGCAATTCCCGGTGGAAGCGAAGAGATTATGCTGGATTTGAGTATGAGACAGTCCTTGAAGGTCGCCAAGGTCATGGGCATGAAACTATGAAGCGTGATTGAAACAACACATTGGGGGGAATGCATTTTGTTTCCATTTATTTCAAGAGTGAGAAAAAAGTGGCTGTTGATGGGGTTCAATTCCATTGGCATTACTCGACTGTATATATGCATGGGGGGGTTCTTTTGCCATTTGTTTCTTCTTTTGTATGTCAAATAAATTTCTCTCTTGTTTCCTTACTTCTTGCCATGACTCCGAATTTGTCATTGCATATTCGCCCACGCGTATACATTCGTGATGTATTTACTGGATATATCCGATTTCCGACATGACGGAGAGGTGTGGAGAGATAGACGGCGCGGCAAAATGGATCTCCCTCACGAGAAGTTATAAAAAAAGTCATATTGGAACTCTTGTGAACACGAAGACATGAAAATGAAAGGCGAAACTTTCTGTCACCTCTCATATCTGCCGGTCGTCAATCTCTGGCAAGCTGCAGGAGGCGCAGCTGCAGGAGGCGCGAGTGACTCCGCTTTCCTTCCCCAAGACGTTTGGACTTTCTAGCGATCCCACGGTCACGTGACACGCAGCAGCACCTTGCAGCTGCAACTGGGTCGCACATCACCAAACGCCTGCTTTCGTAGTGCTGAATCGATGGATTCTCCGCGCTTCACCACATCTTTTCACCTCCATCACCACACCCCAAGTCTGCTCACACACGCACAGACAAGATCTTTTCCACCTCAGACGAAGCACTGAATCAAACAGCTAGAAATCAGCGAGGCATTTCACACCGCCGTTCAATCCAACAGGCGGCAGCATCTGACAAAACGGGTCGTACCTCCCTTGAGTCTCTTTCTCTCCTTTCTACCTATTTCCACCAGAACCCCTCTCTTGGAATCGGCTCACTCACAACGCACGACCCATCCTTCTTCCCTTCTCGGACCTACGCTTTGGTCCAAAAAAAACGGTCGACAACAATCACTGCACCAATACACCCAAACTTTTGCCCAAGCCGCAAGACCAGCTCGAGAGCTTGTCCTGTGATAGCTTTGCACGATATCAATCGACATTTCATCGCAGCCGTTTGCGACCCGTGGATCCCTTTCCGGTTTACGGACTGGAACATAATTGTGCAAAGATGACCGATCAGCTGGTAGATCAGCTACGAAGCACACAACTAAGGTCCGTATTTTTGATGGAGGTACCTTTTCATATGCATGAACGTTACATCTTGGGTCCACCTTTCTCTTCCCTCGGGAAAGACGCCTAAAATCCAACGTTGAACGGCTGTACAGAGTGCACCTTTTTTTTTCCGATCTCTACAGTACGCCCTTTTCTTGCTAATCTCGTTTTTTTTATTTTATTTTTTTTCAATTTGTAGCGATGGCGCCTCTACACAAAACGATGACTGGAAAAAAAACCTGAAGCTTCCTGCTAAGGATAGCAGACACCAAACAGAGGTATGCGGATATTTCAACAATCGTGAAACAAAAATAGATTTGATTTGGACTAAAACGGATCTGTTTGTCTTTGCTTTAATCAGGATGTGACAAAAACAAAAGGCTTGGAATTCGAAAATTTTGCGTTAAAACGAGATTTGCTCATGGGTATTTTCGAAGCTGGGTTCGAAAGGCCCTCGCCGATTCAAGAAGAAGCCATTCCTGTTGCCTTGACCGGACGGGACATCTTAGCCAGAGCAAAAAACGGGACGGGTAAGACGGCGGCTTTTGTGATTCCCACTCTAGAGCGCATCAACCCAAAGGTGTCCAAAATCCAATGTTTAATTCTGGTGCCCACTCGTGAGCTTGCTATGCAGACCTCGCAAGTTTGCAAGACGCTTGGAAAGCATCTTGGCGTCAATGTCATGGTGACGACCGGCGGTACCGGTTTGCGTGACGACATTATGCGTCTGCAGGAGCCCGTTCATATCGTCGTCGGAACACCTGGTCGAATTCTCGATCTCGCCGGGAAGAATGTTGCCGACCTGAGCGAATGCCCCATGTTCATCATGGATGAGGCTGATAAGCTCTTGTCAATTGAGTTCACGCCTGTCATAGAACAGCTTCTGCAGTTCCATCCCAAAGACCGTCAGGTCATGCTCTTTTCCGCTACTTTCCCTCTGTCAGTCAAGGATTTTTCTGATAAGAACATGGCTTCTCCTTATGAAATTAATCTCATGGACGAACTTACACTTCGGGGTATCACTCAATACTACGCCTTTGTCGAGGAGAAGCAAAAGGTTCACTGCCTGAACACACTCTTTTCCAAACTACAAATTAATCAATCCATCATCTTCTGTAACTCGACGAACCGAGTCGAGCTTCTTGCCAAAAAGATCACCGAGCTGGGTTATTCATGCTTCTACAGCCACGCCAGAATGCAGCAATTGGCTCGCAACCGCGTCTTCCACGATTTTCGCAACGGCGTTTGCCGAAATCTCGTGTGCTCCGATCTTCTCACCCGTGGTATCGATATTCAGGCTGTCAACGTTGTCATCAATTTTGATTTCCCCAAAAACGCCGAGACGTATTTGCATCGCATTGGTCGATCTGGTCGTTACGGTCATCTCGGTCTAGCTATTAATTTGATCAACTGGGACGACCGATTCAACCTTTACAACATAGAGAGAGACTTGGGTACTGAAATCCAGCCCATTCCTTCGAGCATTGATAAGAGCCTCTATGTGTATGAGAACCCTAACTCTATCCCTCGGCCAATTTCACACATGCCCAACAACGCTCAGCAACCTCAGTCAGCAACCAACCCTCAGCAGCAAGCCATGCCTCCGCAGAACTACGGAAACTGGCAAAGTCAGCAGAATGGAAACCATAACGTCTATAATGGTGGAAGAGGTCGCGGTCGTGGCCGTGGCTATCGAGGACGTGGGGGTCCTGGTGGCGGCGGCGGCGGCGTTAGTCGAGGTCGGGGTCAACCTCGCGAGGCCCAATCATAGCTTGACTTCCTTGAAATTTATTGGGAGGCATGTGTGATGTAGCCCTCATGAGGGCTTTGAGTTGTGACTTTTTGGAAGTCGAGGTCCATATGAGCCTCTATACTTGGCATTGCCTGGTTCTCCTCTCAGCTCATCTTCGTCCTCTGGCGAAGAAGAGATACCGGATTGAGGCATGTGCACAATAAAGGTGTTGATTCGTCTTTTTTTTTTGTCATTCATCTGTTGGATTGTACACTATTCGCGCACTTTTTTTTTTTTTTTTAAGAGGGGGGAGGGGGGCGAACCGGCAGACTCTGGCAATCCGGGTTTGATTTGCTATCCTCGCTGACTTCGCCTACGTCAGACTTTTACGCCAGAACCGCATTTTTTTTATTTTCCTCCTGAGCGTTTTCCTTCTTTTGTCAGCACACTCCAGGAGGAAGACTAACATTTGGACAAAAATACTTGTCCTCCCTCAGACAATAACCTCAACGTTTCCTCTCATTATTTCTTCTACATTTACCGACTACGATTTTCCATCGGCGCAACGGTGGTTTTCTTTTTTTTCTGTCTTCGGCCACCCCTGTCCGACTTGTGGTGTTCACCCTTTTTTTGGTTGATTCTGATATGAAATATGATGCCAGAGGATCTTTGCGTACATATGCTCGTGAAGCCGTGCATTATACGAAACGACGAAACACGTTTGAAATTACAAGGGAAGACTTCACAAATTATATGTCAAGGACAAGAAGGAAAAGATCACTGCGTGGCAAAAGTTGCTAGCGTTGCGACACATGCATTACACTGGTGTTTGCTACAAGGGCTCGGCGAAGAGGCGTATATGGTTAGCACTGTGGATATCTTTCTTCTTTTGGTTTGTCTTCTCGCCTGTTTTGTTCTCTCAAGAACCTGGTTACAGAAAGTTCCCACACCTTGTGACACATAAGGATGATAGGGAAACAGCGGGACGACGGATGGGGAAAGGGCTTTGATACCACTTATGACACTACGTTTACGAGCAGGGTAGGACAGGATCTGGTATTGAAGAGAGTTACCATCAGCAGTGGAGGAAAGGGACGTTACACCCGGGGAGCCACTGGTACTCGGCTGGCTGGCTGGCGAGCAAGGCAATACGGAGGTGGCTCGGATGATCGAAGATGGGCTTTGCGAAACTCTCGGGGTGGCTTGATGCGATGAGAAGGGCAAATCTATGCCGGGGCCTGAGAAGATAGTGATGGTTTTGAGAAGGAGACCAGAAATTCACACGCAAGAAAAGAGGGAAGAATAGAAAAAAAGAAAAAGAAAAAAAAAACTTTTTTTTTTGGGACAGGGCGCTGGGCTAGCTGGGTAGCTTTCGGATCAGTGGTTACAAGAGGGAATGTTGGCACTTGTGGCTGGCATGTTCTAGTTAGTAACGGGCTGGTGAGCTACACAGCAGCAGTCTGAGCAATAACTGAAAAAAAAACACAAAATTCTGTCTCATGATGTCTATCAACAAAGTGTTGTTACTTGTGATGATTCGGTGGGTCACAGACATGACACATTCCGGCTTCGTAGGGGCGATGACGCCGAGTACAAATTTCGACGGCAAGATACAGTTGCCAAGTGGCACAACACGGCGACAGTGATGGAGAAAGATAAATGGAGTGGTAGTAATACCGCTACCTGGTTCAAGGAACACATACCCACGACTGTGCCTACGGCGGCGCGTCAAGCCAGATACGCAAGTATCGTCGTGTCGTTATCACAGCATGTAAACGCTATTGTCCTATCTACGTTTGTTTTTCCTTCTTTTTCTGGGATTTCACCCACTGAGACGCCTAGCGGTATGCTTTTCCTGTTGATAAGATCCTGATTCGACGATGGAAAAAAGGAAGAAATAAGAAGTAAGGGGGGTAAAGAGAGAAAAGATAGAAAAGATAGAAAAAGATAGAAATAGTAAAGATAGAAAGAAAAAGAGATAAAGATAGAGATAAAGAGGGATAAAGATAGAGATAAGGATAGAGATAAAGAGGGATATGGTAGAAAGAAAGAGGGGACGGAAAATGATGACATGTATCTATTATCCTAGGAAAGCCTAATAAAAATAAACGATACAAGTCAAACTGCCCGTCTCTGAAATTTCATCCATTTCCCCCCCTCAAGGCGTCCACTTTCTTTACGACGCATCAGGGTCAATGAGAATACCAGCACTTGAACCCTTATCCGCTTCGTGTCGGTCACTCTATTCTACCTATCAATGCGTCCACTTCCCTTTGCAGCGCATCAAGGTCGGCGAGGATACCAGCACTGTTATCCCTAGCCGGTTGGTGTCGTGCCGGAAGATTCGCCTCCGACTTTTTCAAGAACGTCGCATTGTTCCCGCTGGTGCTGCGATTGCGCGGCGGGGGCGGTGGGGGTGGAACAACGGATGAGCCTTCGCCGCGAGATCGGGTCTCGGGGGCTATGTGTCGATGCGATGATTCTATAGTGTGGAGATTGGGAGGACGACGAGTCGAGGATTGACGTGCTGCGGGTGGTGGTGGTGGTGGTGGTGGTAGTGGTACCGGTTGGGAAAAAGAAGGACGTGGAGGAACCAGTTGGGAGAAAGAAGGACGTGGAGGAACCGGTGGCATTGAAGATTTACTAGAATAACTGTCTAGTGGGGGGGTTTCAGATGGCGGCGACGAATATGCAGGCACGGCGTCATCCGAGTATCTTGATGTTCGAGCCGTTGTCTTGAGTGACGACATACTTGAAGTGGAGAGTTGACTTGATTGTCTGGGTGCGGTGTGAGGTCGTCGTGATGGAGGTGGTGCTGGAACAGAACCACTTGGTCTGGCGCCCTCGGAGCGAAAGACCGGTTCCGCTGATGGAAAAGTTGGCCGCAGACCTTCGATATCGGCCACTTTGGTATTCTCAGGTCGTGGGAGGCCACGCCGCGGAGGTGGAGGCGGCGCTGGTGCTGACTTCTTGCTCGTGTTGTCTCGACGCACTACGGACTCGACTTGCGGTGGCAATGCTTCGAGTTCACCATGTGTGGCGAGCTGTGCGCCGGCGTCTAGGCTGCGTCGTTGTGATGATAGGGTTTGATGCCTTGCACCGAGTGCTTGCGTCAAGACATCATCACCTGCGCCCCGCGAAAGATGAGGAACTGACTCATGCTGTCTGATGGATTTGCCATGTCGAGAGCTCGGAGGAGGCGGGCGTGGTGGGAGCTTTCTGTCCTTGTTGATTTGTTGTTGTGATGATACAGGAATCGAGGCCTCCTGATCTCTTTTCACTAGAACCTCATCACAAGAGTCTTGAGAACTGTCATCACTATCATCACTATCATCATCGGCGTTGTGGATGGTTCTGGGTGTCGCATTCGATAGTGACCCTGGGAGGTAAGTTGATGACTTCTTCTCGGCCGTGGACTCATGACGCTGTATTGGCATAGAGGTGGCATCATCATCAACACGTCCTGTCATGAGCAGGCTCCTGAAAGCATCAACATTAAGCGGCCTCCTCCCTCCAGCATGGGCAGCCTTGAGCACGGCGCCCTCCTCTTTCCTCTCACTTTGCAGCTTGTCCGATGCTTCAACATGCTGAAGAGTCTTGGTGAACGGATTTGCAGGCGTGGTGTTCCTTGTGGCCCTGTCGCGTGCATCATGGTTCTGCGGCGGCGGCACAGACGCAAGAGTAATGACGCTATCGCAGTCGCTCTCGTCTGTCGATGTGCCGCTGAAGGGGTCAGATGTCGGGTAATAATTGGAGACGTCAGGCGTGTCGTCAGAGAGGCTACCTAGCGGGTGGGACTCGTCCATATTCCACTTCAAATCGTCGGGCGATAACGGTGGCGGCGAGAGCACTCTTACCCGCTTGAAAGGCTTCTTCTCCATGTCATCAGATGCGGCAAGATGGTCGTCGCAGCACATGCTAGATTTGGGCGAGCTGGTACGGAAGCTGCCCGTGGCCGCCGCTGTCTTCTTGCGAAACGGGTTGGACGACATGGCTGGTGTCGTCCGATTGATCTAGACGTGACGTGGCGTATTGTGTCGTGTCGTGCTATGGAGTGTTCTGTCGTGTCGTATCGTGTTGTGCAGAGTGTCTCGACGATGCCACCGTGGTGAATGGTGGCGGCGGTGATGATCGGCAGCTTGGGAAGCATGAAATAGAGGTGGGTATATATAGCTGCAGCGCAGCCCTCTGGCCGAGACAATGCGCAGTCGTCAAGTTACTTCAGGATGGTCGGGCTCGTGGCCAGAGTGCGAACAATGCCAGCATTTTCCCTTCTGTTCGAACCCTCTGCCTCTGTTCGATCCCGCGTCGGTTCCCACGACTTGCTCCGGAGTTCAGTCCAGAACAACCGAATCCATCTCACAGGGACGACGATGTTCCGAGAAGACGAGATGCCGCGCGGGCGGTTTCGACTTGGCAATATCCTGGCCTGTTGGCAGCAGCAGCGGCAAAGCGGCCGGAACGATCGGTCGGCCTGGGGAGAGAGGGGGGGGGTTGATTCTGAATGAATCGCTGATAACAAAAACATGCAGGACGCAGAATATCCGACCAGCCCGGGGTATTCCACGGACAGATGGATCGGCGCGGACAGGCCTACACACATGTATCGTCACCCACGACCAGCTGGAGCTGCGCTGCTGCGCTGCTGCCTGCCTGCCTGCCTGCCTGCCTGCCTGCCCGCTCGCTGTGCCCAGGAGCTCTCTCTTCCTTTGATAAGTGACAGGCCGGCACGCCAGGAATGGATCAACCATTACCAGCCGTCAGACCGCTGGAGGGGTGGTGGCCGAACACCACCACCCCATCGCGCCTGCTCATGCACTTATATGATACATACATACACCCACTGTATGTACATACTATGTATGTATGTATAGTAAGTGGGTCATAGGTAATTCCGAAACTTTTTACACTAAATTTGTATGGCGAAATATTCGGGATTACCTGGAGTCACTATACACACGCACGTGCACACATGCACTTAGGTAGGTGGGCAGGAACACGACTTGGTCTGCTCTGAGCGTGACGGAACTGGTGGCGAGCTGCGCAAAGGTGGCTGAATCAATCCAACTTGTAGCAAGAAGCCACCCGGCGTGTTTTGACGAGACAACTTGGTGCCGCTCGACCTAACCGAGTGCCCGTCCACGTCCACCCAGGTTTCCTCGCATTACGCGTCATACTCGTCATTCATGAACAGCGCTCGCCATGACTGACGCCTCAGGTGCCTGCCTTGTCGCCGATTCTCCGGCAACTTGACTCGTCAATGCATGCACAATATTAATACGTACGCAACATGGTTGATGTTGCTATTTTTTTTTATTAATATCATTATCATTATTAATATTATCATTGTTTTCAAAAAATAATATAAAGCAACACAAACCATGCATGTCCATTCAATATGGAATCCTTGTTTTTTTTATACCTCTGCCCATAGGGTAGGTAGTAGTAGAGCACTCGAGATGCATCATGCTTTACGTCAAGCCGGAACAACGCAACTTCCGCACACGTGTACATGCTACATACCTACAGTAGCATGTACAGAACATGTTCATTTCTTTCAATATTCTACTGAGACAATGCCAAAAGCCATGCTATACCCAAAGCACGTATTGGATCCTCCACCACAATTCTTCGCGTCTGCCATTGCGATACACGCGCTAACACACGCACGCCCCCCATGGTAAACAAACCAAAGCAAATCGCGTCGCAACTATCCGGGAAAATAAGAAGCGCCTAGAAAATAGAACACCATAGACAACAAGTCTGTTGTATAGTCATTGCATGTCATTTCCACCTTGCCATATGTCACACCTGTGGTATATAATTACACATAGAGCCCTTCCTCAAATACTGCAAAAGGCAACGCAGTACACCGCCATTTGCCGCGATCCTCTGACCACGGGGCCGCATGGAAAACCACGCCTCACCCTCAAAGTCAACGTCGACATCAAGAGATAATCAGACAATCGCCGTGAAATAAAGAATGCAGTCATATGACAGAGAGAGAAAATACCTCTCCGACATGGCGCGACGACCATTCTCTCCCCAAAAGAGGGGAATACTGCCCTCTTCCTCAAATCCACAAGCGAATGCCATCGTCTTCAACACTGCGCGCGCGCATGTGACGCAACAAAAACAAGTCCATATCCTTTGTCGCTCCAGCCCAAACAGGCAATAATCCCGATAAATCCAGCCTCCCCTTAGCTGTGCCCTGAATAATTCGATTCCCCAAAACGCCGCAAATCCATTCGTTAAACAAGAAAGTGCATCTGATCAAAAAGACAAGAAAATAGCATTATGCCTTAGCCGCAGCAGCTTTTTTGGGAGTGGCCGCTTTTGTTGATGCACTGGCTTTTTTGGCCGCAGGCTTTGTTGTCTTTGCGACACGACCTGACTTGGTCTTGGTCAAAGCAGAATCGGGCTGCCAATCAATCAGTACAATGTCTCCATCGACCCGCAGCAAATGACGCCGAGAGGAAAAGAAAAGAGAAAAATACCTTCGCAGCAGCAGCCTTCTTAGTGGTGGTGGCAGCGGCAGCCTTCTTAGGAGCGGCCTTCTTGGGAGCAGTGGCCTTCTTCTCGTCCTTTGCAGCGGTAGCGGCGGCGGTGGTGGTGGTGGCAGCAGCAGCCTTCTTGGGCGCGGCCTTCTTAGCAGCGGGTTTCTTGACCGTCTCCTTCTTGACAGCAGGCTTCTTAGGCTCTACCTTCTTCTTGGCTAACTTGGTACCACCGGAAGGGCCCTTTGGTTGAGCGAAGAAACCCTTGTCGACACCGTTCTTCAGCGCCTTGTTGAAAAGTGAATCGAACATGTTGGCCGAGACGTTGTTCAGGTTGTTGTTGGCCTTGACATACTTCTTCAGAGACTGACGGCTAGAGCCATTGCGATCTTTAAGCTGTGTTTGAGTTAATCAGTATGTGTAGTCGCAAAAGAACTGTCCGACAGAGGAACAGCAGCAATCGGCGGGCGCAGTGACGAATGACGACGATGATCGGGCAAGGCAATCGACACGTCGCGTCGCGCACGAAACACACCGACATCCCCATACACCACACAATGTCTTGGAATGACAATCAATGCAAAAACACATACGTTGACAATGGCATCAGTGATCATGTCCTGTGATAGAAATTAGTAACGTGTTTTTAAAGAAAGAAGCTGCTTTAGCTGAGGCTAACGCGACATACCTGGTAGCTGGCATGGGTGGCCTTGGCCTTGGGAGGAGCAGCGCCTTCGACCTTCTTGGGAGGCATTGTGATGGATTGGTGGTTGGAGATTGGAAAGAAGCGCGTGGGTGATGGTGGTATTGGCAGGTCGTTTGCCAAGAGAGAGAGGGGGGAGGAATAAGTAATAAGACGCGACTGAATCTAAACTGGCGATGGAGGAGGGACGAGGGAAATGGTAAGGAGGCTGAGAAATCAAAGGGAACAGAGACAATTAAAGGCGACGAGATCGGGCGCGTGGAGGGGATGGGGCTTGTTTATATATCAAGCGGGGGGAGGAGCGCAATCAGTAGCTCTTGCTTCGCCGGCAGAGGGGGGCCGGTGTGTTGCACCAGACCGACAATAGACAAGGAGAGCCTAGAGCCGGCGCAGACACACCAGAACACCCGTGCAGACACGACCCGACACCAACACAGGGAAGGAAGGGGAAATGGAGGGGACGGGGAAGGCGAAGGGGAAGGGGACGGGGACGGGGAAAGGGAAGGGGATCCGCGTTCGCTTTCTTTCTTTCATACGCAAGACGAACTGCACAACGGCACGCACCCCGAGCCCGACGTGAGCTTCAATGTTCGTATCTGGTCGGTCCACGGCCAACTCCAACGTGCAATGCAAGCTTCTCTTGCCCAGTCTCTCGCCTTTTGGACCGGCTTCTCGCAGCGTGGCCATCTTGTCGCGCCCTGGAGGTGCAGGTGCACGCAGGCAAGCAAAGGCCAGCATCCGTTGCTTCTCAACTTAGCTCCAGGCAGCTCGATGGCCAAATTGGCGTCGAGTGTGCCGCACACGCTGCCATCCATCATACATACAGTGGGTGTACATACATACAATGTACATACAGGCCACGCCAGACCAGACCGTCAGCTCCGATGCGAGCCCAGTTGTCTGTTCCCGGCCGGGGCAGAATTGCTTTATTAGCGCGACGATGCGCCACATCAGGTGTCTGTCCCCGCCTGTCCCGTCTGTTCTGCGACTCTGCGCGCCATGCGCGCCATGCGTCGGTACCTACAAGGATACTTCGTCAGGTACTTGGCCGAGGTCCCCCGGCCTGCTAGGTGCGCATGCTTGCTTAGTGCTTTGCAGGCACCGTCTCACGCCAGATTCAAGTATCCCTGCCACATAAGCTGCGGTACTCTCCAGGTATCTCCTCACCAGCCCTCAAGGTGACATGGGTGCGGCACGTCTTCTGGACCAAAGTAAAATTCTCTTTCCCCCCCAAAAAACAATACCTGTCCTGCCTGTGCCTAATTTTCTGATTGGCCAGCCCTCAACATCACCTCTTCGCCAGAGTACCCTTCGTGTGATCTGAGATGGGTTGAGCAGCGACCGCCCACCACCCTTTTCCCATTTTCTCTTCTTTCTCGCTCTGCTTTCCATTCTTCTCACCCGGAGGATCTGACCCTCCATGTCGGTCTGTATGAGTCATTTAAATCGAATCGGCCATTCATGGCTGGGCCTTTCTTTTTCTCTCCTCAAGCAAACATGCCATCCGTCTTTGTCTCTCGTCTGTCAAACGTGCACTTCCAATGCCCATCTTCAGCCGTGGACATTCATCGTCGCATTCCAGCTTGCCATCGACTCCGCCTCTCTTGTCGCAGACAGCTGGTCGCAGGTTCTGTATATTGTCTGTCGCTATTAGCTGATATCCTTTTCTCCTGCATTTATGGTTGGTGTGCATGTTTGACGGGGAAGCGTGGCCAAAGTCACTTTTCGGCGTGGTGCAGGCAAAATGGGGGTGCTCCCCCACTTTGTTCGATTGACCTGAAGCCATCCACACAATTATCCTCTGCAGACAAAACTCCTGGCAGTATGGTAAGTAACGTAGAAGCATTCGAATGGATATTGCTCTGGACCTCGTCTTGCCCCGCGGTATCCATATTTTGTGCCTTTCTACTCATGTAGAGCCGGCGTTGGCGCGCCGCGCAGGTCGCCAACGTGCCATGCGACCGACGCGTCCGAAGTTTGGTTGGCAATGCTCTGATTGCGGAATCGCACTTCTGTCCTTCTCATCTGGCAAATACCATAAATTCTGCCGCTATAGGACTTGAATCGCTTGGTAAGTGACAATAGAGGCATGCATTGATTGGGCGTATTGTGGTGGTGGCAATTACTCATTTGCGCTGTGGCATCCACGCAGCATTGCGACCGTGAGCCTGACTAGCAACATGGCCAAAGATAAAAGAAGGAGATAGGCGCCAGCGTTTTAAATCTCGACATAATGGAAAATGTCCAGCGACACTTGTAGTCAAACTTGAAATCAAGTCGCTATTTTCTCTCAATCAAAATGCGTCGTCGCTGCCAATGGGCCATCTCTCGCTATTCGCTCTTGGACGTCGCGATGGCTTCACCCTAGCCGCCCACTTCGTTTCGACGAGTACCGGATCTACCGAGTTGGCTGAACGCATGACCATTCTGATACTTGTTTTTTTTTGCTCTATTGAGGAGCAATAAACGGAATCAACACTCGCTTTACGGGTAGTGATGGACTTAGGTCATTCGCCACACTCCACCGTGCTTGCGAACCGATATTTGCCCAAGACTGAAAACAAACGCATCATGCATATCGTGCTGGCGTGAATCGCACACAAGCTGGCGGAAATACACTACTCGCAATCAAAAGAGAAGAAATCATGCGGAAAGAAAGGACATCAGTGTTTGTCACACTTTGAGGGCACCTGCTGGCTTTCCTATCCGCATCACAGATCGTCTGCGGCATTCACCCTGTGTTCTTTCATCGCCATATCGGGGTGAAATCAAGACCTTGAAAGACGATATCAACCGACAATGGCAGAGTACGACTCTCTCGCACGACGGGGAAAACCACCCCATGGAGAGCCCTTAGATCCTGCGAAGCCCTTCTCGGAATTCGCAAGTGTCCACACTGCTTGCCCGACATTGGCGACAACTCGGCGTCCTCGCACCGCCTCTAGAACGGCTCGCTTTCTTGTCGTCGAACCATTTCGACTTACACGAGTTGTCGCGGGTGGAGCCAGAGTCAGAGGCATGTGATCATTCACGTGAGACGCTGACATCGGCCATCACCCCACACGGGCCACACCACACCATCCACCGGCAGCATGTGGGCGAGTGGACGCGACCCTACGGTTCCTACCAATAAAACCCAGGCAAGCAAGCTCGGCATAATTCTTGTTCTGGAACGGCGCACGTCCCCATTCCTCGATAGTAAGTACCTGAGTACTTCCCTCACCTACCGCCTGACCCTTGCATGATTTTACAAATCTACTTATGGCCGGCCTGCAGCACGGGACACAACGAATCAGAGATTCAGATGGTCGCATTCGAGAGACTTATCAATACACGCATTGATTGCGTGCAGCTTAGGTAGCGCCATAACAGCGCGACCAGGACCCCCTGTAGGTATGTTTGTAAAACAATCCAAAGTGTATGTACATGTATACGTTCTGTCCTCTGTCGGGCCGCCGTCGCAGACGCCGCGCCCCGGGAGGTATCGAAAAGGCCAGCTCACACTCTCCATTCAAACGTTTCATCATCAACTGCAACAACAGCACTCCTGGCCACGCACTTGGCCAACGTGTGCAGACCTGCGCTCCCACCACGAGAACATGGCAGTGAGTGCATGCCTGTAACTATTCCAAGCCTGGTCGTCTCAGCCTCAGCCTCTCCGCTTTCTTGGTTTTCGACTCTGTGTCTGGTGCGATAGACAACCAGCAGCAGCAGGGTAAGCAGGTACCTCGTTGCCAGCCTACTCTGCTCGGCCTTGGAAATCTGTACCCCCCCCCTTCCTGTCGAGTCTGGTCTGGTCCATCCGCGAACCAACACCTCCTTCCTTGGCTCGACCCTTGCTGAAGCCTTACCACGTCTTTCGGCGCCGACTCTTTCTCTGCTTCCGTGGCCATGGCCGACTATTCGCAGTATCATGCCCTTGGCCAGGGCTTCGGCTCTGACCCCAACGACCCGAATCGAAACAATGCTCCGGGCCAACCACCTTACCAGCAACAGGCTCCTGGATATGGAGCTCCTGGGCCGTATGATATGCAACAGCCATATCAACCTCAACACCCACAGCCTCCTGTGGGAGCGCCCGTCGCGGTCGGAGCTGGCTACGGGATGCCTCATGGTGAGAGCTTCCCAGGAGGCTCTGACGCCGCCCTCGCCGCGCAGATGGGCGGCATGAATCTGGGAGAGGGACAGACGAATACTGTTCGAAAAAAGAAGAAAGACCGCCACGCCCACCACACGGTCGAGCCCACCGGCTCTTCTCAGGCCTTCAATGGCATGCCGCCTCCTGGGTTCAGTTCGAATCAATTCATTCCTAGCACTGTTCAAGGACAACCTGGTGCCTCTGGGATTGTCAATCAATTTGGCAGTCCGCAAGGTACCCCTCAGTTGATGAACGCGAACCAATTGTTAACTCCAGGTAGCACTGCTTCGTTTGCCCCCGGGGCATCGGCAGACTTTGTGTCCGGAAACGCATCAGCAGACGCCGCCCCTAGTATTTCGACGTCCGGGCCTTCAAAGGTCTCTCTAGAAGACATGCCTAGTGTTCCTCTGGCCCGCGACTCTATCCAGCCACACTATCTCCAGAACGTGTATCCCACTTTCGAGCGTCACGTACCACCTCCCGCAACCTGCTCCTTCGTTGCCTTCGATCAGGGCAATGCCTCCCCCAAATATACTCGATTGACCTTGAATAATATCCCGGCCACGTCAGAAGGTTTACAAGCGACTGGCCTCCCCCTCGGATTGCTACTGCAGCCCCTGGCGCCACTTCAAGCCGGTGAAGCAGATATTCCTGTGCTGGATTTTGGCGACGCAGGCCCTCCACGATGTCGCCGATGTCGTGCGTATATCAACCCTTTTATGATGTTCAGATCCGGAGGAAACAAATTCGTTTGTAACTTGTGTACTCATCCCAACGACACTCCCCCCGAGTATTTCTGCGCTACCAGCCCTCAGGGCGTTCGCGTGGACCGGGATCAGCGCCCCGAGCTTCACCGCGGTACGGTCGAATTTGTTGTGCCCAAGGAATACTGGACTCGAGAACCTGTTGGACTGCGATGGCTATTCGTCATTGATGTGACTCAGGAATCATACAACAAGGGCTTCTTAGAGACATTCTGCGACGGAATCCTAGCTGCTCTTTATGGAGGAGAGGGTCAGGAAGAGGACGGGAATGGCGAAGCAAAAAGGCGAGTGCCTCCAGGCGTCAAGGTTGGGTTCATGACTTACGACAAGGACATTCATTTCTACAGCATGCATGTAAGTTTTGTCGGCATTCTAGACTTGGAGACTCCCAATGCTTCTTTTGCAAGCATAGCTATGAAAACACATCCTGATTATTGCCAATTTTCCTTGCTTTAGGCTGGTCTTGAGCAACCTCAAATGCTCATCATGCCCGATCTCGAGGATCCATTCCTGCCACTTGGCGAAGGCTTGTTCGTCGACCCCTACGAGGCCAAGACTCTCATCACCTCACTATTGACGCGACTGCCTGAAATGTTCTCGGATATCAAGAATCCAGAGCCTGCTCTACTAGCTACCCTGAACGCAGCTTTGGCGGCATTGGAGTTGACTGGTGGCAAAATTGTATGCTCTTGCTCTGCTTTACCTACTTGGGGTCCAGGTAGGCTGTTTATGAGAGATGACGGGAACCACCCTGGAGGCGAGCTTGATAAGAAGCTGTACACCACAGAGCATCCGGCGTGGAAGAAAGTGGCCGAGAAAATGACGGCTTCTGGCATTGGCGCGGATTTTTTTCTTGCTGCACCCTCTGGAGGATATCTCGACATTGCCACCATCGGTGAGAATCTGAACAAACCCCCTCTACCCTCTTTCCCTCCATTCTTTCCCACGTCTCGCCGCGGAATGCGATCTAACGTGACAATGTTTGGCAGGTCATATTGCAGCCATGACCGGCGGAGAAACGTTTTATTTCCCTAATTTCATAGCGCAGCGAGATGGACCCAAATTATCAGCCGAAATCAGTCATGCCGTCACCAGACAAACTGGCTATCAAGCTTTGATGAAGGTTCGATGCTCCAATGGCCTGCAAGTCGCGGCTTATCACGGCAACTTCGTACAACATACCTTTGGTGCCGACCTAGAAATTGGTGTCATCGACGCAGACAAGGCTCTGGGCGTGTCGTTTAGCTACGATGGAAAACTAGATTCCAAGTTGGACGCCCATTTCCAGTCGGCCCTGCTGTATACTACAGCTTCTGGTCAACGTAGGGTGCGCTGCTCGAACGTCATCGCCAGCGTGAGCGAAACCTCAAAGGAATCTGGCATGCGAGAACAGGGCGTTCGAACGTGTATGAAGTTTGTGGATCAAGACGCGGTGCTTGCTCTTTTGGCCAAGGAAGCAGGTACCAAGCTGGCAACGACGTCGAGTAACCTCAAGGACATCCGAAATTCACTGACGGAGCGAACAATTGATATCATGGCGTGCTACAGAAAGCACTCGGCTCAACAGCATCCTGCGGGTCAGCTTGTCATGCCCGAAAGATTAAAGGAGTTCTGCATGTACATGCTGGGACTCATCAAGTGCAGGGCATTGAAAGGTGGCGTCGAGAACTCGGACAGGCGAGTTCACGAAATGCGCATGCTACGCTCCATGGGGGCACTGGAATTAAGCTTATATCTATACCCACGCATGATTCCGCTTCACAACTTGCAACCGGAAGAAGGCTTTGCGGATCCGGAGACAGGTCACTTGAAACTACCGCCATCAATACGAGCATCTTTCTCGCGGATTGAAGCTGGCGGCGTATACCTCGTCGACAATGGCCAACAATGTCTGTTGTGGTTTCATTCTCAAACCTCGCCGAACCTCGTCACCGATCTCTTTGGAGAAGGCAAGGATTCTCTCAAGAGCCTGGACGCTTATACGTCGTCATTGCCGGTTTTGCAGACCCACCTCAATGCACAGGCGCGAAACATTATTGAATTTCTGAAGACGACGCGAGGCTCCAAGGGTTTGACCATTCAACTTGCCAGACAAGGCATCGACGGAGCTGAATTCGAGTTTGCTCGCATGCTGGTCGAGGATCGCAACAATGAGGCACAAAACTATGTGGACTGGCTCGTTCATGTGCACAGGGGGGTTCAACTCGAGGTATGACACTCGAACTCCCGACAAAACACTACCAAGCGCTTTTTCTTGATCCTTCTCCCCCTCACTCTCCTCCTTCTGTCTAAAAGCGCTTTGTTAACATGTACCTGTAGCTCAGCGGCCAGCGCAAGAAAGAAAGCGAGTCTGATTCGAACGCTTTATCCAACTTTACCGGACTGCGACCATCAATGTGGTAATAGCTCGACCACTGGAGCATGGAGATGGTGATGACAATTGAGAAAAGAAGAAAATAAAACATAATCAAGAGAGAAGCCAAGGAGGTGTGCAGACATAAAAAAAAATACGACATAATGTGCTGTAAAAATGGTGCTTCACTTTTCACCGTTGAGAAACAAGGCACTCAATGTTGACACAGCGGAGAGATAGCAGAACAAAGATGAAAAAAAAAAAAGTTGAAATTTTTAGAACCAACGATGAAATATTTCTTGCCTCGCACCCTGGACCAGTTCAAAAGATATGTAGAGTACAGAAAAGAAACCTGGAGCGACAGCTCAAGTAGAGGAGGGACCGCGGCTGGCAAGAAGAGAGGAAAATGTCGGATCGGACTGAATCAAGACCACCAGTCCCGAGACGACTTACGCGAAACTCCAACAAGCCTGTTGGTTGACCAGACGTCGGTTTCAGACACGACGCATTATCCTTCCTAATGCAAGCATGCAACGATCTTTCCCCTTCCAGGCCCTTGAGGCTGATCCTAGCCATGCATTGCTTCCCCATGGTGACACATTAAGAACGCCCATTCGCCGCCCGCCGCCCGCCGCCCGCCGCCCGCCGCCGCCGTGTCCGAAGCGCGTGCCCCTCGTTTTGTTCTTTAGACACGCATGTGAGGAGAGCTACCATGATGACTACCTGGTCAGGGCTGAATATTTCAGCCAACTTCGGCGGTGACCCGTATATGATCTAGATGACTTGATACGCCGGGCCACGTTTTTCTGTGGCATGAATGGCAAGAGGGGAAAAAGAAAAGAAAAGAAGGAAGTAAAGAAAAGAAGGAGAAAAAAAGAGGGAGAAAAAAAAAGGGCAAAAAAGCTAAAAAAAAGAAGAAAGTAAAAAGTCGGCAGAAGAGATGAACAAGAAAGAAAAGAGACGAAATGAAACAGACTGAAACAACAGCACAGACAAACCGAATCCACTGCGTTGCATTGCGCGTGCTGAATGTACCTACATACATATGCATGTACTTGGAGACGGAAGCCATCTTGGAAACGAACCAGACCCATAACATCGGGCAGGGGAAACCCGCCCCCTGGTGAAACTTGGGAGCATTTCACATGTGGCACGCGGGGAAAGACGCCATATTGAGTAAGTAGCATGACGGGCCCCGAGAAGGATAAAAGAGAGGGATGGATGGGAAAAGGGGAGGGGCAAGCAAGGGGGGAGGTGGTGCGGGATCTCTGTTCAAAGATGCCGAAGAGGGGCAGAAAAAAAGATGACACGAAGAGAGAATCTGCGCAGAGAGGGGGATGAAACTCGTGGTGGAAAGGTGAAATGTGACCGAGAATTGACGTCTTTTTTTTTTATGTTCCTGGATTTTCCTTTGAGCTTTGCGAGGGTCGCGAAAATCAGATGGGGGGCAGGAAGAAGGAGGGAAGGAAAGAGAAGCAAGACCACGTCCCCTTTGCCTCGGTTCCACCCTGTTTTGAAAATGGAGGGGTTGACGTCTTTTACTTTTGGTTGTCTCTTTTCTTTTTTCCTCTTCTTTTTTCTTTTGGAGAAAAATGAATATACATGTATATAAACGCACGCAATGCACAGCTCGGAAAACCAGGGCTCCTCGGATAAGCTCGTTCGAACCTGCGTGCTCGCTCTTGCCATCTGAAGCCCTGAATACATGTGTATGTACATGTGTACATGTGTACTTGTACCTGTGTACATGTGTATATGCTGTACATGGAAGCACGTACTCGAAAGCACGTACTCAAAAGTACACTTGCTCAATTGCCTGTCCCGACGCCCATGCATACAATCAACCGCAGAGGCCCAGCTTCCGGATAACCGCTCTCAGAAACCCAAAAGATTTTCAAGAAAAGGGAAAAGAGCGCCCCCTCCCTCCCTTTCTCTTCCACCCACCCCTCGTCCTCGTTGCTGGGCGTGTTGAATCAAAGCCTCTCGGAGCTGACGGTGCCTTTTTTTTTCTTCTTTTCTTTGGCGCAAACTGTTTGCTTGTTTTGTCATCCCTCGCGCATACGACTATTGAACCTCCTCCCCTCCTATCTCTCCCCTTCCCGCCATTCCCGCCATTTTACCACCGCTCGAGCCGAACCGCCCGCTTTCTCGAATGGGACGGCCCGAACGTCAAGGAAGTAAAAAAGGGGGCGCGTCTGATGCGGCTATTTGAAAAGGGATCTTTTCTTTTCTTTTCTTTTCTTTTCTCGTCTTGGCTACTTAGGCCAGATTCGGACAAAAAAAAAAAAAAAAAGGTCGAGATGTTGTGTCTCGGCAGGGGTGCAAAAAAAGGCAGGGTAGGAGAGGAGACGGAATTGGGCCAGCTTTTTTTTCTTTTCTTTTTTTAATTATTATTCCGGCTAACTTGACTTATGTAAGGCGAGTTTTGGGGCCGTTGCCGCGCCAGATTTGGTTGTCCGTCCCCCTTTCTCCCCCTTCCAGCCCCTGATTTTTTTTTCTTTTTCCTTCGTCAGCCATGTGTTATCTCGGACCATGTGGTGCCATGTCTCACAATGACTTGTCGTCGTCCATGACGCAGCATTAATGAAAGAAGGGGATTTGAAAAACATGGGACTGTTTTTTTTTCCTAAAAAAAGAAAAGAGAAAGAGAAAGAAATACTATGTCATCCTGAGCGGGCGCGCTTTTCCCTCTTTAGATAGTACAGCCTGATCGTTTGCAAAGATTCACTGTGTCATTTCATATCCTTTAGCCGTCTTCTTTGATAACTTTTCTTTCTCTGGCTCTTTTTTTCTTTTTCGTTTTTTTTGTCTCATTTAAAGGAATGTATATAAATTCAACGAATAAAACTTATTAAACCCAAGTATATAATTATAAATACACAAATAAAACTCAATAAATCATTGAGAGCCTCAGGTCTTTTTAATATATATTCTACACGACCGAGGGATATACTCTCAAGACTTGGCAATTTAACAATTTACACCATTTGGATTTGGAGAAAACGAATTATGATAGACCAATTGCAGTATCGACAATCTATTTATCAAACCCGGGTCAAATAGCTCAGGTACCCCATGAATAATGATAATAATAGTAATTTATTATAAATCCTTAATAATGAACTGATTCCGTGGTACACCGCCCCACTCTTAGCAAGGATAATGCAACTAAACTCAAGCACCCATTTTTTTTTAAAAAAAAAAGCCCTCGGAATTTAAATGTATATAAAGGATGAAATAAAACAACATGGCTGTTTGTGATATTGGGGACATGGAGCGACAGCACCCATCTCTGTGGCTCGTCACACGCCGGACCAATCGTATAATTTTGCCTCATACGGGCTGCTCGGGATCGACGGCGCAAGGGCTCAATCCTCGGCCGCGCGGGACGCGGGAAGGATGGTCAAATCAACGGAACAAGCGACCCTAGGGAGAGAACCATATTTAGCAAAAAAAAAAGAGAGAAAAAGAGAAAGAAAGGAGGAAAAAAGAGAGAGAAAAACAGAGATAAAGAGGAAGAAAGAGAAGAAAAGAGAAAACATGAAAATAAACTACTCGTTCGATTGCATTAGTAGGAACGATTCTAAATTATTCAAACATGGGGTTTAGGAAAAACTCTTGTCAGGTTGATAATAGACGTCATTTGCAGCAGACGTTCAAATGAATGCGTTGAACTCGGACAGAAAACCACCTCTCGTCCACTTTCACTGGAACAAGTTTTGAAGAAGTTGTTTCAAACCAATCAGTATATAAACTCCCCTTGCCTGTCTACCTCTTGTACTAGCGCCCGCCAAAAGCAAAATCGAAAAAAAAAAAAAACAAACGAAAAAAAACACAAACACAAACAAACAAACAATGGTCATGCTAGACTGACGACACCAGCGTCATTGAGCATCTATTTTCCCTCCAATTTTTCACCGAGCATCGCACCCACAAAGTCCCCCATGATAGATAACTAGTAATCACAAACATTGAAATATATGGGGAACTTTCCGTTCGTGATAGACAACGCAGATAACAAAGCGCCAGACGGGAATTGTACTTAATGAAATGGTCTCGTCTGTCGTTTTTTGCTCGTAGAATATCAGCGCTACAGCTGCCACTTACTTTCGGGTGCCGTTTTGTCTTCAAGATGTAATCATGTCCAGTCCGTACCGTGGATCGGGTTCTCGAAGTACTCGCTCAATTTCGGACGGTTCAAAGAGCGCCTGGAAAATCGACAGATCCGTGGGAGCGACTGTTGATGGTGGCATGGGCATGCGCTCTATTAATCCACTGGATGGTATTGCTGCTGTTCTGGATTTACCACCTCTTGATCCTGACCCTTTCTTATTTTTTCTTATCATCTCATCCCATATAAAGCGTGTGGTGCTTTGCGCCGGGTCCTCAAATGCAAAAACAACATAGACAAACTGCCCACGGAGGTCCGGATCGAAAAGTAGAACATCACGCCAAATTTCCGCCACCTCTTGAGGTGGATTGCGACAGCCATTGCCTAGGCCGAAGTCTCCAATGACGACTCGATTGTAATTGTTGTAAAGACAGATACGGAGAGCCCCGCGGACTTTATCTCTCATCATGTTTCTTTCCTCTGCGAAGGAGTACATGCTTCCACTTTCCTTCAGCTTGGGCCATCGCGTAGGAGGTACAGAAACAACAGGCAAGTCATGCCATTGTTCAAGTCTTTCGTATTTATCATGGGGACCACGATAGACCACGACAGCATCAGAAAGTATGCCGCCGCTGCTAGGAATAGGATAATTAGATCCAACTTGCGTGTGCGGCCAGGGGCTGCTGAGAGTTGCTGAGAGATTGCTTCGGCGACACAATTTCTCCTCGTATCCAGAACAGCCAGTTTCCCAATCACCACCAGGCCTTCGTTCGTTGGCGGCGCAAATAAAGGGAATCCGGACTCTCGAGCCGCCCATGGCTTCACTCGCTTGGCTGTCAGCAGCAGCATACGAGATGGCCGTCATGACTGGATCTCCAATCTCGATACGGAAGATTGGAGGACGAGTGCTCAGGTTGTGGCGCGAAATCTCCAATTCTGTCGTGGGGTGACTATAAAGAAAGGAGAATGGTGGAAATATTTCGGCATAGTTGGCGTTGATCAAGGGTATGAAGTTTCTCTTTGTGTCGGCTGCAATTTCCGAGGGCTTCACCCGGGTAGATTTAATCACAGGAACCATGGTTGAAGAAGCCGCTGTAAGCAGCAAGAACGGAGTAGGATGCTCAATATATTCCGCAGTCAGAGCCGTAGACCTATTGCGAGAGATGTGTCGTAGCGAGCGAATACATGGACATTGAAGCTGATTTGACGGGACTTTATACTTCCAAGACCCGCGCTGCCGACGACAGATTCAGAGATATCAATATAACACAGAAACTGGGAGCATGAAGCTACAAAGAAGATTGACAAAGTCTCGACAAACGTTGTGTAACCAAAGACACAAAGAATATGAATCATTCCTTTTGGGTCATGCTCATTAAAGGGCGAGATATGGAGGACATGATTACCACCATAGACGAGGTACGAGCCAATATATGAGAGATAGTCGGGCAGTTGGCGGCGAATTAGTGCGCGGATTACTGCTTCCTCTTTTTTTAAACTACCATACCACGGCCGTGTCGCCCCAGGTGGGGGAAGTGGTGGTGTCTTGCAAGTATAGCATCCCGTCAAAGCACGAGTGCACAAACCAGCCATACTAGGGGAGTAGCGAGGGGGTTTTGGTTGCAAAAAAATAAAAATAAAAATAATAATAATAAGAATAGTGTGACGTGGTCCCGAGCTCTTCTGCTCCATTGCTTGCTTGCTTGCTTGCTTGCTTGCTTACTGACTTACTAGGCAGGGGAAAAATTGCTAGGACAGGCAGGCAGGCAGTCTGTCCCCGAGGCGCAAGGGCAAGGGCCGCGAGACCCTTCCTTACGCAGGCGCAGGCATTTCTGACACAGCCTTAGGTCCCAATGTCGCTTTTGGTTCTTCTCCTTGTCGGTAAACAGCCATGTCTTTGCTGTAGGTCGCACTCGGCACATGAGGACAGCCGAAAGAGAGCAACAGTGGCAAGACAAGGCACGAACCCTCTCAGGCAGGCTTCTTTTCCTCCACAGCGAGGAGTGCTGCCAATCCGATCTGTGGCACCTCATCTCGCCTTTGTCCAACAAGACAATGTCGTGGATTAATGAACCATCCATCAAACACGGTTGCAGACGGACGGGAGTAACGGAGACACGGGAACATCTTGGCCCCGTTGCTGGCATGTGGCCGACCAGCGTGCTGCTGTGAAAAGCCCAAAATGGCCTTCAAATACCGATTTGTAGCAGACAGGCGTCTTGCACGAAAGCGAGTGGCGTGCAGGGTTTGTGGTTGGTCGGATCGAGCACTCATCTGAGACACATTCAAACACAAGAACGGATGCAAGACAATGGTCCAAGTATGCTGAATCGATCCTCAGGTCAGAGTATGTCATAATCGGTCGAGAAATCAGGGTCTGGGATGGTGTTGGACTTGGAGAAGAAAGCAGTCGATGAACCAGACGCCGTTTAAGATGAAAGAAGGGCACAAGGACGGCACTGCAGGAGCATAGCAGGCATGGAGAGTCGGAGACTGCAGACTCGGCCGACGATCCTCTTATCTGGTGTTTAGCTTGATAGGTACGTACCTCGATGACCCGACAGTCGAGCTGACAGTCGAGCTGACCCGACAGTCGAGTTGATGTGATGCGACGAGTGGGACGAATGGCCGGTTAAACACGCCGAGTCTACACGATACAATATCGAAAAGCCTGTGAGAGCCGGCAGCAGAGTATCAACTTGGTGAGCACACACGATGCCACCCGAAGGTGCTCGCAACCAAGTGCGTGAAGCGGGAGGATACCCGAAATTGCTCCGATGCACGAGAGCAAAGGGAGGGCTGCCAGGGTAGCAGCGGGCGGTTCAATCTGCCACGTTGGCATTGCTTGAGGCGGAGGTCCAGGTCATATCGAGCGGTCTGGACGGAAATGGCCTGGACGGTCCAGATGGTCTCAATGGTCTGATAGTGTCGGCGTTAGTTCCGCTGTCTGCAGCCGTTCTTTATCGACAATCCAGCCAGACGAAGACGATTGACGTTGTTTGAGCTGGGTGGCGGTAGGGTTCGAGCTAATGATGGTCATCGTCATCTACCAAGTGCCTACTAGGTTCCCATTATCCACTATCCACTGCCTGGGGGTGGTGGGTCGGCACCGAGATACCTGCCCAGTACTTGCACCCAAAAGCCGGATCTGAGTGTTCCTACTCCGTCATCTAATTGAGCAACCAACCAGCCAAAGACGGCAAGGACGTCCCGAGTCTCGTCTGATCGGTGTCGCCTCTCGAGTCGCGCGCAGCCAATAGGCCCGGCCCAGTCCTTGGGCAAATTCGGAACCAGACCAGACCGCTTGAACGCTGGAGAGACGCCGACTTGACCTGAGCTACTTTCAGCTACCTTCAGCTACTTTCCAGAAGAAGCATTTCCTCGTCACCCGCCCCGGAGTCCCCTCTATATCTCCATTCGTGGTTAGCGATGCGATATGGATAAAAGTAGGAAGGTGTGGGTTGCTTGTGCTTCTTGCCTGAGCCCGAGGAATCCGACGCGGACCCACTTTGCACTTCAGGAACCCGCTCACTTGTGACTTGACGGTCTTTTGTCTTTGATATCTCGAAATCTCATCTCAGGGCTCACCTCGTCAATGACGCTTCACGCAAAGAAGATTTACTTTGAAACCGTTGACCTGTGCTTCGCTTCGAGCTCATGAATCTACTGTGTCCGAGGTCGATCCGCGAATCTCTGCTGCAAGTTTCTACGCGCCACCCCAATCCCCCAACGCGCGAGAGACGTCGGCGTCAACATGGTGAGGCCAATTCTCGTGTCCCAGGCCGTCCCCACTCTTCGACTACCTCCATCAGCTCGCCCATGCAACAGGAAGTATTCGGTACGAATCATTGGCCAGCAACCATCGCAAGCCATTAGGACGGTGGCCGACCTCAAGGCATGGCGGCCTGAAGCGAATGTCCCAGACGTGGAGGTTTGTGGATGGGTGCGATCTGTTCGCAAAAGCTCAGGCGTCCGCTTTGTCGACATTACCGACGGATCCTCTATGCGGCCGATGCAAGCAGTTATCGACAAAGCTCTTGCGATAGGGTATGATGCCTCCGAAAGTCCCCGCGTCGTGCTTCAAACATGTTGTTATCGTTACTGATTGTACTCGTCTTGCTTTTGCCAGCATGCGACCCGGCGCTGCGGTTCGTGTGAAGGGAACGTGGTACAATACAGCCTTCACAAAGACGGATGCCGCGAATGAGCCTTTCGTTTCTGGAAATCCTCTCGCAAACAAACAGGTGGCATCGGACCATTCTGGAATGAGCCAGAATGCTCATGGACCTCAGACTGTGCAAGAACTTCAAGTAACCGCGGTTGACATTCTCGGCAACTCAGATCCTCAAGTGAGTCGACTTGGAAGTATTCGAGGGTATCGAGCCTCACACTAATACCTTTGTTCGCGTGAAACACACACAAAAAAAAAGACAAATCCCATCCAAAACAAATACCAGACACCAGAGAGCCTGCGATACATTTCACATCTCCGATGTCGAACACCACTAAACTCTACTCTGATCCGTCTACGGTCTGATGCTATCGCCTTAGTCACGAATTTCTTCTTCAAGGAGAAATTTCAGCAGACACATCCCCCAATCATTACTTCCTCAGATTGTGAAGGCGCCGGCGAGGCCTTCACCGTCAGGACTGGTTCAAAGAAAGAATTTTTCAGAGACGCTAAGTATCTCACTGTTTCGACTCAGCTTCATCTTGAAGCATTGGCTCAATCTGTTGGAAATGTGTGGACACTGTCTCCTACTTTTCGAGCTGAGCAGAGTGACACGTCTAGACACCTGAGCGAATTCTATATGCTCGAAGCTGAAATGGGGTTTGTCGAGGGCATGGATGAAGTGATGGATTTGGTTCAGAAAATGCTCAGGAGTCTTGCAAATGGACTCAGGGAATTGCGGGCCGCAACCGAGCTCGAAAATAACAGAATCGACTCTCGGGACCCCGCTGAAAGATTGGCGTTTGCTGACTTGGTGAAAAGAGAAGAGCTACAGCGGCGCTGGGCAGGGTTATTATCTCATAAAAAGTGGCCCATATTGACTTACTCGGAGGCCATTGAGCGTCTTCAACCTGTTGCTGATCAATTTGAGCATAAGCCAATGTGGGGTAGTGGCCTTCAGTCGGAACATGAAAAGTACCTGGCAAAAGAGGTTGGCTACGACAAGGCGGATGATGCTTACCTCCCAATTTTCATCACTCAATATCCTCGCGAGATCAAAGCATTCTACATGCTTCGCTCAGCATCGTCTCCACCTCAGGGGGAAACTGTAGATTGCTTTGATCTACTGGTTCCAGACCTCGGCGAGCTGGCGGGAGGTTCCATGCGCGAGAATCGCTTATCGGAGCTTGAGCGCAGCATGACGTTACACGGACTAGAGGTGCCCAGAAACAAGCAAGAAAAGGCTAACAGTCTGGGCTGGTATCTGGATCTGAGACGATGGGGGTGCCCACCACATGGAGGATTTGGTCTTGGATTTGATCGCCTTCTTAGCTATCTGAGCGGCGTGCCAAATATCCGTGACGTTGTAACCTTCCCTCGTCACTACCAACGCTGCGATTGCTAGAGCTTCCCATCGGTTAGGGATGTCTCAAATTGGATACAATTTTTTATTTCTCGATCCAGCACCACCTAGCATGAGAGGTTATCCGGCCTGATAGTGTGGGCGGAGTCCCTGCTCACATGATGGGCAGTCTAATAATGATTTTGGCGGGCAGAGTATTGTCCGCATGGAGACACAGAGCTCAGGTTCGTTCCTGTGGAAGCAGAAGAGTTGAGAACTCGAGATGGTCTGGTGTCCCAAACGGCGCGGGACACTTGTCGTTTGAAAGGAAATTACGACCAGAAGTGGAATTGTGCCGAACAAAAAAAAAAAAAAAAAAAAAAAGAAGAAGAAGAAGAAGCACAAAACGCTATCCTGATCTTCAACGCTACATGCCCAATTTAGAAAGGAGCTTATGTGAAGCTCGATATCTCGGCTCGACCCCAACGCATTTGTGCGGATCTAGCCTATTTATTCCCACAATAACGGGTTTCATCTTGTAAGGGGGCTGATCATAAAAAAAAAAATTAACACTGATGTGCAATGGGCCAAGGCGGATCCCGTTCAGTTAGACGGAATAATGTAATAATACTTGTTCACGGAGATCGCATCGATATGGTGGTGGTTGGTTTGTGCAAGACGAGCTTGAAACTTTACGCTCGTTACAAGGAGAAGAATTACTGACTTCTGCCAGACCATCGGACAACATGCAAGTGACGGGCGAGAACATCAACAAATTGCCAAAATCTGAATTCACCTGCTGCACACTTTTATGAGATACGATGGGTCAAAATCCGCCGCCGCCATGTTATCCCTTCTCCCCCCCCCCCTTCTGTCTGCGTCCAACATGTCTCTCGCCGCTCAGACACCTACTCAGACGATCGCACAAGATCTACCGTCGCGCAGTGAAACGATCCGCCAATGCTGTTGACATGCTGGAAGGGACACATGATGGGCGACATGCCAAACTTGTCGGCTATCCAGGACGCGAATTGTGTCTCCTCGGCCTCGATCATGATTCTATTCTCATCCAGGCTCAAAGCATTGATGGCCAGCCGTGGGGTGCACATGAACATGGGAGGACTAGGAGGCTCTCGTGGCTGGAGCTTGAACGGATAGGCATGCAATTCCCAGTCTCGAAAGACGTCGTGTTTACGTAGGGCTTCCTCACTGACATAATCAGGATAGTAGACAAGAAGACCCTTTCGCAGCGGCAGGATCGTGGCATCAATATGCATGGCATGCTCGTCGTTAGTGTCGAGGATTTCGACCGAGTAGCCCTGGGGAACGATTGCCTGGAGGTATTCGACGCCCTTGCGATTCGTGACGTGACTGAGCTGCCCGATGATGGTTTTCCCAAAGCGCATGAAGTCGGCAGCGTCGAAGGCCGCCCTTGATTCATTTACCACCCAGCTTCCGCTGACGGCCTTGGTGTCTTGATCGTAAATGGTGTCCCGCCCAACAATACGCGGCGCTCGGCATATTCTCCCAGACGAGGTCTCCGATTCAAGTTCCTTGAGAATATCCGCATATGCCAGATCAATCTCGTGGCGCCTGCAGCCCCATGAAAAGTGCGACTCGATGAGTGTGCTCCCGACCGTCAGAAGCCCGTCTCTTGGCATCGCACCAGTATATCCGCCCTCCTTGACCCAATCAACCAGCCTGGGTCTATAAACCCGAATCCCCTGGCCCTGGAGTATGGATGCGAAGTGATCAAGCTCCTCCTGCGCCTTGTGCAAAATGTCCGCCGGGAAAGGATTATTCGGCTTGAACATGTCTTGATACTCGGGCGGCATGGTAGCCTTTATCATTCGGGCAGGCTCTGAGGGAAAAGCCGAATTCTCGGCGCGACCAACGATGACGGCCTTGAGGGGCGACCATTCATCATCAGCCGAAATGGCGAGCGATTTCTCCTGCGTCATTGTGATAAATGGAATATGAATTGATAAAGTTGAAAAGAAGAAAAGAAGGGAAGATATTTCTTGGTATGATGTTTTTTTTTAAAGCATCGTCGTATGGATTTATATATTGATATCAATGGCGTTCTGTACCGTCCGGTAAAAAGGCCGTGCATGGTTTTCAAACCTCATCTGTATCATTATTGTCGATTTATTACCGATTCGTCGTCATGATCGTTTCATACAGTAGCCGAAGCCTGCAGCAGAACATTTTTGGAAAACTTCATGCCTTAGTACTACACAATGCAATCACCACGCGCTGCTTCCCACATGCAGGCGTTGCGAGAACAGGAAGGAGATCTAACATGGGAAGGGGGGAAGGATGGTATGTTTGATTATTTTTATTTTTATCTTATTTTACTTTAAAAAAGAGGAAAAACAAAGACAAAGCCAAAAGAGAAGAATAATCCGCTTGAGGGATTAACAATTGACAACTCAGTTATGACGAGCTGCAAGTGCCTGTTTCTGCAAGCACTCGGCACGGCACGGTACGTACGGCACGGCGCGGCACGACGCAAAAAAAGGCCAAAGACACGGCTTGTATGGTTGAGTTGTTTATGGGTGCCGGGTGCTAGGTGTCTGAAGGAACTTTGTTTTCTTTTCCATCACGGGAATGAGCATGTGTTGGTGGGCACATGGCTCAGCGGCACGGAAAAGCGGCGCGGAAAAGCGACATGGAAAGGGGTGTCTTCGGGATTCGGATCAGACGCAATCCAACCACGACCACTCTTCGCAACAACAGGCCACTCTCCATCATACCAGACCAGGCACGGGAGAGCGTTCGTCAAGCTTGGTATTGCTCTCCTCGGTTGCAGATCAAAAGCACAAGATGCCGTCCCGGTGGTCAACAACGCGGCTCCTCTTCATCGCCCTCCTGCACCCCCACCCTGTCCTCCCCGTCGTCGCTTCATGCCCGTCTCCATGTCCATCTCCATGTCCATGTCCATCCTTCCCGCCGCCCCTCATCCCCATCATCGTCCACACCTGGTCCGGCCCCTTCACGGCCGCCGCCTCGGCCGCCGCGACGGTGCTCCGCCGTCCGCACGCATCCGTCCTCGACGCCATTGAGGCCGGCGGCTCGGCCTGCGAGCACAGCCAGTGCGACGGCACAGTCGGCTACGGCGGCTCCCCCGACGAGGACTGCGAGACCACGCTCGACGCGCTCATCATGGACGGCCACACCCTCGACGTCGGCGCCGTGGGGGCGCTGCGCCGCGTCAGGCACGCCATTTCCGTGGCGCGACATGTCCTCGAGCACACCGAGCACTCTCTTCTCGTCGGAGAGCTGGCCACGCGCTTCGCCCTCGAGAGGGGCTTCGCCGTCGGGAACCTCTCCACCGAGGCGTCGGCCGCGTCGTGTCTCGAGTGGAAGAGCAAGGGCTGCCAACCCAATGCGCGACGAGCTGGCCCTGACGTGGTGCCTGATCCTGGCAGGTTCTGCGGCCCGTATCACTACCGTCCTCATCACCATCGGCCGCTGCCCGGGGACAGCCCGCACGCCGCCACGATCACGACTGCGAGTAGGAAGAACAAGCACGCGGCAGACACCATGGCCAGCGGCAGCAACATGCACTCCCACGACACCATTTCCCTCATCGCCCTCAACGCAACCGGGCACATGGCCGCCGGGAGCACCACCAACGGCCGATCCCACAAAATCCCCGGCCGCGTCGGCGACGCCCCCCTGCCCGGCAGCGGCGCCTATGTCGACAGCCTCGTCGGCGGGTGCGGCGCCACCGGCGACGGCGACATCCTCATGCGCTTCCTGCCGTGCTACCAGGCCGTGGAGAGCATGCGCAGCGGCATGCCGCCCCGGGCCGCCGCCGAGGATGCCATCCGCAGAATGCTCGCGCGATACCCGGACGTGCGGGCCGGCATCGTGGTTCTCGACAAGACGGGCGAGCACGCTGCCGCGGCCAGCAACTGGTTGTTCTCGTACTCGTTTCGCCGGGCGGACATGAATGAGACGGAGGTGGTGGCCGTAAAGCCGCTAGAGGCTGATGATGATGATATTGACGCTGATGATGCGGCGTCCTGGACGGACCTATGAATGAATCCTATGCCGTGCTTTCAACTACGAACCCTTGCATGGGGAAGAAAGGGAATGCATCAAAGGAAAAAGTAATCAAACTATGAAGATAAATAGTGACAGACAGAGCCTGAGAGAAGGTAAAATAGATAAAAAAAAAATCCAACGCTACCAAGCCCATGGAAAGAATGAACGAAACATGAAAATCATCCCTGCCAAACAGTCTTGGCCTTCCATCCTGCCCCCCTTCGTCATGCCTCTCGTCACACGTACCAGCTTGAAACGCGGTCTGTGGAATTGCCGTCTGGTGGCATGCATATATTTGCCGTCCAATAACTTCCATAACCGAATGCAGATCCGAATGCTGTCATCATCCGTTGATACCTGGTTCATACATCGTCATCGTCATCATCATCATCCATAAACATCTGTTTTTCCAAAATCCACCCTCAAACACCCCCTAAGCCATGACAAGTTCCGTCCTACTTTCCCGTTCTTTCCTATCCTTACTCTTGAAGAGCGCCTTGAGCATGTTCTCGCCGTGACTCTGCGTCTTGGGTCGGCAGATCAGCTCCATGCCGTTACTTCTGCGCCCATCTTCGTGCATACTGACGCTGCTCCTGTCCCCCTTGTCTCTTTTGCTGGATTTGCATGAGCTCACGTCCGAGTCGGCGCCGTAGATACTCTCTACGGTGGCTCTTCTGCTGATCCGGCCTTCGGGCGCGGGCATATCCTTTTCTCTTTCTCTTTCTTTCTCTTCTTCTTTGCCTTTGCCTCTACTCGACGACGACGACTTTTCAGTCTTGCTTGATTTGGACGTTTTAGATGTTTTTGACGTCTTTGTTGACATTGCTGTCATGGCTGATTTTTCCGTCTTGGCCGTTTTTGCCGTTTTTGCTGTTTTTGACGTCATTGCTGTCAGAGCCGACTTTTCCGTCTTGGACGTCTTGGACGTCTTTGCAGTCTTGTCGGTTCTGGCGGTGCGGGTGCTTCTGTGCGAGCGAACATCAAAGTCATCCTTGCCGTGCCTGTCTCTCTGTGCGCGGTCCGCCACGGGGGTAATGAGCTCAATGTCGGCGCTCTCGTTATCCGCACCCGGCGGTAAGATGCCCCTCCGCCACGTCTCAATGGAGCTCAAATCATCGTCGACAATGAGGGCCTCCTCGATCATGCCGCCTTCCCCGGCATGGTTCTCGCTCTGGCTCCTCAGCAGCGCCGGTCTATGCGCGGCGGGGGCTTCCTCCAACGCCAGCGCGGCGGCTACGCGAGAAGCCTGTTGTTCCTGAACTCGCTTGACAATCTTCCATCCACCAAACATGACGACCGTGAGCCCGACGGCAATGCCGGTACCAATCAAGAATTGGGGTGACGCGAGAAGGGAGAAGACGGCCGGAGATCCACTCTTGAGAAAGTTGATAAATGCTGGTGACATTTTACCAACCACCGACGACAGCTCAGCAAGCGTCAGTGCGACTGAGGCGGCTGCGTCGGGTTTCTCCTGCAAGTGCTTGATCATGGATGCGGCTGAGTGCTGCACGCATTGAGCCTCATCTAAGAGAGACTCGATTTTGCGCACCAGCTGGTTTGCATAGTATTCGTCTGCCGTGGCAGGATCCAGGTCGACCCTGTCTGCCAGATCTGGGGGTATGTCACCGTATGCGAGGTGCATGTCGATTTCTTTGCCCGTGTCCGTGGATGTGCGTGCCTGATGGCTGGCAATTTCGGGCTCGGATCGTCTGCGTGGCACAAGCGTGCTCTGTTTCCAATCAGGCCCGGGTCTTGTGGTCAACTGGGTGTCACACTGCGTCAGGTTCATCCAAGAGATGCGGCTGTCCTTTGGAAGCGTCTCCGCGTAGGGACTGCGATACACTCTGTGAAGCGGAGCCCTGGTGGGCGCCTGGCTCGGGGCCGTGCTGGATATTTCACTCAGTGTCTTGAGATTGCTTGCCGTCAGCGCAGCAGGGCGGCTCCTGGAGCTGTGATGTCGATGTTTCGAGTGAGGGGAATGCGAATGGGCATGCGAGCTCGAGCGACTCATTTGAGAGCCAGTTTCGCTGCAAAGATCAAAGGAGCGCCCGCGCTCGTCTTGATAATCGGGATTCCTCCCGTAATCGTACTCGGTGTAGTACCGGGGCTCATAGCTAGCGTGTCTAGCAAGGCTTCGCGGTCGATGATGGCGATGTTGATGATGGTGTCCATCTTGGCGTTGTGTACTGTGCGAGTTGTCAAATGTCTCGGCACGCTTCAGCGCTTTGATTTCAGCCTTTTTCTCATCATACGACGCCTTGGCCTCTTTGAAAAAGGAAAAGAGCTCTTTCCCCTATTCGAAAAAAACTGTTAGTGATCTGTTGATAGTCTATGGTGCACACCAATTTTTCCAGAGCACCAATCGTCCTTTTGATGGGACAAGGGAATGGCAGAAGAATAAAAGTGGTTGAAGGACAAGAATGAGCACGGGGTTTGAAAAAGACGCAAACGCACGCTGCTAATGATCTTGCCAGAGTTGTTGACTATAGTGACGGTCTGTTCAACAGGCATGTTGGAGTTGAGAAACGGGAATTTTATCGAGCGGCGGGAAAGATTTCTTCGACCACGCAATATTCAGACGCGATTATAGTAACTGCATATTTGAGATGCGCTGCTCCAAGTGAGAAAAAAGTTCACAAGCCCGCTGAGAAGCGGTATTGAATTGACGACCCAGAATAACCGCGTGTCTCGTCTCGTCTCGTCTCGTCCCGACAGACTCGATGAACCCCCCCACTTTGAGTTGTGTCGGTGAGGACCGTGAGAGATGGGTGGATGTGACTGGAGAATAACCCCTGAAGATCGAAGCAAGTAAAATGGAGACGAGTCCACTCAGCAGTCCACCCCGAGTGCCCACTTGTTCAGCCGCGACGACACGGAGGTCAAACGAGTTCAGTGACAGTCCGAGATTCTGACGAGGAAATGGATCAATTGGTTTGCTGGACCCTCTCGTTGCGTTGTCGCGTTGTCGCGTTGCTGCGTTGGTGGAGTCACAACTCGCAGGGTCGCAAGGAAGAGCAATGGCAAGCAGGAGAAGCCGGAGAAGACGGAGAAGAAGGACGAGTAGGCAGAATGTCAATGAGGATGAGGGAATTAAGCTCTTTGTCTCCGCGGGCAAAGATGGATCGGTCTGGTCTGGTCTGCTGCGTCTGCGCCGTTTTATTTGTGTGCGCTTGCGCTGTCCGTCCGTTAGGCGCTGGTGCATGCATATAGGAGAGGCGCCGCGCGCGCGCAGTTTACTCTCCAGACAGACCCCTAGAGTCCAGACACCCTGCACTCACCTTCGCACGCCCTCAAGCCCCCACACGCCCCCCCCCAACTCTCATACCCTCACACTCCACACGGCCAACTGCCAGCTGCCAACTGCGAGGCAGCCCCAAGCCAAGACGTGACATGTGGTCGGTCTGACCAGTAGCTCCTTCTTGGGATAAGCCGGAGACGCAGATTGCCCCGCCAGAGCAGATCTTTTCAGGGAGGGATCTGACGAGCAGGCTGGAGCAGACTTGAATCCTGTCTGGAGGACTGAGGCGTCACTTCCTGCCCGGTCCCGCTCCCGCTCCCAGCCTGCAGCTGCCCAACCCCCCCCCAACCTCCTCAGCCCAGACCAGACCACGGATGTGGTGGCCTGGTGGCCCAACAATAATAAGAAGCCAGTGTACATACATATGTACGTTCCTACGTAAGTGTACATACATATGTATGTATACTCAGGAATCAGTCGGTATCAGGCCTTGACGTCTGCCACCAGCTGTCTGTGCCCTGATTGGGTTACTTCGGCGCGAACTACACGTCTGCTGCGTCATTATCCAAAACATCGTGCTTGCTCCCCTTTATTTTTTCCTGCATCACATACGCATATATATGTTTATGTATATACATGGTGTATGTGTATATATAGTATGTGCGTGTGTACATGCATAAATAATTATTGCCTGCAAAATAACCTTGTCGTATTTATTACTGGAACTAATCGCTACAAGAGCAAACTCAATCAAAGAATCCCGGCCGCGCGCATCCCTATGAATATATAAGCCACCCCTTTTTTTTTTGTTCAGAAACGCCAGAGACCCGTCCCAAGTTACAGAGGCACACTCTCGATTCAGAAAGAAACCAACTCTCCCAAAGAGCAGCCCTTCTTCGTGTACGTGTGTGTGCGTGTGTGAGAATGCAATCATTAGGTTATGCCATATACGCATGCATAACCACCAAAATTCTTTTGCCATGTCGTCATGCTGTATTTCATTCATGCCTTGCTTTCCATCTAACTTCGTAAAACTCATGTCCAAGTGCCTCAAGCAGCACCGTCTTCGACGATTTCCCGTACTTCATGCTCGTTCAACAATATTCGCTTCCCCAGTTCTTCGACTGGTACACCGTCACGCACGGCCCCAAAGTCTAGAATCTAGATTTTTATCCAGGTCAGTAAGCTTTCTGTTGTCTCAAGAGTCGTCTCAGAGAAGACCTGCTAGAGTTCGGAAACACCGGGAGCTTTCCAAACAAAAGGGAGTATCTCTGCTTACCTCGAGATAAGTCACCTGGTCTCGCTGCACAGCCGACACACATCTCCTCTCATCGAATTTGACTTGCCAGACGCCAGTAAGATCTGTTAACAAGTCTTGCACAAATTCCCCCGTCTTGACATCCCACATCTTGACCGTCTTTTCGCTGCCGCTAATGACTTTTTGTCCATCGTGTTGAAAGCAAGTGATAGCCCCAGTGTGTGCCATGAGAGTGTTCCTCCACCTTCCATTTTCTGGGTTCCAGACTCGGAGGGTAGAGTCCGCGGCCGCAGAGACCAGTCGCTCATCTCTAAGATCTAATAGCCCGACGAGCAGGGTGTGACCCTCAAGCGTGTGTAGACAGCTTCCTGTGGCGAGGTCCCAGATCTTGACCAGTGAATCCATGGATCCCGAGATGCACCGGTTGCGCTTGTGGTCAAGAACAACAGAGTACACTTTTTGTGTGTGCCCCTCGAGCTTATGCACACATTCGCCCGTACTGATTCTCCAGACACGCACAAAGCTATCGTATGAACCGCTCACCAGAGTATCGCCGTACGCCGATATTGCGCGAACAGAACTACCATGGCCCGTCAAGACTCGGATGAAATAAGGGCAGTCAGACTCCTGGGCTGGAGGCCCCGTCTGTATGTACCGTCGAGACCCGGCCTCTGGAAGCCGCCACACCCGAAGCTGGCTGTCACGCGAGCCCGTAATAATCAACGGCTTTTCAGGCTGCACGATCGGACGGCCGCTGCGATCTCTCCCCATCTCCGTGGGTAAGAGAATTTGCAAGCATCGCACAGTGCTGGTGTGACCGTAAAACACTTGTTGGCAAATGCCCCGTTCTATATCCCAGACGCGAACTGATCTATCAGTCGAGCCTGAGACAAGAACGTTGCCTTCGTACTGTAGAGCCCAGACACCACCCTCATGCCCTTCGAGCTTCTTTCGCAACTTGCCGGTCTTGGTTTCATATATGTGTATCAGCGTGTCATCACTGCCAGTTATAATCTTGTCTTCGTCGAACTGCAAGCACGTAACCACGTGGTGAGGATGGGCGGGAAAGGCCACATGGCGTGGTTTGACTTTACCACTCGTCCAGCTCCAACGAATCATGTGGTGGCGACGATAGATGGATTTGAAGAGATGGAGCTGTCGAAGACTCGGTAGTCCCAGCTGAGGGTCTGGAATGGCAATAGCAGCGGCATTGGCAGCCGACAGCGGACCCTCGGACTTGTGTTGCTTGACTCCAGACTGGTTTCTGTAGTCTCGCCCAGTAGAGACCAAGGATTCTTGTTGTGATGATCCGGATCGTCGCTTTGATCGTTCTGACGCTGACATCGCATTTAGGGCCCGCTTCCGCTTGGAACTCCTGTAAGACCTGGAACCTACGTCGTTTCGGAAAGCTCGTGTCAAGTCGTATTCAGACGCAGTGAGACGGCATTGCATGCTCAGATCTCTTTCATACTCCAAGAACCCGACAGGATCTTGCCAGCCCCAACCTTGAACGATGGCCTTGTTCAATTCTCCAGGCGCCATGCGATAGCCGTCCTTGTCCAGGAGCTCTTTCCATCCCGTTTCGTTGCGATCGACAATGTTGCGCCAGTGCTTCGACACCTGCGCAGCTCTGCACAAGTCTCGGTGGTCAAGATAGGAAAGAACATAGTATCCAAGCTCCAGGGGAAGCTGTCGGAAAAAATCACACTTGAGAGCTGGATTTACGGCGTTCGCAACAACTCGCAACGTGGGACGAGGGCATCGACGCAGAAACTGATACATCATAAAGGACTTCATTTCCGTCTTCATCGAGTCAAACGTTTCGAGAAACTCTTGCGTGTCAAATTTGAAAGGACGTTGAGAATCTCCAAACGGTGATTGCTTCAGGACCCGGCCATCACGATGTGCCACTCGAGAGGGTTGAATAAATTGCATTTCTTGTGAATCTCGTTGCTGGCAGTGGGACTCATGCGCCCAAGACAAAGCGTGGTCGCTGGTTGATGTATGAAAACTCGACTGGGCTTCGCCGTCAGGCTCGGTAATGTGTAACTGAGAAGCAGCTAAAGTCGGGGACAGTCTTGGACTCGGTAAGCTAGCATCTTGCGCTGCTACGACGTCGATTGTAGGCCTGTGATGCGCAGCAGCGCGAAGAGAGCTTTGAAGCGAGTCATCCACATCCCCAAGGGGTTCAGGATCTGCGTCTGTGATGGGTGGTGTGGCGACATTGCTGCTGAATACCGTATGTGAGTCGCTTCCTGCTGGACTAGCAGCATCACAGCCACCGGTCGGCACCTGGGATGGATCAGGAGATGCCCGAAAACGGTCGGCTTGAGAGAACCGGTCACGCTGAGAGGAGTTGTTGAGTACAGAGTTGTCGGGTGTGGCTAAAAAGCCGCTCTCCCCCCGAGACGGTGCTCCTCGAACACCGCGATTGCTTGAAATGGGCGTGCCGTTGACAGAAGTGTCGCCGCTGTCATCAAAAATTGCAGACGTTGATGTACCTTGTGTTACTGAGCGCCTCAGCTTACCTGATACAGTGTTGAGGTTGGAGGTCCGGCCTAGCCTCTGAGATGTTCTGGGTTGAACGAGGCGTCCTAAAGATGATTGGAGTGCAGCGGCAGTTGACAATTCCGAAAGGGCTGGACGAGTCTGTCGGGTATGCCGCGGGTACGCTTGGGAGGGGGAGCATGAGGCCAGGCGGATGCTTCGACTGCGCGTTGGGGTTTCGTGGAAGCTCTGCTCGACTTTGCCAGCAGCCGGAGACAAAGCGCCAGTTGATAGTGTTTTCAACTGCTTCTGTCAACATGCGGTCAGCAAAGATGGGGGGGGGGGGGGGGGGGGGGGGGAGGATCCCATGTGGTCCCATGTCACAGGCAAGATGGACGGCACGTCCTTTCTCATCAGGCCGCATCAATTGCCCTTTAGACGTTGAGCTGGGCCGTGGTAGACTTGGAGATGTACTGCTGGTACGGCGCAAGAGCCTTCTCCACGACACCGCCGGCACCGCAGTACTTGTCTACAATCTCGATACTGCGGCCAATGTATAGCTCCGGCTGGAGCATGGAGTCGAGTTCACCCCAGATAGGCTTGAAGTACTCATTGCTACGGATGCGCTCGATAAGGTCGTTCGGTTTGCCCTGTGAGAGATTACATTAGCTCGAACTGCGGTGCGGGGCATGATCAAGGCCATGCAGGACAGGGAGCCCTTTTATTTTTTATTTTTTTTGCGCAAACGAACCTCGTCCTTGACAGTGCTGGCCGCTTGGACGGACAGGATTCGTATTTCCTCGTGCGCCCTGATTGATTGTTAGCACTGGCCACTAGCGGAACTGCGATGACGACGACGATGATGATGATATACTTACTCTTGTCTGGAAGCACCCTTTGCCACCAGCTTCATAATGATCTGTTCATCGTCAGAATACTGTGTTGAGCTTCGTGTTCTTGAAATTATCCTCGCTAGTCCTCAAAACAGCAAAAGAGAGAATTATTTTCAAGCATGGGTGACGCGGCTTACGGTTTCCGTAACCATGAAGGGTAATTCCTCCAGAAAGCGGCTGCGGATGCGTTTCGGGTATACCACGAAGCCATCCGAGACGTTGTCTAGTCCGATCAGAATGGCATCGGCCAGAAGGAACATCTCGGGGATGTCGATTCCTGTGACATGTCAGATTTACATGCACGATTTAGACAACGTTGCTGTTCAGCAAGAGGGGGTTTTGTCAAAAACTTACGTCTGATGGCGGAGTCGTCGAGAGTCCTCTCAAACCACTGCGTGGACAGCGTATTGGCGAAACTGGCGGGCTTGGCCATCAAAGCGCGAGACAATGAGCAGATTCGCTCGCTTCTCATCTGATGAATCAGTTAGCGCTTCGCGCATGAGGATGGGCGTTATCAAAAAGAGGATAATCGTATATAATAGGAGAAAGAAAGGGAAACGCAAGGAAAATGCCGGAAGCATCAGAGGTAAAGAAGAGAGTGCCAACTGCTGAATGGGAAACTGGGAATTGTTGGTGAGGACCACTAAAGACATCAACGAAAACATCGGCAAAAGAAAGCTTGTTTGAACACGAGGCGAATGTAAACCGGGGAATCGCGGCAGCTAAAAGGACACTTGAAAGGAAATAGGAGACCTTACTGGGTTCCTCTTATATGGCATGGCTGCTAGTTGTCAGTACTCTTTCATTTTCATGCCTTTACACGGAAAAGTAGATGGTGTGATGAGGACTTGCCTGACGATCCGATTTGGCTGGCCTCCTTTGGCTCTTCAATCTCCTTGTTGCTCGCCAACAATCGGATGTCGGAGCAAATCTTGTGGGCACTGGCCGCCAGGCCGGCGACTGCATTCGCAACAATCAGGTCGACCTTGCGTGAGCTTCCGCGAGAAGATTAGCAAAGCTTTACCAGATATGAGCACCCCGTGCAGCAAAGAAACTCACTATGTCTGGGTGGAAATATCCTATTTTGAAGTGTCAGCAGCTTGACGCGAGTAATGACCCTCCGGATCGAGACTCACATAGCACCCAGGGAATCCAAACTTTTCACACAAAAGTTCGTTGAGCTTGTCACACTTGGCGTGATCGCCTTGGAAACTGCAGATGACAGAGAGATTAGCCCCAAGCTCAACCCTACACGTGGGCTTTATTTTCCCGCTTGTTTGCTGTTCGGAACCGGGAACACAAACATTTCCAAGAAACTGGCCTGTGTTCCAGTTGTGCCTGTTGATTGTCAGATTATTTGAAACGAGCTAATGTAAGCAAGCTATTGAGACATACCCTGTGCGCCTCGGAACTTGAGCCCGCTGCGAACAGCCTCGAGAGCCTCCAAGTCCATCATAAGATCCTGAGCCCATTGAGCAGCTGGTTTTGTTTTGTTAGAAAAAAAAAGAAGAAGAAAGAATAGCACGCCAGATTAAGACTCGAGTAACTTGAAGAGCTTACCACGGCGTCCAACAGTGATGGGCCTAGGATCATATCAGCACTTTCTGTATAACTAGCTTTGTCCTTCCTGACCCTAGTACGAGTCCCAGTGCCGCGGAGGGCGCGTCTAGTCATCGTCATGACAGGGAAAACGGAAATCAACTTACTGAGCACTTTGGAAATGGGTGTAGGCCAACGCCGGTTCGGCTACATGACACATCAGCCAACAAGTCACACTCTTTTCACGCGTGATAAATAGAAAAAGCACCATGGATAAAGAAGTAGCAGGTGCTCACATTTCCATTGGTTGGCAAAGGCTGCCAAGTTTGAAATAACCTTGGCCAGCTTGTTCCGCAGGATATCAAGGGCATCCCGCATCAAAATCAGCTCGGTATTGTCCGTCACAAAGCATGACGTGCTACCCAGATGAATGATACCCGCCGCGGCGGGCGCAACAAGTCCGAAAGCGTGCACGTGCTGTCCAGAGCGTTAGATGCTGAAGGGGTGATGAGCTGGATGGAGATAAGGGTGAAGAAGCGACTTACAGCCATGACGTCCTGTATCGGCAATTTCAGCATATGTGAATCAAAAATGGGGAGAAGAAGAAAACGGTTTCTGTTTGAAGACTCCGGGATGACTTACATGGCGTCTTATCTTCTCTTCAATGCTGGCGGCCGCAAAGTCTTGGTCGCTGACGGTGAGGTGAGCCCTCATCTGATCCAGGGCCTCGGGCGTCACGACATCGATTCCCAAGCTCGCCTCGGACTCGGCGAGTCCCAGCCAGAGCTTGCGCCAGGTGCTGTGCCTGGATCTCTGGCTGAACAGGCTGGTCATCTCATTGCTGCAGTAGCGACTTGTTAAAGAAGTCTGATATGTATCATAGGGGCTCTTCTGAGGGGCTTGGGCCTGGAGCTGCTGGATCTTCTCCTGCAGCTCCTGAATCTGGGCCTGCGTGTCTTTGGTCTGGTCAACCATTTTTGGTAGGTAGCTAGTCGCGAGTCTGATTTGATTCGTGATCACCTGGGGTAGATTTCCGAGGCTTCAACTTTTTTGGGGGGGGTTATTTTTTCTAGCGCCGCTTGAAGCATCAATTGGTTGCGAAATTTTCCTCGTCCAATGCTTGCTTGGAGGTGACTCCTCATTGGGGCATTTGTGGGGGGTTCAAAACTTACTGTCTTGGTGGGTCGTGGGTAGATTCTAATCCATCTTACACCACCATTGCGTGGCGAAATGTTATGAAGGTCGTTGGGCAGGCATTGTACTTCTAATTTCTAGTTTTCACATATGTGACATCTTCAAGCAGGCCTTGATATTGGTAAGAACACAAAATGCGATTTTTGGTTTAAAAAAAAAGAAGAAGAAAAAGAAGAAACGGAACTACTTTGAGACGCCGAATTGTTCCTCTTCTGCCCATTAGTATCATATAACATTGGCATGAGACGGAGCTTTCACGCAAGGCGCAAATTTGGCGCATACACGGCGCTAATTTGCCAATCACCTGCCTATATGTCAGATCTCGCTACTGCGAGGTCGCATCGTTTAAATAAAACCCGGCGAAACTATCTGACAGTCTATAGTATATACACGTATGTGTGTACATATGTACTATGTACAAGCCATTTACCGCGCGCGCGGCTTACTTCCACGTCTTGACCGGGCATGGTCCTGCACCGCCTCCTACTTCAACAAATGATTTCATGGGCAATGAGAATAAATTTTTTTAAAAAAAAAATCGAAAAGGGCCAAACGCTGCCGAGTCTCTGTGAAACCAAAAACGTCCGGTGGGTTTCGTGACAGTTGTTAGGCTCGTTAGCCATGTGTCACGCGCTTTGATATCGTACACCGCCGACACACAGTCGACGACGACACCGACGGTTTGTTCCCATTTAAAATCATGATTACGTTATCAGACGGCATCCACGATGATGCCGTGACCCGGAAGGAATATTAGCCGGATAGGAGGACTTTTTTTTTGTGAATTATCAGCTACATTCTTTTCCATTGATTTAAACTAAAAAAAGAACCCCAGTCATTACAGGTTTTTCTTCTTCTTCTTAGCTATGTATATTACCCATTTGGATCCACCCTACTCGGCGCGGTGCCCAACGGCGTTTCCTCCCTTTCCTGTCCTCGACACCTCCCTTAAGCGCAGACGCGCATTAAGGAAAACAAAAGTGGATACATGTGGAAATCGGGGATTTGTCCTTTTCACCGAACCCTGCTGCGGGGGGTGAGAAAGGGAAGAAAGAAGACAAGTAAAAGAATAAAAAGAGAAAAAAGGGGAGAAAAAAGAAATCACCCTTGACTTTCAATTTACCAGAGATGACGTAGTATGGAGTATATGCATACATACACCCACTGTACATACATAGTACATACACCCACTGTACATACATAGTACATACACCCACTGTACATGCGTGGATGAAGCGGCGTTCCTACTTGGAAACCTGTGCCTTTCCCGCACGACATAGCACGTACACATATAGGTGGGTGTACGTGTAGTGTGGGTTCTGGTATGTCTGAGAAGTGCATTTCGTCTTGGAGACGAGGTTACCCTCCTTGTCGGCTTATCATGGAATAAATCATAGAATAAAACTCGCAATAGAGTCCGTGACCGTGTCTGCCTTGTTCAGTATACATACATATGTATGTATATTGTATGTCCATGTGGGAAATATGAGAAAAAGTCCTCATTCCACATATGGACGGTACTGACAAAAACAACAAGAGAGATGGGACAGATAGATGGCTGGCTGGCTGATTGGCTGACTGGGTCCAGTCGACGCGAGGGAGGCCAATGGCAGGGACGTGGGAAATGAGCAGCCCCGAGTCGTGTTGCATTTGCTAAAGCGCGCGCGAAATGGAAGGACTTGCACATGTCCATGCAGTACAAGCTATTTGCACACACTCATCACTCACTTCATCAAGTTGCTTGTTGTCTTGGCTGTTCTGGTCTGGACCACGGCGGATCGGTCGGACGAACGGCCGGACACAGCAGAACAATTCTGGTCCTTTTTGCGCCCGCGGAACCGCACGATGTTCGGTGTCTGGCAGCACCGGCGGACCAAGCCAGGCCAGGCCAGATTAGTAGTAGACAGCATCACAGCCAACTTTCCGACTTTTCGTGCTAGCTTTCGGAGACGTGGCTCCAGTCAATCCGATGTCGTCATTGGTACTTGTCTGCCCGCGACGAGATTAGGCCTGGCTTTCATCTTTCAATCTGTTCTTTTCCGCATCGAGGCTGGTGTAGACAAACTTGGAGCTCTTGTTATCATGAGATATCCCTTTTGCTTTGTTTGTTGTATCTCGTAGCCGCACCAGCGGGCAGGGCCAGCCCTCAGCAGCAAATTACCAGATTACCCCGACCAAGGTTTCCTGTCCCATCGAAGCAATGCAATAGCGCGTTTGACCGGCAGCAGTCCGCGAGTCTCGCTCGTGCTGTTGTGTGTACATATATATGTACATATGTATCATCATTCAGAGAGTGCGCTGCAAATAGCTCAATCCATGCAGAGGTTTTGCATCAGGAATCTGAGGGTCCTCATGTCTGAACTCCTGACGGTTTGACGGCCTGACGGTCTGACGGGCCGAGACATGCAGGTGAACTGTCTAATCATCATGAAAGGGTTGAGACTCTCTTCTCAAGGGCTTCTCACCGATTCATCGGTATCGCGCCTATGGTGAGTTGCAGTAAAGTGTGCGACAAGCGAGCTGTTGGTTGTGCAGATGCGTCAAACGCGACCTTCAAGCACGTATTAGGTACCTTGGTAGCCACATGCAGACATTGTACAGACTTGGTACAAGTACAACATGGCCCATATCTCTCCTCTCCTCTCCTCTTCTCATCGCATCGCATCGCATCGCATCAATTCCCTCTCGCGGTTTCAGCGGCTCAGCGGCTCAGCGGTTCGGTTCAGCCTCTTCTGACAGCGGCCCCAGTGGCTTGCTGCTGGCCTTGTCCCGGCCGTAGCCTTGTGCCTCGATCCATATGGACGGTCAACATCACGGTGTTATGCAGCTTGACGACTCGAAGAAGAAAAGATCGGATGACTCGGATAAGACTATGAGCCACACCCCCGAAATTTTGCTCCGCGTAACTTCACATTCCTCTGCCTCGACAGCTTGTTCATCCTGCCCGTTCGTGAAGCACACACACACACACACACACACAGCATGGTTCCACACACGCACCTTTCGCTGCTGTCACTGTCGCACGCAAAAGCTCTTCACGTCTCGGCTTGGCACGACATGGCATGTACAGTACGTGCCAGTTTTGATTTTCCATCGAGGCGAACGGATGAGAGCTTTCGGACTGCCGCCGCGAGAACATCCCCGCAGAAGCCACTGGTACACGACCCTCGCTGAATCCAGTGATAAAGCAGCATCTCAGGCGTGACGATGAGTGAGCTTGGGCGGCCTTGAAAAATGGCGAATGTATTATCCATCTATTATGTTGCACCTCTGCACCTCGACGAGACGACTAGTCAGATCGATGGCATGTCTAGTCAAGGAGAACAATCTTATTTTGCTGCGGTATTGTCGATGTCGTCTCTGTTGAACCCTAAACCTTGGTTGAAGACTCGACGTGTTGTTGATGTCCTGAGCTTCCAACCTTGTCGTCACAAAACTGGTGCGGGATTGATTGAGAGGCGAAGCCCGGCGCAAGAGCAAGGCTCCTTCTGCGACAGCTCAGCTAAAACAAAAAGTCTTTGTGGCCTTTTGATGTGTTTCGAGGGGAATCTGGTCCTCTTGCAATCCAAACCCAACTCGATAGTGGCAGCCTTTGTATGACGTCTACACATGCAATGTACATATTGTATGTACATACAATGTCTCTACACGTCGGACTAACTGCGCACCTGCCGCCTTCAAAGTGCAAAGCTGACCTTCGAATGGAACACGTCATTTTGTCGGCGCGGGGGACTGTCAGGCACCAGTGTGAACAGTGAGTGAGGGCACGCCAGCCAGCACCAAGCCAGCACCAAGCCAGCACCAGAGTGGCTAGCAAATTGCACAATGTTCCGTTTCCCCTGCGGACAACCGCGCGCGCGAGCAAAGCTGGGCAATAAACGCCGAGCCCGCTTCGTTCCCGTCTCGCGCACTTTGCTATCCTCCAGCCAACCAGCAGGCAGGCACTGCGGAGATTGAGCTGTCATCACTCACTCGTGCCAGCCCAGTCCAGTCCAGCCTAGGGCCTGGGCACTTGTGGCACCCCTGCGCAGCCCACTGCAATTTCCAGTGCCACGGCCTGCGGCCTGCGGCCTGCCTGCCTGCCACCCAGCGGAAGGCCTGGGTACCTATAGCTGGCTCTGAGCAATCCACACGGTCAGAGCGCCGCCAACACACTGTGCGATCGACTGTGGCAGCCGACTGTGGCAGCCGTCCATAACAGCTCTGAGTTGGATCAGCGTGGAATCAACGTGGGATCTCTACGACTTTGGCTGGGGCTAACGAGGCTTGGCGCAGGTCATCATCTTAGTGGTCAAGGTCACAACAAGCCAACATTGAAACCAGCACAAGACGTGCTAATTTCCCTGCCGCCCTACCGACATCCACGTACACCTGGCCATTGACCAGACCAGACCAGACCAGACCAGACCAGACCAGACCAGACCAGGCCACACCAGACCAACAAGCCACGAACGTCTGGTTCAATTGATGTTTGTTTGAAGCGAATGCCCAGGCTCGCCCGGAGTCCCGGACACCCTGCGCCATGCGCCATGCGCCATGCGCCGTGCGCCATGAGCCCGGCACGCTGACATGCTGCCGTGGCCGAGAGAGCTGGTCATGTCTGGTAGACTTTGAGGCTGCGCCACGCTTCGCCTGCTGTGGTCGCCTGGTTCGGACAAGCTACCCGGCAGGCCGCGACATTGCGAGACGAAAACCAGAGACGGAAGCCACTGGGCGCCATCTCGCTGTCGTGCGTCGACATCTCGAGAGCATCGCGGCGTTTACCTGGAGCGGGCCTCGCAGACCGGAGTTTGGGTGGCATCGGCAGCCCGGAACAGAATACTGGGTCGGTGGATAGCGTCGCTGTGTTTTGGCGCCGCGCGCCGCCGTGGCGCGGTCAGTGAAAACCAGGCCACACCACACCACACAGCATCCGCCCAGCCACTGTACTGTCCGGTACCTACAGCGCGTGTGAATGCATTTGTACCCACCTGGCTGTACATGGAAGCTCCTGCAAGCTCCCGGAAGGTCCTGTAAGGTCCTGTCAGTACTCTATAGGCTGGCCGGTGCTCACTCGCTCTCGCGCTTTCGCACACGCGCTGGCTCTCGCACTGCTGCGACGCCGCCCGGAGATGCACTTAACCCCAAGCCGGAGCGCAATTCATCCAAGTCATCACCCGCATCGCCCCGTGCCCTTACATACTAGGGTTGTATGTATAGATGTACATCGCCCCGCTCACCCCCCCCCCCTGGACCTTGTTCGTGCATCGATTGACCCGCCGTAGCCTTGGCTTGCCAAATATGTTTGGTCTGGCTACATGTATGTATGTACCTACCAGACTATTTTGCTACGCTACTCTGCTCACCCGTTCACTGCCACCCATTCCTCTTTCCTGTGGTCCTTCTTTAGTAACCTAGTCTGCCTCGTCGCCTTCTCCCACAATCCTTCCCTTCTCCTTCGCATCTTCCCACTTTCGACCCTCCTTTTCCACCGTCTGCCTCTGCTTTGCTCTCACGTGCCTGGAGTCGCCGTCAACCGTCTTCACCCCTTCCCCGACGATCACGACGACCACGACGACCGATTCCGACAACTGGCACGTGCCTAGAATTGCCTTCGTCCTCGACGTTTGCTCGCGTCTTTATCACCACTCGGAAGTCTCGGTTCCGCTCAGCTTTGGATTATGAGATAGAAAATTTGGGTATTTTTTTTTCCTGTTCAGATATTTGCGGCCATCTTCGACGAGGTTCGTCGCCCGCCGCCTACCTCTTTACGTCTTAACACCCGACTCTGGAGTCGTGCTCGTGCTGCGTCTCATCCCTCGACGAGCCGCAATCGCTGCCAACGTCTCCGTCGCGAGAAACGAATAACTCCATTCTCTCGCCAGAAGTCGCAATAGCGGCTTCCGCCCGCCATCGATAGCTCTGATCATGAAGGATCTTCCCGGCTCGGCTCCGGGGAAACCGGTTCTGCCATCATTATGGACCGAAAACTTGACCATTGCATTTCTTAATCGCCTGCCGAATCGCTATCATGTTGGTCGCCGACGTAATCGCTCCAAGTCAAAGACAACGTATCCTGGCCTTGAAGACATCACGACTCTGCGAACCTCTTTCAGCTTTTGGGATGGTCTGCGTGATCTTCAGAAGCACAAGTGGAAATCATCCGATTTGCAATACGTCGGTCTCGCTGGCCTGACACTGTTTTCTTTGTGGATCGCACCACCTGCTCCGGCAGTCAAGTTTTTTGCACTGCTGGCCGCTTCTTGGATCCTGCTAATGCCTGCCACCCGACAATTTTTCCTACCGTCGGTGACGATATGGGTCTGGCTTGTCTATTTCTTCTGCAGTCGGTATGTACTCGTCGACCTTTTCCTTTGGCCGTAGCCCCCGTTTGTTTGTTTTTATCCCTCCTCTTTTTTCTGTCCCTTTCATTAAGTCTCGAAACCATTGCGTATACGCTTTTTGTTCTTCCTGTCAAGATGTCCAACAATTGCTTTGTGTCCCCATACTCTTCACGTCGCTCGGTCGCTAACGTGACTCACCACCTAGATTTATTCCTTACGACTACAGACCCCATATTTGGGTGCGTGTCCTACCTGCGCTCGAGAATGTTCTCTACGGGGCCAACTTGTCCAACATCCTTTCTGCCCACAAACACGCCATCCTGGATATTCTCGCTTGGTTGCCGTACGGCATCATCCACTTTGGCGCTCCCGCCGTGTGCTCCCTGCTCATGTTCATTTTCGCTGCCCCAGGCACAACGCCCGTCTTCGCTCGCACCTTTGGCTGGATGAGCATTCTTGGGGTGACCATTCAATTGGTTTTTCCCTGCACTCCCCCGTGGTATGAGAATCAAAACGGCCTAGTACCGGCAGCATATGGTATGAAAGGCTCCGCCGCTGGCTTGGAACGCATTGACAAGATATTCGGAATCGATCTTTACACCAGCAATTTTACCGCTGCGCCTCTTCCTTTTGGAGCGTTTCCATCCCTGCATGGAGGCTACGCGGTTCTTGAAGCTCTCTTCATGAGCTACTGTTTCCCACAATTTCGAATGTTCTTCGTTGGCTACGTGGGTTGGATATGGTGGTCTACCATGTATCTTAGTCACCATTATGCCATCGATCTTGTTGGTGGAGGTCTCATCGCTGCTGCATTTTTCTACTCGGCTCGCGCCCGTTTTCTTCCCCAACGTCAAGCCGACAAGATTACCCGATGGGACTACGAGTACGTTCAAGTTGGAGACCGCCACCGTCCCGTCGACGAAGAATGCGGAAACGAATATTTCAGCCTTGGTTTACTGGATCAACGCCGAGAAAATTCCAGCGACGGCTGGACTCTGGGCAGCAGCTCCAGCTGTAGCTCCAGCAGTGGTACATTAAGTCCAACAATTTCCGACGACACCGTCCCCGGCATGATGATTATGGATATGTCAAACCATAGTCAATCGTGGGATGTGCAGTCGCCATCAAGAGATGTCGAGTTGAACGAGGTGGTAGTTGTTCGACAGCAGCAGCAACAACAACAACAACAACAACACCTACACCACCAACAACAATGACAAGGATCAGACAAACGAAGACATCGAATAGGAATGGCACGACACGACCCCACGGTCTATCTCACCAGTGCAATTCTCTGGCCGACAAACATCGCACTTTTCAGCTCATTTTAATGAATCATCCAATTTATCTGGATTCTTTTTACGGCCGACTTCTTGTCCATGACGCGACGTACCAAAAATTCCACAAATAAATATTTAATTTTTGTCGAACAACACACTTCAAAACAACTTTTTCTTCACAAACGTGTTTGACATTCATCAGCACAGCGATTCGGCGCAACGTTGTTTTTTCTTCTTCTTCTTCTTCATCTTCATCTTCATCTTCTTCATCTTTTTGAGTCAGGATTTCTGTTCTCTTCTCCCCCATCTAGAACGTCCATGGTCTTTGGGCTTCCCTCCGGCAGATTTTATGCATAAGTCGGAGCAGAAGTATGGGGAAAGAAAGATCACAAAAGGAGGCCCAGAAAGAGGGGAAAGCTTGAATCAACGTACTGCATATATTCGGCAATGAAAACTGCTACGTGATGATAGAGTACGTAATGTATAAATAATAGGTAATATGTGCATATATGGATGGGTATGGAGAAACAATTCACATGCACTGATACGCTCGCTCAAGAGCCCGGCGGAGTCAGGCAAAAAAAAGGCTCGTCATGATTTGGAACCAGGACAAACAGGGGCAAATATGAGAAAACACAAAAACGAAAGGTTCCTCAGGGTTGCCCGCGTGGGAAAATCAGATCTTGCCTCCACAGAGAGGACGAGTCCAGCAGGCGTGGATCGTTTCCTCATGTTGACGAACAAGCCCGACCCAAATAGGTAACTGGGCAGACAACTGAAAAAAAAAAAAAGGAAAAACGAAGGAAAAGAACAAAAAAATCATCAAGGTTGTCACTCGCTAGAACACTAGACTTAGAAAGAGGCTATGATGATGAAAATCCTCGAAAATAGGCAATAACCAAAAAAAATTAATAAGTTAATGGTCCTCCCCCCCGTGTGTATTGTTCATGTTTTGGGTTCGTAGATGAGAATGAAGATGAAAACTCGAGTTGAAGCTCGAATTGGTTCGACTTGATTGTGTTGCCTGCCTGAGGAAGCAAGCAGGGAGAAAACAGGAAAGATGAAAAGGGGAGAGGATAGAAGAAAAATAATATAGACAATAGATGTATATAAATAAGAAATGGTATAGCAAAAGAAATAAATAAGGGCTAGAAAGAAGAAGAAGAAATGGATAAAAAGGATAGAGAAAAGACAAATATAGACATACATAGATGAATATAAATAAGAAGAAATAGTATAGAATAAAGGAACTTAAAAACGAAAAAAAAAATTGGCAAACACAAACATGGAATTCAAAGCCCTTATTGCGCCTGAAAATAACATTCGGACAACACGTGCACTGCGATATCTGTGTAGAGCCTAGGACAAAAATGGTACTGGGAAGGTATACGCACGATGCATACGACGTGTAGGCAGGCAGAGCAGAGGTAGTCAGACGGGGCGGAACTAAATATGTGAAACGGCGTGGCATGGCTTATACTTGATTTACTTCTACTGTACGCTACAAGAAACTTCGTCAACTCGTGTACAGCTGGTACAACTGGTAGATGGTGAGTGAGTGATTGGCCGCGGGGAGGGGTGAAAGAAAGAACGAAAAAGCCATGAGACTTGTCCATGGATGAAGACCGAGTACGGAAACAAACGGAAACGCTTCATGCACGGCTCCTGGTCAGGTAGAAGATGGGTAGGTAGGAAGATAGATTGGTGAACAAAAAAGTGGGAGACATGACCTCGAAATCCTCCCTTGCTGTTTGCTGTTGGATGCTGCGTGGTGAAAACCTTGATGTAGCTAGCTAAAACAGAACAAAAATTCAACTTGACTCCTCAGCACGTCCGAAGGGCGGTGTAGATGAAAGTAAAAGCAAGAATAAATCATTGAGCTGAGCGCTGTGAAAGACTCCCTGGTAGGAGGCGAGAAAGTAACAGATTGAGGGGAAGAGGCAGGAAGAGGCCTCCGATCTTACAGGGGTGAAAGTGTACCCACCAATTGGCAACTTATATGTATCAAACGCTTTTGTGCTACTTTCAAAAACGGAATCCAAAAGGAAAAGCGCAAGGTTATATGCATGTGTATGTTATGTGTGTGTAGTGTAGTGACGAAGAAGGAAAAGGGAGAAGAAGAAAAGGTGGAAAATTGACAAGATGACATTTGCGACGACTAATCTTTAGTGGGAGCACTCCATAGTCCTTTGCTCGTTTGTATTATCTTGTTTGCTTGGTGGCCTGGTTGCAGGATCGGAGGCACGTCAGAGGCGGCATGAGCTTCGCGCAATGGGACGTCTACATCGTGCTGTGTGCCGTAGCCGCTGTCCTCTTTTCCCAAGGATACCCCGATGTCCCCTTGCTGCGTCGCGTTAATGTTGTCTTGAGGCCGGGGATTGCTGCCAATGCCTCGGTCTGGTTCTTTGGAGCGAGCGCCGTCCATAAGATGCTGGGCCTCGCGGAGCTTGTTGATGGCACGGACAGTGTCGATGGCAGCGTGCAGAGTGCGTCGGGCGTTGAAGTTCTTCTTGATGGTGGGTAGGAGATTCTCGCCTGCGCCGTCGGTAGTACTCTGAGCTGCGACAAATGGATGCTGGAGAGCTTCGTGTGCTGTGATACGTTTGGTGTGATCTATGGTAAGACAACGGCGGACAAAGTCCTTGGCGTGACTGGAAACCCCCCGCCAGTACTCTATAGGCGTGAAGCTGTAGTCGGCGTTGAGGATGGCTTGCATTTCTTCAAAGTCAGAATCGCGATCAAATGGGGTGTAGCCGCAGAGCAGGAAGTATGTAATGACTCCCAGCGCCCAGAGGTCGACAGGTTTGCCGTGGCCCGTCTTTTTGAAAATCTCGGGCGCCATATACCCCGGGGTGCCGCACGTTGTGGTCAGAACGTGAAATCTCTCCTCGTCCATGATGCGGGATAAACCAAAATCTGCTATGAGCAGATCGGCATTGTCTTCGGGAGTGCGGAAGAGCAGATTCTCGGGCTTGAGGTCGCGGTGGACGATGCCGTGATCGTGTAGATAGGCGACGGCAGAGAGAGTAGCGCGAATGAGGTCAGCGGCATCGGATTCGTAGTAGGATCCTTTTCGGCAGATTCGATCAAACAGTTCACCACCAAGTGCGAGGTCCGTGACCAGATAGAGATTATTCATCGTCTCAAAATAGTCGACGAGCGTCAGAATATTCTGATGACCCATGGATACCTTTTTGAGCACGGCGATTTCATTGCGAACCTAAAAGATGTTGCGCAACAGATGATTAGTCTGGGAGCTCATTTTTTGTGTTTATTAGGGGAATCGCTGGATCGTCGTCATCATCGTCGTCGTGTCAGACACCATACGATGGACGTGGTGGTTTTGCATCCAAGCGAGCCATAGAAACACGACCGTTTTGACATACCATGTGCTCGCGTCCTGCCATGAGTCGTTTGTTGATTACTTTTGCCGCATAATATCGTCCAGTGTCTATATGAACACACTCCTTGACAACAGAATATGACCCAGCTCCCAGTGTCTTTCCAACCTTGTATCGACAAGGCTGGATATGGGTTTGTGGGGGTTGTTGTCCATCCATCCTTCCGTGTGTCTAATGTCGCGATAGGATGTTTGTCGCTTCGGGAAGTTCGGGAAAAAAGGGTTGGACGACTTTCCAAAATCTCGGCGAGGCTTAGCTTGTCCCGGGCGTCACAATTTTCTGCGAAGCTTGAATTAGAGCTTCCTAGCTCGAGGCAACGTGGTTGGCTGGTCGATTAGTGCAGCGATCGAGCTGGACTGGATGGGCGGGGCGTCGTTGAGCGAAAATAATCACAGGCTACCATTGACTGATCGGCTGGCTGGCTGGCTGGCTGACCAGACGTGACAGCAATCTCCGTTAGACTGTTGAAACCGTCCCTGACTGCTGTGTGCGTAGTCTAGATATAAAATCCACGCCCGAGTCGTACGCAATTCTGTTCTCCGCGAAATCGGCCAACAAAGTCAGCTAGTTGTCATTCAATGTCGGGAGAAAGGACGGCATGAGGTGGGGTTTTGTGTTTGAGACCTTTGTGAGGACTCCTCCCACGGCGCCTCGCCCACGCGGCCAAGCATGCATGCACGTGAGGCCGATTGGATGTCAGACGTCAACGGGCAAGTTGACCAATCATCGTGGCAAGAGGCTTGAGTGCTGTCGATTCGCAGGCCGCTAATGCCGTCCATAACAACGGGATTGTGCATCGACAACACACATCGAGTCATCTCGATTAACACTCTGCTTGACTACGTATGTACATACATACAAAAATGCCTTGTCTCGGATTCCTGACGCGAGACGTGTCATGACAGTGTGCGCCTTTTACACAGATCCTTCCAGTTCATAAAGTTCATCTGGAAAAAGTTCAAGGTGACACTTGGTCCAGCGATGAAATTCGTGCGATCGTTTTTTGGTTCTTTTTTGTACGAAGCAACAGAGCCATCAGCCTGGCGGACCTCTTCGCGATTGTTTCTTTGCACTAGTAAACTTCTTTTGCTTGATGCGAGACTCATGAAAACGTTTGCTTCTGTCATTGCACCATCAGTTTCTATACTTGCTAGATGTTTCCAGCTGTTCAGGTACAACTCACATGTTTTCGTATTTCTTCTTTGTCGCCTCGCTCGTCTCTGATGGCGTTGCCGCCTTGTAAATGCGGGTGATTTCATCCACTAGCTTTCGCCGGTTTTCATTCTCGTTGGTAGTTCTAGATCGTTGGCTTTGATCATGAAAAGTGAGAGTATCGTTATTTGCCACGTAGTATCTTGAAGATCTGATGCTGCTATGCATATTCCTCGGCAACAGATGTAGAAGCTCTTTTACAGCATAGACGGTTATCGCCTTGGTTTCGGTCCTAACGAAGATTCGATATGAGCAGTCAATTTCATATCGCCATCAAGAAGTGTCGGAATCTTTACTTATTGACGTGCTGTCCACCGGGGCCACTCGATCGAGCATATGTCGTGCTCCCTCTAGGCAATTTGGAGGGATCAAACGTTTGAAACCAGCTTCTTGCCTCACGAAGAGCCTCTTTGTCAAATTGTGCATCGAATGCATCGTACCGTTTTGATCTAATATGGTGAGCAGCTATGAGCGTCACCGAAGACGGTCGAATAGTTAACAGAAACGGACGTGACTGAATGATTATTTTGCTAGTCATGCTGGAAACTTTCATTGTCGCCTGTTCACATCATGCCGTGGCTTGAATGAGTCGGCAGAAACTGTCTGGTTCACTGTGAGAGTCGCGATAGAGAGCCAGGGGGGAAATAGAATTGGCCAAGTCGTTCATTGGCAGTGAACTCCAATCAGGCCAACGACGTTCTGCAAACAGACTGGTGTCAAAACACCACCAGACAATCAAACATTCACAGTCGGTCAGGCACGGTCAAGCGGGCACATGAGGCACGCGATGCGACAAATGGAAATCGGAACGGAATGTTCGAGGCATGTGCCATTGCGAATTAAGGCACGCCCAATCAGGGGTCGCGCATGATCCGAGGCGGACCCTTCGGAGGAGCACCAACCAAACCAACTGCTGTTAGCGGAATGTGTTGGCTGCAGCTTCTTGGCTTGTGTGCTGCCTCGCCTGCACCTCCCTGCCTGCACCACCTGCCTGCACCTGCCTGCACCTGCTAACAGTGTCGTCAAGTCGTTGTGACTGCCGTCTCGCCTGTCTTTGCTGCCAACGCCACTTCCCACCTCGAATCGAACCTTGCCCAGCCCAGCTAGCCTTTTTCGCCTTTTCCCTCCTTCATCAACCTCTGCACCTCGTCTGTCAATCAACATCACGGTCGGCACTGTTGACCGAGCTTGCCCTTCGGCGTCCGCCTGCTTCCCAGACTTAAGGTCCATCGCGCCTCTCTGTCACACCAGACACCTGTCGACCTTATGCTTTGTCTCCCGGACACAACAATACGAACATTACGACCGGCACCACCGTCCTTGCACAGGCCTCGTTAGTCACAAAATCGCAAACAAAACACAGTTTCAATGGATGCACATGTCTTCCATCGTTTCTGAGACCACAGACCACACTCTTCCACACTTTCTCGCGTGAATAAGCCCTCTCATCTCAACCAAGCCATCAGAATTGAACTTTTGTCAAGCCATCAATCGACCTTGTGGGGTGCCAGACAATCAGTTCCCTGCGTGGCTTTCTTTGTTTCTGCTGCCCACATCTTAGTATCTTGGTTTGGATGATAGAACCTGAAGCCGAACTCCAGGCTACTGCAAACCTTTCTCCCGTATCACCATCACCCGTACACACTGCAGCCTCGCTAGTTATTCCAGCTCTCCAGGACACTGTTGACACCACCGACGCCATGGGTGCCGCGGCTGTGTGTGCCTCCGACGCACCTCATGATGATGCCGTCGTCGATCCTCTTCTCATCCAGCCCGCTGAGCCCACTGACAACGACGACGTCGTAGATGATGACAGCTTCAACGATCCGTACGACGAGGAACTAGAACAGGTTATTTCTCAACAAATTCAGCCTCAACATGACTCGCAGGATAGCAATGACGATTACGCCAAAACATTCGACTCACCGATCGAGGCTGAGGATGAAGATACACATGAAGATGCACATCAAGACGAGCACCATGTGTCTTCATCGACTTCGCAAAGCTCTCAGCAGGAGTCCACATCATCTGCGCAACTCATTGTCAAGCAATTACCAGAAGCTCATCCCGCTATTGCCCATGACCCATCTGCAACTTCGCCCGCAATACCTTCTGCCTCGGATCATCACGACTCTGCCCAACCTGAATCTGCTGCCGATGCTACTGCTCTAGCTCACCAACTTGAAGAAGACCAACAACGCGAAACTCTATCAGCCCAGATCAACCCCACAAATGAAGCGGAATCTCGCGTTCTAGAGCAGCAAAACTCGTCTTCGCTTGACATCCAAAAGCTCGTGGCTGATCTTACTGCCCAATCTGATGATGCCAAGCCCGATCATGATCCAGCTGCCCTCTCGGTAGAGTCTGAACCGCCCACGGGTTCTGCATCGCTGTCATCCTCAACTGCACTGCCATCTCCTTCTTCCTTGCCTCCAAGACCTCCCCAACCATACTCCGTTTCCCCGTCATATGCGGCGCAGCATCATCCGTTGGGGGCAAATTCCCATGCGTCTGCTGCGCATCCAAATTCCGGCCAACCATCATCATTTCATGGTGGAAATGCTCCTGGGACATCCACCGATTCTGTTGCCAGTCTTCCACCTCCCCCCCATAATAGTATGAATGTCCTGTCATACTCGGCCCAATCTACAACCGGATATTCCAGTGACCAAGGTCATGATGTAGAGTATCAGCGCCAATGGGACCAGTTCATGGCTGATGAGAGGCAATACATGTCCGAGGCTAAGTGGGATCGATTTCCTGATGGATCGCGCATATTTATCGGTACGTAACCACAGCTCCCTGGCCTGACCGCCAATCGGAAATTTAATACGCAACTGTTTCTTGCTCAACTAACAAAATTTCTATCCCTGTGACACAGGCAACCTCTCAAGTGACAAGGTGTCCAAACGCGATGTGTTTGACCTGTTCCACAGATATGGTAGACTCGCCCAGATTTCTCTCAAGTCCGCTTATGGGTTCGTCCAATACCATACCCTGGAAGAAGGTCGAGGGGCAATGGAGAACCTGCAAGGCATTGAAATAAAAGGCCGTCGTATCCGTGAGTACTTAGGTCTGAGCCTTTCTTCAAAACTCCTAAATCTAATATCATGATGCAGACCTCGAGATCTCCCGACTACAAGACAAATCGAAAAAGGAGCGCCACCGTAGCCCGGACAGGGCGCGCGGCCGCGACGGTGGCCGCGACGGTGGTAGAAGGAATGACAAGCATGGCCACCAAAATCGCGATGACTACCGTCCGGGACGCAATCATTCACCTCGCCGTAGCGATTACCACCATTCGAGAGAAGACAGCTTTGGTGGTCGAGACCGCAGCTATAGCGACTCTGGTCGAGGTGCCCGTGGGCGGTCTCGATCTCCTGGATATGTTCGAAATGATCGTGATGCATATCGTAGAAGAAGTCCCAGCCCTCACGGACGCTCACGACCAGAACCCGATCTGGACCTGCCCCGACGTTATGGAACCGATGTTCCAGACGTCCAAATTATACTGCAACCCGACGTAAATCGGGATTTTGTGAGTTGGATTGAGGGCGCGTTCAAATCCAAGGCATTGAAAACTGAGGTCATGTATTTGCATCCGCGTTTTCCCAAAGATCAAGTAATACAGCGACAAGCAGCAGAGGGGGTTCATGCCGTGGTCGACCTGGACATCCGTGCTCAGAACTTGGGTAGAATTCCCGCACAGGTGTTTGACAGATCCAACGGCAATAACAATATCCGCTTCGATCAATACGTGGATCTCGATCCTGGTACCGCTGCTGAAGTCGTTTCGCGTGCGAAAAGCACTGCTGCTGCTGCCGCCGTTGCTGCTAATTTCGGTCAAGCATATGGCGCTGCTGGTGCCTATCAGAATTCGTATGGCATCCATTCCCAACAATCTGCATACAATGGAGCAACAAGACCAGGCGCTTACCCTCCAAATCTTCCTCCAAATCTTCCTCCTCCTCTTCCACCTCCTCATCATCATCAGCAACAGCAACAGCAACAACATCCTGCTGCGTCCACAAATGATCTCGCCAGTCTCGTGAGCCAAGTCGACAATGCCACACTTCAGCGACTACTTTCAACTATACAAAGCCAGGGAGGCGCTCCTCCAGCAGGTGGAATCTATGGCCATGGTAACGCCGCAGTCTCAGCCCCTCAGATTGATATCCAAGCTATTTTAGGCAGTCTCAGCGGAGCTCATCAACAACATGTCCTACCTCCGCAGGCACCCTATGGTGCTTCGTACGCAGGTCAGCAGCCAAACGGAAGTATTTCAAAATCAGCTGGGGCCAATGGAGATGCTGCGTCGCAAGTACAAAATATAATGGCACAGCTGGCACGATACAGACAGTGACAGAAGTAGTTTTATTCTGATTTTTTAAATTTGTTTTAATTGCTTTTCAAATTTAATTTTGGTGGTAGTCGTGAGCCTTGTATTTTTGCTGCAAAAAATTTCAGTGTGTTTCAGCAATTGTCGAATTAGGCTTGTTCATGGTGTTATGAGACAACACCAATACGAGCAGGAAAGGCTAAGGAAGGATCACGAAGTATCAGACGCGTGGTGTTCATGTCGTGATAAAAAGAACTTGAGCTAGCTAGCAAGCAATTATGATAGAGGGCGTTCTCTAATGCCTTTGTAATTCAACTCTCCATATTCATCCGTCGAGATAAGCTATGGAATCGTAAACCTTGCATCAAAGTTCAATCGTTTATATTATCCACGCATAGTGCATGCATGGCGTGAGCTTGAAGTCATGGTTGATCCACATGAAAAAGTTTCTGGCATCATTGAAAATTCAAGAATAGAGCTGACACACATATTTCGTCTGGTTTTCAACTAAGAGCAAGAAAAAAAATGGTATCCCCTCCACGTCTTACCAACCAAAGTTTTCGTTATGCCACCAAAGTCTTCGTCCCTTTTTGGCCCATATGCCGACTCTACGTCTGACTTCTCTTGTCATATCTGCAGGGCCGCATACAAGAACGGCAACCGATTCGCTTGAACTTTGGCGGAAAGTGTCGTCCACTATTTTCTGGATGTCAGGTCTCTTGCGATTGTGGTTGAACGTCAGAGGGTTGTTCACTCTGGAGAGCTGCGATAGTTCCACGTCGCCGCCATTGGCGTTTCCTCGAATATCCGACACGCCCATGTCTCCCGTTAGGAAAATGTGAATATTGGAGTCATCCAAAATACTGGTGCCGTTTGGGCCATATGAGACAGCCCATGTTGCGTCGCCAGCACTGCGTATAGCCCAGATAAGTTGGATTTTAGCCGAGGGTATTTCACTCTGAAGAGCATGATAGAGGGGTAATGTGAATGTGGCACCCACTCCGCCGGAAATGAGCAGCACCCTGTTCGGACCCCATCGCAGCAGATCGTTAAACTGTGAAATCATTGTACCGTAAGGACCCTGAATACCTAGGATCGTCTTGCGGGGTCCGGTGGAGACATCAGAGGTCGCAGCAGCGGCAGCAGCAGTAGAAGAGAAGTCTGAGAGGATGGTGGTCATGGGACCTCTTCGAACTCGAGCCACGAGTTCGATTGTGCCATGCCGCTCGTTAACAGTGGCCACTGTGAAAGGGTTGAAAAGAAGATCGACAAAGCTGGACTTGGAAGACGGAACAGTGGTGGTTCGAGAAGAAGGCGGGATGCTCAGGTAGATGTGTGAGCCAGGCGTGGCACGTAGTCTGGCAACTTTGTGAGCCGGTATGGAAGAGGTGACCTTGACGAGTGTCGTCCCTGGGACAGTCTCTAGCGTGGAAGGCGCGTAGATAGTGGTAATGCGACGCACAGCCAAGTCGACGGTGAAAACGACGACGGCCTCAATGACGTATAAGCGAGCCGACGAGGCATGGAAGAAGAGGAGGACAGGCATCAGGACCGCTACAGCTACATGCGTGATGAAAAAGAGCCGGTAGGAGAGCTGCCTGGCGAGTTGTATCGCTGTCGCGGTGATGCCATGAAGCCCAAGGGAGGCAATCACTCCACAGAAGACGACTGAGTTAAATATGCGCCGCAGCCAGATTCCGGCGTAGATGAAGTAGGCGTTGTAAAGAACCAAGTGCGCGAGGACAAGGCCATAAACGATGCGGCCCAGAACTCTGTGGTAGCGGTTGATGTGCTCATGAGAAGACTTGAAGGCCCAGGCGTAAGGGTTCAAGGCTTTGTTAGCCAGGAGATACTGGATGGGCAATTGAGATGCGGCGATGGCGCCGAGTCTTTTTGTGAGATGGAAATAGTCTTTGTCGTAATTTGAATTTTACTTTCATTTTCATTTATGCCGCTCACTATTAGTCAAAACATGATGTCGCGGGGGTCACGGCAGCGGAAATGGCACCGCTTGTCTGACTTACCGTTGCCTGTTCCCTTGACAGATAACACAAGAAGCCATGCCGTCCAGAGAGCGCCAAGAAGCCATTCGTCCCATTGGCCCCAATGCGAGCCGGCCAAGGAGACATCATCGCCAAGCCGCCATGTGAGTCTTCTCCATTGCGTAGTCAACCTGCCGACTACGCCTTGCTGCTGTGCTTTCACCATGGGAGATCCGGGGACAGGAGCATACCGGCCTTGTTGGCCTGAGGCCGAGGCCGAGACACAACCGGCGTGCTGGATGACATGTCTGGAGACGCGGTAGAGGAGGAATACCAGAGCCGGAGCGAGAGCTGAATAATGGGCGATGCAGGCATACAGGTCGAGAGCCTGGCGACGCAGCTGCTTGTCCTCTTCGGTGAGGACCGGAAAGCCGTATGGCCAGCCCATGACGCGAGGTTTCCCGCACAAGCTGTTGCGTCTGGTTGTTTTTTGTTTGGGACGTGCGATTCAATCGTGTCCCGTCTCTCATGTCAGGAAGGCCGAGGAGTCATCCATGAGGACTATACTTGGTGGCTATGGCATCCTTGCTCAAGAGGTTGTCGGATGATGCGGCCAAGGTTCCAGCTATATGCACACGATTGTATGCAGCAACGTGGAACCTGAGAATGTGGATTGGGCGCGGACCTGGAGTCTCAAAGGAAGCGCCGTTTCCCGTGGCGCTCATTGGACATGACCGATCTGACACTCAGTGCCTGCCGATTTCCAGATATTCCATATTCCCGCATGCATGCATGCATGTATGCACAGATGCAAGGCTGTTCGGCCATCAGACTGCGGGACTCATTGATGCATTCATTATTCACGCATTCATTCATCAATCAAGGTGGCAAATTCGGTGGGTGGACACGCGTGCTGCTGGTTCAAATGTCGGCACGTTAGCAGGCGCAAGCGGAAAGACCTCAATGACCCCTCCCTCCATCATGGCGCGCTTGGTCGCTCTTGCCCCCCACCGTCCCTAACAATCGAGACAACCCACAGACACCTGCATGGACCCCGCAACGCCCACCCACCGCTCTCCTCGATCCCGCCCCGGCTTTTTTTTTTTTTTTTTTTTTTTTTTTTTCGCCTTCACGCAATTGGCTTGGATCGCACCATTACATACATATCTACTTGACCCTTCCCAAGCCACCTTTCTAAAAGTTTTCTCCCCCCCGTCCTCACTCTTACACATCTTGACGTTGGACCTGCAATTCTCTGGTCCACCACTTCTACGTTCTAAGTTTTCTTTCTATTGATACCCGTCGCCCGTAAATCATCATTCACAATGTCTTCTGACTACGCCCTGTCTTCCGCTCACAAGGAGGTCCGTGACTGCACCGTCCTAACTATCAAACGGCTCGTCGCGATGAGTATGTCAAGCCAAGACAGGAATGCCAAGCTGACAAGACATGTCATATCCAGATGCTCGAGAAGTCTCTCCTTGACACCGATCCTGAGGTGGCCTCTATCATGGTACGCCTCGCTCGTCCGATCACGGAGTTTCGATATTGAACTACTCCCGCTCCGGTACCCGCTATATACTGATACTTGCTGCTACAGAAAGATGAGATTCAGCGTCAGCGCGAGTCCATCGTATTGATTGCTTCAGAGAACATCACTTCCCGTGCTGTTTTCGATGCTCTCGGCTCGCCCATGTCTAACAAGTACTCGGAAGGCTATCCCGGTGCTCGTTACTATGGTGGCAATCAGCACATTGACCAGATCGAGCTGCTTTGCCAGCGCCGAGCTCTTCAGTCCTTCCACTTGGACCCGGAGAAATGGGGTGTCAATGTCCAGTGTTTGTCAGGAAGCCCTGCCAATCTGCAGGTCTACCAGGCTATCATGCCCCCTCACGGCCGACTCATGGGTCTCGATCTTCCTCACGGCGGTCATCTCAGCCACGGCTATCAGACTCCCCAGCGAAAGTAAGAAATTCTCATCTTACATTTTTTCTTTCGCCTCTTGTCTGTTGAGATGGTGTTGAACTTGGCCACTGACTTGTTTTCCCATGGCAGAATCTCGGCTGTCTCAACCTACTTTGAGACCATGCCCTATCGAGTCAACCTTGAGACCGGCATCATCGACTATGAACAGCTCGCTCAGAACGCTATTCTCTACCGCCCCAAAGTTCTGGTCGCCGGTACTTCAGCTTATTGCCGTCTGATTGACTACAAACGTATGCGCGAGATTGCCGACTCGGTTGGCGCTTACCTTGTCGTTGATATGGCCCACATCTCGGGTCTCATCGCTGCCGAGGTCATCCCTACACCCTTCGAATATGCCGATATTGTCACCACTACCACTCACAAGTCCCTTCGTGGTCCACGTGGTGCCATGATTTTCTTCCGAAAGGGAGTCCGCTCTGTCGATGCCAAGAGTGGAAAGGAGACCCTGTATGATCTTGAGGGTCCTATTAACTTCTCTGTTTTCCCTGGTCACCAGGGCGGTCCTCACAATCACACCATTACTGCCTTGGCTGTTGCCCTCAAACAGGCACAGACTCCTGAATTCAAGGCTTACCAGGAGAAGGTCATATCCAACGCCAAGACTCTGGAGAACACTTTCAAGGCTCAGGGTCACAAGCTTGTTGCTGACGGTACTGACAGCCACATGGTGCTTCTTGACCTTCGTCAGCACAGCCTGGACGGTGCTCGTCTAGAGGCTGTTCTTGAGCAGATCAACATCGCTTGCAACAAAAACTCTATTCCGGGTGACAGGAGTGCTTTGACCCCCTGTGGTATCCGTATTGGAACCCCCGCCATGACCAGCCGTGGTTTCGGCGAGAAGGACTTTGAGCGCGTTGCCAAGTACATCGATGAGAGTATCAAGATCTGCAAGGACGTTCAAGCTACTCTTCCCAAGGAAGCTAACAAGCTGAAGGACTTCAAGGCCAAGGTTGCCAGCGGTGAGGTTGCTCGCATTGGTGAACTCCGCAAGGAGATTTCAGCTTGGACTAGCGCTTTCCCTCTTCCGGTTGAAGGCTGGCGCTTGGATGCTGGCATCTAAAGATAATCAGCATATCACAGCGGCCCACATGTTGATAAAGAGCACAAACAGAACCACTGTGATGCGGATTGGAGACGGGCAGGAATTGGAGCTCTTACTTTATATGGACATTTTAACATGAATCAGGCTAAATGGCGAATGTTCAACAACTTGCATTTACGGGCTGGCGCAATTAATGTCTTTTGCTTTTATATTTTTATATTTTCTCTTTCGTTTTCAGAGAAAGCGCAATATCATTCTACGTATCATTTTGCTATATTAGGAAGGGCTTTGGGGATAGGAGTCGAAGGCAGGAACTGGATTCGAAAACAAAGGTGGAACATTATATAGACACCAATGAAAAGGCGCTCAACGCTCCCAAATAAACAACTTTACTGTCAGACACAAATTGATCGACATATGGTCTCATTATTGACGCTACTTTTAGTCTCGTGATTATTCTGTGTTTCAAACTTGCTGTCCAGATCGCTTAGTTGAGACTGATAAGTGCCTGCGACGTAACCCCAGATGACAGCAGGCATTGTAAACATATGGAGAGTAGACTAATGCCACAAAATTCAATAAAATGCGGCTGACCAGATACGAAAACTCCATCGTGCCCCTTTATTCCCAGCTTCCAAAACAATGCCTCCCTAAAACTGTCCAGAACTTGACCTAGCCCAAAAAAAATACATTATGTTTTGAGGGAAGTTCATAGAAGACATGAACACGAGAAAAGAGAATAAGGCAAAAAGAAAACAGAAGAAGTAGCAGAAGGGCCAGAAAGAAAGCCACGATAACCTCCGTCCGTGAAACGAAATGCATACTTTGCGATGAGAAACAGGAGGGCGGGGGGGGGGAATGATGTAGCATGGTATACAAAGTAGCCGTTTCATAGCGAAATAGAAGTCGAAGAAGAACCAGACGGATGCCGTGCGCGCTGGGCAAAAAAAAAGGGTGGGTTTCTCAAGCGCTTGCGGGCGAAGAAGAATTGCTAGAGCCGCCGTGTTGACATTTCGACGTTTGAGTATTTTTTTTGTGTGTGTGGCGGAGTTGATGGGTTTTTTTCTTTACTCTTCGAGGAGTGTGATGACACACATAGGAGCGCGCGTTGAACAAAAAACAAAGAAGAAGGCAAAGGGGAAAGAAAGAGAAGGGGAGACTCGGGAGAAACCAAGATGTTTCTCCATGGATATCTAGCTATGTATACAGGTGGAAGGGTATTTTCTTTTGTTGGATGGGAGGGAAGGGTGGAACATAAGGGTCGAGGATTTGCCTTTTTTTTTTAATTTCTCTCTATTGTGCTATACTCTCGGGGCTCATCATTGCAATGGCTTCGTCTTTGTCGGTTTGGCTTGTGGCAGCCTGGCTTTGTATACTGTTTGTTCTTTCCATGCTGGCTGTGAGAGCGTGTATTGCAGGCTTTGGCACGGGGACGGGCGTGATGGTCATAGATTTTCTCTTGGCAGCCGTTGTGTTGGAGGGAGGGGCTGGGCCGGCAGCGTTTCCTGCGCTGCCTTTGTCTGTCGAAGGTGGTGGTGGTGCGTTGGCTTTGGCTTCGGCGGCGGCGGCGGCGAGCTCCATCTTCTTCTTCTTCTTGGCCAGGGCTAACTGTTCTCGTGGAGGACGCTTTTGCGCCGAGATGATCTTGCCACTTGCACCCAGTCTTGGGCGAGGCTTGCGTTGCTTGACGGGCAAGTCTTCGTCTTCGACAAGGGGCTGATCTCCGTTCGCATGCAGCTTGGCGAGATAGAAGTTTTTGACAAGCCCGATTTGGTCCTGGATGCTGTTGTTGGTGAGGGGCTCGGACGGTGGGAGAGGTTCGAGCAAGTCTGTGGACTCCGAGTCGGCGGTTTGTGTCTGCATTTGGTATTGACTTCGAACCCTGCTGTGGAGGAGGTGGAAGGGGACGGAGAATGAATCGAGGCCCATTTCTCGATCCAGGCCGAGGGCGCGGAATCCGAAAAAGTCTTCACCGAGATCATCAGCAAAATCACCACTCATAAACTGGTCACTGCCGTCCTTGAAGGCCCCAACACCGTCGGCACCGGCGTCTGCGGATAGGGCTGGTCGCAAAAGATCTGTAAGATGCAGCTTCATGCGCTCGTGAAGGATGCCCAGCCTTGAAGACAAGCGGTCCACGTCGTCCTTGACGTACTGCTCAAGCGTTGCGACATCGTGGCCAGTCTCATCCAAGGTATGCAGAACGACTTCCTCGGGTGTGAAGCGCGGTCGTATGACGGGTCCTTGAGCAGTCTGGACACATGTCTTTTCCGCCTCGCGGTAGGTGTTGAACGTCTTGACCAGCTTTTGAAAGTAATCAGCAGCAATCCCTGTCAGTGTGTCAATCGCTGAGGGCTGCAGTTCCTCGAACCCAGTATGATAGAGGATCTTGGCCACAGAGCGCTTGAGAGCATTCTGACACGTTGCCGGGGCCATGACAGGCCCATCATCGGATATAAAATGTGGTTCAATGTCTTGTTCGTGGAAAGTCTCCGTATTGGACTTGGGAAACTGGTTGGTGTATACCTGCGACTGGACCTGCATCTGCTTAATGACGGAGATCTTGGTTGCAAGTTTCCTGGTTTCTTGGATCTGGCGAATATTGTCGTCCATTTTCTTTGTCAGCCGACTCTTAGGCGCAACGAACGCTCCGCTGGGAACTAATCTCAGGAACTCCTCATGCTGATTGATGACTTGGCCATCACCATCCTCAATCCACTGCAGTTTGGGCTGGATGTCAGGGATAATGGACAAGGGATTGTAGTAATCAGGCATCACTTGCTCGGTTTCCTCATCAATCCCCTCAGCAAGAGTCTCTGATTGATTGGTAGCGGCGTCTTCCTTTCCTGTGCCAGCGGCGCTGCCCATATTGGGATGTGCACAGATGCCCATCCCTTCCGCTTCCTTTTGGTGCTTCAGAAACCATCGCATTCCAGGTCGACTTCTTAGCAGTGCAGGGGCATCCGTATTGATGGTATTGTCCTTGAACAGAACGTGACGCTCCTTTGCAGCCAGCGCTCGATCCTTCTTAGTCGTTTGTTTCCAAAATTTGTACTCTTCGTCCTCGTATGCTTGCTCCACAGCCTCACCAAAAGCTTGATTTAAAGCCATTCCATCCATGCTCGGTCCATCGATATCCATGGCGTCGCCATTGCCACTGATTCCAGAATGGCCATTGATAATACCAGATGGAGTGAACGATCCGGCTACAGGAGGGGTCGATAAACCACCACTTCCGTCAAACTCGGAACCCTCTCGGCCGGCCTTCCCTAACAAACCATTCAACTGTAAGACGGGCTTCTGGTCCACCAGTGGAGTGTCCTCCTTCTGATGATCATGGGGCGCAGTCCGCGATTTCGTCCCTTTTGTTGTTGCTTTACGACCGCGGGAGGACATGATGGGCTCGTCGTCAGAATCTTCACCACCGTCGTCATCACCACCATTCTGCTTCCGTCTTTCCTCGGCTTCCACTTCAGCACGCGATCGAACTGCCAGGTCCGGTATCAGCGGTATCAATTTCTCGGCTTCCTTGCGCATGCCATTTGCCATCCGTCGAAGAGGCGAATTCATATCTTGATTGTATTTCAGACAATTATCCCAGATCAGATTAAGGTCTGTTACAAAATCTGTTTTCGACTTGTATGTTAAAGATTTTAGCTTCTTTGTCATAGTGCCCAGGTCCATGGGGTTTTTTATGACTGATATGGGCCGCGCCTTGTTAGCCAGACGTCCCTTCAGAGTTTGAATGCTTCCGCAAAGTCCACTAGCCTTTTCAACTCACATGTGTAATAGTCAGGCGCTTCTCTCTTGTTCACTCTGGTCAAGAAAGGCGTCGAATATTCTGTATGTGCCTTGAGTTCAGTCAAAACTTTCTCAAGGGCTTCGTACAGTTCTTCCTGGTTGACATTCTCCTCGCTGGCCCATTTACTTCGATTTTTTCGCACTTCATTCATCAGCATCCTCAATTCAGCGTCGGAGGCTCGAACTTGGTCGCGCTTCATGTCAATCCTGGCGATGAGATGTTTCAAAGTCAGACTTGAAGCGCCCAAATTCGCACTACTAAGCGACCCCTGGTTGGCCACTTGCGCGCCGCCTGGACCACTCGTCTGGTTGTTATCCATCTCAGCTTGCAGCTGTTTCTCAGAGTCTTCTAAGCGCTGCTGTTCGAGCATTGCTGTTCGATCGTTTTCTAGTGTATATATAATGGTGTGGAAGTTTCGTCGAGCTGCCTTCTCCGTGGCAAGCCGTGCTTCTGCAAGTCTTTTGATCGCATCGTCGTTTCCGTCCCCGCTCCTGTTCTTATATTGCGAGTCTTCCTGATGCAGTTTCAACTTATCAGTCGATCTTCCAGGCGAATGAATCAACTGAACTGGAGAACTGCCAGATTTGGACGGTGACAACCAGGGGTTGGTGGAGACCGATGCCATTGGAGCTTGCGTCTTCGGTCCGCATGTGACATTTGTAGCTTCCGCCCCATCTTCATCATCTTCGTCGTCGTCGTCGTCGTCGTAATCGTCCTCGTTAATAGCACGCTTGGCTTTTTTGAATGGTGGTTCTTTGACTGGTTCGTGATCTGTGGTGGGCGGTAATGTGAGGTTTGGTGTCGGCGCTCGACGCTTCAGAGTTGCAATCGCGTCATGATTGTAGGAACCGTCCTCGCCAAATAACAAGGCAATCTTTTCCTCCGTTTTTCGATACAATTCGGCAAAGATCGCGCGACGGTTCTCTTCTTCTATATCGACGGCTGCCTCAGGCACCAACCCAGTGGTGTTATCAACGGGGGTTTGAATGCGTGCCGCTCCATCATCAAGATGATGCAAAGACCTGTTATTGTGTGTGTTATACAGTGTAGGCGGTGGCCAGGCTGGCTGGCCGTTGGAAATAGACATATTGGGCCCGTGGCGATGAAAGCGACAAGCAGGCACGGTGTCGCCATGCGCGGTTGGATGCGCTCGCGTAGGGCCGGTGCGATGGCTTTTGCGGCGGTTACAGCGACATGGATCGAAAGAGTGGCATTGATATAGATGGGATAGCCAAAATCGCGACAATCAGGATGGATTTGGTGGTGTCTTGATGGGTCGCGATTGATGCGATTTGTCGGCAGATCGAGAGGTGAGGTTGAGGATTTGGGGAGAGCGTGGTACCCGCACGCTGTCCCGAAGCGGGACTTTCTGCCAAGTTCGGACAGCACGGCGGACTGGCGCTCGGCCGTGCCAAGTGTGTGTGTGTGTGTGCGTGTGCGTGTACGTGCGGTCTCTTGGCCCCCTTGAGGAGACGGCCGGCCAGCGTTTTGCTCTGTCGCATTCAATGAGCAGCCCGAGACTTGCTCGTATCTGAATACGCGTTGGCTATAGTCTACACATGCTTCAATAGCAATGCACCTTGGTTGTGTCGATGCATCATCCCAGCAGCCCCTGGGCGGCCATGACTTCGTGCCAGTCAGATAAATGTCCCTGCCGGCTAGCTACCCCAGTGACTTCTTCCAGCCTTTGCCCACGCAAGAACCCCGCGGGCACGAACTGTGGCCCGCCTGCGGTGAACTTGCTGTTCCTTGTACCTTGTCTAGAGGGAGGAGAGGGAATAGACAATCTGAGAATAGCTCATCTAGGGATAGCTCCACTAGGAACCTGCCTCTCTGCCAATCACTAGCGGGCAATCAATACGCGCGACACACATGCGCTATGAGTGTACCCTCCAAGATTTATGATGAATAAATAGTTCTTGATTGGTACGAAAGACCAGTCACTGCTGACGGCCAGTTATCTCGATTTATAGGCCTGAGCATTGGGAGTAGGGTCAGGTTAGGGTACCGGGTCTACAATATATCATATGTTTTTCTATTTAATAAAGCAACACTTATTAGGTTAGTGGAGCAACCTCCAGATGAACTACTCTTATGCTATCTGTAGTCGCGCCGAGAGATGGAGGATGTGAGATTGATCATGTTACGCATCACGTGATGAGAATCTCACCCGACTGCAATGCTCACTTAACAGTTCGTGGCGTCTTTGCAGGTGGAAGAAGGTCATTGACTGGTAGGACGAATGTAAATATGTTTTTTGCCCTTTAAGAAAAGAAATACTTCAATCCAAGAAAATCTACGCCCAATCAAAGAAGGCTTGGACGACACTTAGGTCTGCCGTCTTATCAATATAGGAAGTGTGACGGAAGATCCAACGCTTGCACCGTTGGGTAAAAGGTCTGCTGCAGCCATCAGCTGACAGCTACAGCGAATACAAGCCCTTATAAGACTGATTCCAGCACGTAACAGGAAGTCTCCAAAAAGTAAGCCGAAATAGGCTGCTTTGGCAAAATAAAGTCATGGTACGAGGTACTCACTTAGAGATGCCCCACGCGGTAGGCGTACTAGGAGTACTCGGCAGGTACTCTCTTACTGTTGTTGTGCCACACTTTTGAGGTGGTGAGCTAAGGTTCTAGGCCACGAATACATGCATCTCACCTAACTTACTTTGACTCATTCTATCTACCTACATACATAGTAACTCTTTTATTCTACTTGCAATACATGGTCTCCTCTTCCGCTTCTTCACTTGGACGATTTCCCCCCGAACCATTTGGTCTCGAGTCGCGCACGACATCTCGCACGTGCTGACGTCCTGAGACGATCTGGCCCATTACTCATCCCACCACTCAAGGGCTGGCATTTTCGCGCCGTTCAGAAATTGCACCTGCCCCATGCGAACCATCAATTGCCACAGAGACAGCTTGCGCAAGCTACCTAGGTACTAAACCTTACGTCAACCTCAATATATTCGTCCCCTCGCCCAAAAGTCAATCGAACCCATCTGCCAGCTTCAGCTAGTCAATATCCAGTCGTCTGAAATACACCTGGATTTTCCAGCCAACCATCTGGCACTATGCGGATACGCTTGCCGTTCGCAGGTACAACTTCTCTCCTCTTATCAATCTGACCATGTCGACGATCGTCTCATACCGAAGGCGTAAAAGCTGACCAGTACATCAACAATCCGACAGGTGTCTTCTTGCTATTGCTCCTGGTAGCTGGCTATGCAATGCTATCTCAACTTCAGCTTGAACTATATGTTAACGATAAGGCTCTACACGCCATCACCTTTTTCGCTCTTACAATAGTATTTTACTGGATCGTCGATACCAACCGCCGCCGAACCCTCAACATGACCTTGATTGTTTGCACGCTGTGTCTAGGCGTTGGTTCCGAGTTCGTGCAAAGCATACTTCCCAACGATCGCGATTTCGACATGTACGACATTGTGGCAAACGTAGTAGGCAGTCTAGCTGGTGTAGGCCTATGTTCTTTGTACCACAAACGCATGCTAGAGCGCAAGAGGAGCAAAAAAATATACAATGCCGTCCCAGGCGGCGATGAGGAGGATGTCGAGCTTGGGACTACTCAGGAAACGGGCATCATGGTTGCAGATGCTGATCCTATCCAGCCTCGTTCGCTGGAGGAAGAGGTGGATAACTGGGACGAGAATGCGGCTGACGACTGGGACAACGAAGACTCAACGGCTCCGACTGGTCCTGATGGATCAGCAGATATAGGCGACGGCAAGAAGAGAGCAAACTAGTGTCTTCTTTATGCCAATGGCGCGAAGCAGGCTGAACTCGGTGGGAAGTGCTTCTGATTAGGATGGTAGCGATGTATTCTTTTATGCTGAGCGAGTAATGTGTTCGAGTAATGTGTTCATGTCCGCATCTTAATAGAAGTCACAGTGATTTGGCATCATTGCGTTCTTTCTGCTATTTGGCCGGGTTAAGCCCTCATTTTCTGAAACTCGCTTCCGCTAACAGCAGGCTCTTCCTAAATGCAACAGACTCCAGCGAGGACAATAATCATATCGGGAGGAAGTTCTGAACGAACACTTTGCATCGTCCACTGCTCGCGCAACGCTATGTAGGCTGCGGGCAGACCTCAGTGGTCAGCACGAAGCTGTGTCTCCCTCAGGGAAAACATGGAGAGGGTGAGCGAACGCGGAAGAAATTGTATTTTTGCACGAGCATAATATTGATATAATATTTCTTCGACAACAAGTGCGGACAATGCAATCCGAGAAACTACCTTTATATTTCAAAGTTTGGTCGCCTCAAAACCGGAGTCCCTGTATAGGGTATATGAATGGTTCAAGGAACATTTATTGGAGGTGGTGAACAGCTCTCGCCGAGCTACCTCAGCCATGACCCCACTTTGACCTCTGCCGAGGGGACCAGCCTAACAACTGACGAAATGGCTGTCGCAAAACAGCACTTTGTCAAAACTCCAGGTTTGCTAGCCTCAACGACAGACAGTTTGCGAACATGGCGAGCACGAAACAAACACCGGTTTCAAGGCGTGTAATCGAGTTCTGTTCACATTCACAAACTGCGAAATGAACATTCTGCTAACGAAAGTGTTGTGTGCAGCGGCCAGGAAGACGCACCGACGAATCCGCGAGGCATTCCTTACGCTCCTTTCGTTGACAAAGTCGAGGACTATGTTGCGACAAGACAGGATGTTGAGCCCACGCTGCGCAAGTTTCAGGAAATGATCTCGTAAGTGGCCTCAACAAGTGGTCATGGGAATCTCCGTGTCTTTTCTTTCCTGCTTTCGTTTTTATTTTATTTTCTTTTCTCGTTTGGCTCAGGAAGATCGCCATCGTCATTCAATCGCACTAGCCAGTAACACCGTGGAGCAGAAAATACCAGTTCATGGAAATGAATCTTCAAAAACGAATGGGGGGCTTGAAAGATAAAATACCGGAAATTCAGAAAACGCTAGACACTGTTAAGTTTCTGAAATCAAGAAAGGTATAGTGTTGAGATATCATTGTCGATGCAACACGACTGACCAAGTGCTTTCAGGACGACACCGAACCCATAGAGACGACGTTCGAACTCAATGACACATTATACGCAAGGGCGAATATACCTGCTACTGATGAAGTTTACATTTGGCTCGGCGTAGGTGTATCAGCAAGCATTTCCGATATGACGTTTCTATCTATCTGACCACTACTTTCAGGCCAATGTAATGCTGTCATATCCCGTAGATGAAGCTGAAGAATTGCTTATCTCGAAGCTGTCCACAGCTCAGACAAGCCTGTTGAACTGCGAAGAAGATTTGGATTTTCTGAGGGAGCAAATTACCGTACGTGTATCGAGCGACTTGGAGTCAACATGGAATTTTGAGCTAACGTTATACTTTAGACCATGGAAGTCGCAACAGCGAGAGTATACAATTGGGAGGTAGTACAAAAACGAAAAGATAAGACAAGCGAAGAAGTTGAACAGAAACAGTCATAATACAATAAGTAAAGGCAGGCATCGTCGTAGAGTAAAAAGCTTGCACTGAGTCGCTCATGAAACCACGTGCAACCATTTCATAAGAAAAGTGAAGGTGGTTTCCTATTTGAAAACCAGAGAGCTCCAATAACACAAGACGACAAATGTCATTTCAAAAGCACGACGTAAAGGATGAGCAACTTTTGATTCTCCCAAGCTAATCTACATTGACATATTGCTCGATGCAGCAGCGCCCCGCTTCACGCATATAACCCCACAAGTGCATGATCTTTTAACCTCGTTTCCATGCATTTTCTGGATGACCAGCGAGTTTTGATTTCAAATTGCGCCAAAGTCATTTTCAGCATGCATGCAGCGACGACCACCACGAGAATACTGGTATTATGAGGAGGCATGCTGAGAAATGTTGCAGGGCAGCTTGAACGATGGCGGCCGCTGCCGCCTCGCACGAGACTGGTCATCTTGGTATGTCTTCTTTCGCATTTGCACTTGCATTTGTAACATTGAGGCTGACAGCTGTTTTCGTTGAAGCAACTGTGCTATAAGGACCCTATAAATACATACACACGATTTTATTCAGCTTTCAACGGCGTTGCTTTGCAGTCGCTACCCATAGAGTACCATGTTGCTGCAAACAACCCTCGACTTACCACGCATTTGCCAAACGATCGCAGGTTGCAACAAAATGCATTATTTCCGTATCAGAACCGTCTCGACGCGACCGATGAATTGCTTCAGACGCCAAAAGCCCCAAGAAGATCATTAGAACATATGGCAGCAAGCCACCTATTACAAAATGTATTGGGCAGAGCTGAAAATGTCCAGTACTGGAGAATGAAAATTGCCGGGGCTCGCACCTTTCGATTATCAATCGTTCTTTTGCAAGAGCTCATGCGCCAAGAAGAGCTTGCATCAAACGAGCCGAGCGAAATACTGCCACTGCTACCGACCGAGGACGAGAGAGACATAATATTGAAGCACCGGGATTTGGCAATGCACAGCCGACAGGCTCTGGATTACTACATATATGTGCTGCGAGGACGTGATGACAAGCAGCGGTGTCAAAGATTCTTGGAGAAAAGGTTCATTGTGCCTCAATTTGTCTTCAACTTCCTTGTCCGATCGTCTGCGGACTTCATCGATACCGAGACTCTGCTTGCAATGATTGACTCATGCCAGTTATACTTTGATGCTGCCGAGAGGGCGAAAATGAGAGCGAAAAGGCAAGCCGGAACGAGGCTTCAAAATCATCGTCGCGTCCAAGAGGACATATCCGGCCAGAGACTTGAAATCGACGAAGCCAATTTCGACCTTATTATGCGACTCCTTGTTGCTCAGTGCTTGCGACTTGAGCCTAGGTACGTCGTTTTACTAGCGAAAAAAGCAGCCCAACACATTGAACGCATGTCATCACGCACGAATCACCCACGGAAACTGCACTTGAGGCAGTGCAAGGCCTTCAATGGATGTCTTGACGCATTTCGACCCCAACCGCGCCTTCAAACAGTCCAGCAATCTATACCGAATGTCTACTTTTGGGAAGCGCAGAGGATCCTTCTTACTATGTCAGCGGGCTTGCCCAAGCCTTTACTCATCAGTAGAACTGGATTTCGCGCGATTCGTGATGTTCTGTCTGGGCTGCCCAAGAATTTTACAGAAGTACACAGCTCGACTCGTCATGCCCCGGGCTGGCCACCATATCTACAGCCAGGACATGGAATGGATGAGCAAACCGATCCAGAAGATAATTGGAGCCGTACAGTCAGTGCAGGAATGCTCATGCAAGAAGCTGGATATTCCAAAGAGCAATTGGATACTGCGGTTGACATTCTGCAAGGCATGGCCATGAATGGGGCTCCGACAATCCAGCAAAGAATCGCCATCGGTAAAGGTCGTGTCATTGGAGTATGGGAAGCATCTATTCGCGCCACGCGGAATGCTCAGGAAGCATGGGGACGATTTGTAAATCCGCCGAAATCGGGATTGAATTGCGGCCCACATGAGTACGCGGCCATGTTTGAGAAACTTATGATGAGGGAAGTTGAGCCAGATAGCGGATTGCTACCAGGAGACAAAGCTCTGAACTTCTCGACGCAGCACGAAGCTAATCTGACCGAGTTTGAGAGAGCTCGCTTACGCCCACCAAGTGTTTCTGAGCTGTATCAGGACATGAAGCTTGCTGGCGTACAACCGGAGGGTGCTTGCCTTCGAATTCTTGTTGCCAATGCCGGTTCGTTGGAAACGGCCCACCAATACTTGGGCGATAGTTTAGGGAACGGTGAAGCTATTCGAAATTTGATGGCAGACGAGCCGCATCCTCGCCTACTGAGGAACGTACCTCTCAGTTTGTTTGCTGCGTACATCAAAGCCTGTTTACGAGTAGAAGAGCAAAGAGGAAATCGTCAGCTCATGCGCGCCGTGCGCCTCTCGGAGATTAGGTTGCGAGGTGTCAGATCTCGCTGGATGGCCTTTGTCTGGGGCATCATTTTGAAGGACCTCTCACAGCATCATGGAGCACTGAGGATATCATTAACAGATCAGCTGGGCTTGATCTCACGAGTTGCGGATACAATCGAAACGCGCGCTGGTCTACAATTATCATCCTTTACGCAATTCAATAAATGCATACGAAAAGCTCTTCGTCGAAAGGCCAGCAATCTGTTCGATATCAATGCTGCCGGCGGCGGACAGTGTAACGTGACGGCAAGCACACTCGGCCCGCATGATTCATCAAAAATAGAAACGACGACGGCTGTGCTACAAGTGGTTGGCAGTCGAATGAAAAGCATGTTCTGGGCTTTGGCCAAACGAGAGCGGGATGTCCAAAGGCATCTGGAACCGTATCCTGTTGCGCCACTCGAACGAATGAGTCTTCGAGGAGACGTGGTCCGGAGTGAACATGTCTACGAGTACATGCTTTCGCTCGGATATCTAGGACAGTTTGATGAGATGGGACGACTTCTGGACTGGCTCACCCAGCAATGGGGCCAGTCTGACGTTGTCTCGGCATTGAGTGAGCTGGATGAGCCTCCTCTGTATGCAGACTTTTCCGAGACGCTCTGTGTCTTTCGAATGGTGGCTGAGCCAATGCTGAGCAACAACACTGTGATGTCGCTCGTGCAAAACATTGCCGATTCCGGACTGAACTGGACCTGGCCAGACGATGAGGCAGTCAAGAACTATGCGGAGCTGCATGACGACAGATCGATTTGCACGCTGTGGCGACCAGCGCATCTGGCGTGAAACGAAAAAAAAAAGGCAACACAGCATCTGGCTTTAGTCTACCGTGTATATCACGTGGCCTAGTTTCATAAAAAAAAAGTTTGAAATGAACAATGGACAACGTACCCTGAAAATGGCTGGATTTCAGGGAAATGTTGTACTCTTTCGAAGCCCGTGAACGGAATTGACAGCGCCACAGCAGCATATTTCGACGGTGGAGATGGATGGCAAGGCAGTTTCAGGTCAACAGAAATCAAGAAATTGTGTCCAGAGTGGCCCTGCTTGCATGGCGGATTTGTCGGGCGTGCATTTGGGTTGCCGCGAAGACGGGCGGCTATCATTATTGTGACATGTACTTGAATAGGGACTAGGTAGGTATGACGACGGTACTGTGTATGCACAATGTATAGTATGTAGTTAGCAGCTGATGATACCCCATAAATGATTTGGAATTCAGTTTGGAAGCTCTGGGCTTCACCGGTAAGTGCACATGTAATATACATTCGAATTTATGTAGAGTTAGAATTGTTAAGGAAAGTTGAAGCAACAGGATCTTAAGGGTCAATAGGATAGTCTGGTGTGCTAAGATTTCCCGAAAACTGCCATCGCACGGTTCTGGTCTGTTTGGTGTTTGATGACGAGAAAAGTCGGGCTGTATGGCTTTCATAATTCATGTAGCCATGATTGGGGCGTTTGGAGGTCTGCTCGGCAAATTGTCTTGGTGGATGCGACGACCCCTGCTCCTGCCTGTTCTGCGGCAGGAGCAGGCCGAGGAGGAGTGGCGATTGGTCAGGAGCGCGCGTTGGCACTGTTGACGTGTGACGGGCGGTTAGATGGATGCCGTCCTGTGCTGGATCCCTGCACGTGCCTGCCAAGAGGTGCCAAGGGCGGCAAACGTCGTCTCGGTTCTGGTCCCCAGATGCTCTTTCTTCTCGTATCTTGTTCAATGCCTCGCCGGGTCCGATGGCGGCATACATATGCATGAAACAATTCTCCGGCGCCGCTCGACGATGGCACGGGACAGGCGAGGGTTTGTCTGGCTGGTCTGGAGGCTGGGCTGCCCCCTCGCGTGTCTTTGTTGAGCAGCGAGCAATGAGCAGTCAGTATTGAGGAGGAGTCAGAATGCTCGGGCAGCGCGACGACCCGGGTGCCTGGCCATGTAGGTTCTTTGCGCGCTTGTTCAGTTTCGCAGGACAAAAAAAAATGAACATACATACGTCGCGATGCGTTCGGCGTTCCATTGGCCTGGCCAGTCGGGAAGCTGGGGCGTGGCGCGTCTGTTCGTCTGATCGTGAATCCAGAGAGCCGGACTTGTGCATGCAAGCAGGCAGGCGAGAATACAAATTGTACGCTGCAGTGTCGAGTCGATTCCTCCTTTTTCTTTCTTCTTTCTTCTTTTTCTCCGGCTTTCAGTTTTTTCGATTTCAAGTTCCCTCCATCTTTTTCTCTTTCTTTTCCTTCCGCTCGGTGATTTCCTTTGTCTTGTTCCTGGCTAGTCGTTGTGGTGGTATACCGTCGTCAGTCTTTTTTTACTCAGCGGGGGGGCATTCATGCGTACGAACAGTGTTTTCACTTGATTTTTTTTGTCTCTTCTTTCTGCTTGCACTATTGCTATCTGCTGTTTGCCGCCTGCACGTTGTGCTCTTGTTCAGCCACGATACCTGATAGCTGCATGATTTGACAGCCCGTCTTCCGTCTCCCCTGCATTTTCTGCTGGTCTGCCTATCCTCTTTCTATTCACATTCGACGACATATTTCCTGCTCTTTTCGATATTGTCTCTGTTCGCACCGTCATCGTTGTGTTTTGGCCGCCGATCTCGACTCTATCAAGTGAAAGTATTTTCGATTTCTGTTCCTCTTCTTTTTCTTTTTCTTCTTCTTCTTTTCTCTTCTGGTTTGGTCGTCTCGGGTCGGCGATTTAAAACTCATCTAGAATACACACTACCTTTTTGCTTCAAGAGAAGCAAAAGGGCATCAAGAATGCGGTGCCGTGTACTGGTCGCCACGGTGGCACATGTCTTTTTTCTTTGCCAAACAGCAGAGGCTGGTCCTCTCAACTGGGCTGCTCCTAATGTGTAAGTTGTGACTCTCAAGAAAGAAGAAGAAGAGGAGGAGGCAAAAAAAAAAAAGCACAATGTCTGCTGTGGAAAGAAGGAAAATGATCAGGTCTAAACTATTTGATTTTTTTCTTCATAGAGTACGCCGCGCTAATTATACCACCCCCGAAAATTCGCCCCCCGTTGCTGCGTAAGTTGAGATATGGATGCAAAAAGTAACATGATAACAATGCGCTGACTCTGATGTCTTCCGTCTAAGTTCAAATGACGTCCCGCCACCGACTCTCACAACTCTAGCGAGTACAACTCTGCCCACGCCAGCGTTTTCGTCGTCGACGGCAGCGGCAGGAATCCTAAAGACAGCATTGACGGATGCGTGTTCTGACGACTCTTTGACGATGGGAAATTCTTCTCCGGCTCTCACGTCCATTTCCAGTTTGACAACCCCTGCATCAGGAAGTGGCACGCTTACGGAACCCACCGTGATCTTCATAACAGCATCTGGCCAGAGTCAACCGAGTCCTGCGCGGAGCACCACCCTACCGCCATATGTCGTGACTGATAGCACAAACAAACCCACTGCTACAAGTTCCGGAAATACGACTTCTTCGATGTCATCAGCATCAGCATCAGCACCGGCCGTCACTTCCTTGAAACCGACCGGGATCCCAAACACCAATGTCCCTACTGCCAATACCAACTTCCCCACCGCCACCACAAGTGTCGAACCGGCCATTTACTCTCAGAACCTCGCCCAGGCCAGAAATCTAAACAAGATCTATTCAAGTCTAACACCTCAGTCAGCATGCTCGGGAACGCAGCTCGCTTGCATTGCAGGGAAGGTGGGCCAGTGTAGCCATGGTGCTTTCGTCCTCACAGAGTGTCCCGCGCCCAAGAGATGTTACGGTCTGCCCATGACGAACACGCGGGGCGCCAAGATTGCTTGCATTGCGCCCGCAGAGGCTATCGGAATCCTGGGACCGATCGCTCAGGACATGACTTCCACGAGTGGTGCCCCTTCCGATAATTCTCCTACGACGTTCAGGACGCAGACAAACCAGCCTGTCGTGACGCATACACGAATTGTCATCGTCACAGACACACCTTCTGCTTCTGCGCCGCAGTCGCCGACGAATCAACCGCAACCCCAAGCTACCACAATCAGTCCCATGACTCCTGAGCTACCTCTCCAAACAAAAAGAACAACAACCACCACCACTACATCGTCGTCGTTGTCATCGTCATCATCACCATCATCTTCTTCGTCATCATCATCTTCCTCGCCTCCACCTCCGCCTCCGCCTCCACCTCCACCTCCGCCTCCATCCCCCCCTTCCCCTCCTCATACCCCTACCACAACCTCACTCTATTCCACCACAAGCAACAGACCAAGCCTCATCGTCATCACTCAAACATTCGAACAGCCTCCAACCCCCGGTCAAGGCCAAGCTGCAACACCAACTACCACCAGCAGCACCGCCATCCCTGGCGTCCTCGAGCTCATCCCCGTTGACCTCTCGAATCTTTCCCCCCATCCTGCGGCACCGCGCATCACACCCCCCTTTCCTATCGCCAGACCAGCCGGCTCCTTCGCCCTTGCCCCAGCCGGTGGTTCTGCTGCCCCAGCAGCCCCAGAATCCGGCAACGCCTGCACTACCGTCACCAGTAACGGCACGCCCACTGTCTCGGTATACGTGACCGTGACCGTCACGCAAAAGGAGAAGGAGACGGAGATGGTGACGGTGACAGAAACCGTGACGGTTACAGCTCACGTTTCAATGATGGGCGCTTGATTGTCCCCAGCCTGCACTCATCTCTTTTGTAATTTCGAGCAAACGGAAGAGCTCATAAGTGTTTTGATGATTTTTTGTTTTCTTCTTCTCTTCTTCCTCATTTCAATCTCTTCTTCAAGGCCAATCTCTTCTTCAAGACCAATCTCTTCTTCAAGGTCAATCTCTTCTTCAAGGGCGGGGGAATAAAATGTTACTATTCGAAATGTATGAAAAACTAGGGTGAATGCAATCCAAGAAAACGGACAATCATTTTGTTTCTGTGCCTGCGTGTGTGTCTTTGGGGGAGGGGAGTAAAACATTTTGAAAGACATTACTACATGTACTGATTAAGACAAGGATGTAAAACCCATTGGTCCTACACTACAGTGCCTCCATTGACACACTTTAGTGCTGTAGTACAAGTCGTCATTAAAAAGATCTAAAATACATAAATACAACAATTCGAATGCATGCTACCGTGGTCGGAACCCATACCAAAAAAAACGCCCGTGTATCCGCCGTCCCATGCGCGATGTCCGACTGGTCCCTTAGAAAACAATGCAAAGTCGCTATGCACCCAGACTGTTTGGTGCCGACCTGACTCCTTTTGGAAAAGACGAGACAAGGGGATAAAAAAGAAGGATGAAGATACTATAGTTCGTTCGCCGGTTCGCCTTTCTATGAAATGTGTGGATATCCTTGTTCGTGTCATTACTTGAAACAAAATGATGATGATAAGAATGATAATGATAATAAAGATGATAACAAAGATGATGATAACAAAGATGATAATGATGATGATAATGATAATGGTAATGACAATAATGACATTAAAAAAAAAGAAGGGAGCACCTGCTCTCCATGGGGTTTCTAGCGAATAAAAAAAAGTGCAAATTCATGGTTACGCGTGTGTCTGAGCGGCAGCGTACAGACCACCGGGACGTCCACGTCCGCGTCCGCGTCCATGAGTATGGACATTCGACATCAAGGGCAAGCTATCATGGCTTTCGGACAATGGCTCGGCCACCTCTAACCTCTTGGGAGCAGGTTCGGCGGTGCCTGTGCCGTAGGCGTCGGTGCCTTGTAGAGGCGCGCCGTATTCATCTTGCCATAGCTTGCGCATAACGTCGTAGAGGAATCGATACTGGGCTTCGGACTGGACCATGGAGCGTCTTTGCTGACGGAGTTGATCGACTGTGTCGTAGATGGGGTCGAACTGTTGTTGTTCTGCATGGTCGAGGCGGGTGAATGCACCGCTCCTGAGTTCGCGCATCAGATGTTCTAGGCTGATAAAAGTTCCTGTGCGGCCCACACCAGCGCTGCAGTGTATGATGCGCGGATAAGAGGCATTGTTGTGGTCTCGTGATAACTGCATGAGGTCCAGGAAGCTCTCCATATCGTCTAGTGTAGGAACGCCAAAGTCGGGCCAGCGCGTGTACAGCAAGTGCCAGATCACGCGTGGCTGCGGCTCGCCGTCAACGTGCAGCAGCAATCTACGCTTCTCGATAGCGCCGTCCGCGACGTCTTCCCGCAAGTCATACATGATCCTTGCTTTCCAGTCATCGTTCCAGATGTCTTCTTCGTTCAGTCTCCAAACTGGCTCATTTGGGTTGTCCGGAAAGTATTGATGACACTTGACGACTTCGCCTTCCACCATGCTCGTGAGTTGCACGATCACTGCGGGTGACGCGGTTTGTTCGGCAATCATGCGCCAGACGTAAGTGAACGACGGCGGAGTCGGCCCTTGCATGGCAATATATCGCAAAGGTGGCAAGGAGGACTCGCGTGAAGAGTTGAGCGTTATTGTCGATGCATTGACGTAGTCGAAAGCGTCGTCCGCTACATTCAGTCTCACCCGGTTGTGATTCCAAGGCTTGATATTGAAGTACCGGTCCATAATGCCACGTGCTGAACCGTCCGTTTGCTTGAAAGAGCCCCATCTGTTGATAGGAGTATCTATCCGAGTCCCTTGCGCAAGCCGACTACGCTCGGCCCATGTGAGTTCCTGAAACTTGCTTTCAATATCTGGAGCGAGGTTGGAACAAAGAAAGCAAAGAGTCAGTATGCAATGACCATTTGAGACTTTGAGGTGTTTCGGCGCGAAGAAGGAACAGGGGAGAAGAAAAATTGCCGCATACCATGAGCGGAATGACTTAAAAAGGCGGGCATGACATGCCATGAGCGACCATGACCATTTGCAGAAAACGAGCCTTCCATTGCAGAACGCGGAGCTACTCGGTCTTGATGGAAGATGGTGACCATTGGTGAGCTCCTCGGTCGGGCGGCTGGTGATTGTGTCCTCGCGCGCTTGGCAGTCACCCGAAGCTTGAGGTTGCGCAAGGAAGAATGTTTCATGAGAGGGTTTGACGATGTCTTTGAAGCCGCGACTGCGAATGCAGTATCCGGAGGCACAGTGCTTTCGTCAACATCACTACGTGAGCGCTCGACAGAAGTTTCGATGGCTAGTGGTTTGGGTCTACGTCGCAACCTTGGGATTTTGTCCATGTTGTATAGCTATTTCGCTGTGATATGAGTCTTTGGCACGGTTTGCGGTTTTTTTTTTTTTTTTTTTTTTGGGGCCTTGATGATGGATGAAACCCGGACTCAGTTTGATTCGAGGACAAGCTAGAAAAAGAGGGAAGGAGAGAGTAAGAAAAAGAATTTCGGGACCAAAAAATGAAGAAGCTGCACCTGCACCTTCACCTTCGCCTTCGCCTTCGCCTTCGCCACAGAGTAGGTGGCACGTCGGGAATATGCTGTTGGTCGTGGGGATTGGAAGCCAAAATGCGAGCAAGCGACAGACCAAGCTGTGTCTGGCGAAACTAAAACAAGGAGAGCAAGAGAAAAGTGACGACGGCGACCCAGACAAAAAAAAATAAAAAAAAAAAATAAAAAAAAATAGGGGGAGTCAAACGGATAATATCAAGGTCGACTTTTCCTCTTACCAGCAGAGAAGTCCATAATCATATGCTTGCATCGGATGAATGAGGGATCGGACGGTTTCGAAGAAGACCAAGCGTCGAGGCGGCCGGCCGATGGGTGGGTCGCGCTAGTCTCGAACTCCAGTCAGTCAGTCAGTCACTCGACGCCAGTCACTCGACGCCAAGTCACTCGACTCGGTCTGATCTGCGACGCCTTGGATCAAAATACCTGAGACACGGCGAAGCTCCGCCACGCACGGCTTCATGCGTCCACGAGCCCAGTTGCACGCGGTCAACTGATGCGCCGCTGTTCACCCACATCGTTGCCATGTTGGCGCGCAAACATGTGCCTGACGCCAATGCTACCTGCCAATAGAGTCTGGCTCGAGACATCACATCATCTTCATCGGCCGTCCCTTCCTTGTCGTCGCGGTAGAGGATCGTACCCTAGTCCGCAGATGACGTCGGTCGCCCATTTGCTCTGCTTAGTCGTCCCCGTGTCTGTGACTCCGTCTCTGGAATATATTATATATGTATATACATAATAGTATGCCGTCCTAAGAATATTAAGGAATCAAACGAGGAAAAAGTGGGAAAAGAAGAATTTTCAACAAGGAGAATAGAGGGTTATGGGGGGAAGTAAGAGGAGTTTCATTACTGATTCTTTAACATTCCGTCTTCTACCCCGTACTTTGAAGGGGTAAGGCGAACGAGTCTCGTCGCCTATACACGTATACACGTATTATACAAGTATTTGACACGCATGATACAAGGATATAATACACTGATGACACAAACACCTGATGATACTCCTCGACCTGCAAAAAAGTCATCGACTTTCCTTCGCCTACCATTCCTTAGAATGTCACGCCGCAGAGTAAATGCCTGTGATGTATTTGCCACATTCCACCTTTTGTTCCAACGTGACCTTGCGACCCTTGCCGCCCTCTCCGATACGAACCGTCTGCCTCGGCGTCAAGCAGAGGCGATGCACTTCAGTCTTTCGGCCCTTGTCGGCGTCGTTGGAGCCCCCGTCCAAAGGGCCAATATAAGTTGGCGTGCAAAGATTCGTCCGCTTGCCAGTTCCGAGTTGGTAGTGTTCGTTACCACCCCAAAACAGGACATCGGCGCCCCAATTCGTCTCATTCTCAGAGCCTGAGCTTGTCACATTTGTTTTGGTCACATTGTCCATTACAGCAGCACAGTGCGTGCTGCCTATGCTCAGCGCTTTTAGCTTGATTGGCATATTCTTGTTGGTCAATTCGTCAAACTCGAACAATGAAGACAAGGCCTTGACCTTGGTAGGTCCTGACGAAACGTGAGTCCATTTGCCCGTTCCCAAAGTACCCATGACACCCTGGCCGCATACCCACAAATCAGAAATTGTCCTGGGCATCCGTTTGGCAGGGACCATGGCTCGCGACTCTGCCGCTGTTGTTGGCGCATCTGCATCGACGGTGAAAAAAGTGTTCGCGCCGCCAGCAGCGATAGCCGTGACTTTGGGCACCATGCCTGCTGCCGCATAGAGCTTGTCGACAGACATCATGAAAGGAGTGGTAATGTACGGTAAGCCACCGGCCGACTCAGAACCAAGCTGGCCATATGTGTTGTCCCCAAAAGAAAAAATCCTGCCAAGCTTGTCCAAAATCACTGAGTGATGATCTCCCGTGGCAATTGCCTTGGCCTCAAAGCCCTGCAAAGACTTCAGCTCGTGAGGTTGATCATAAGGGCCTTTGGGCCGAGTTTCCCACGTCAGCCCAGCGATGCCCATCTGACCCCTTGAGGGATAAGACGTAGAGCTTGATGCAGCGGTAAACACACGACCCTTGGATGTGAGAATAAGACAGTGCTCTAGACCACTGCTAATGTCGGTCACTTTTTCACCTCGATTCAATCCGGTTGGAGTCAGGTTGCGGAAGCTGACAGCTTCGTTGCTAGCAGCACTCCATAAAGACCATAAGCCGCCTTGCTGCTTCTGCTTGGCACCACCGTCCAAGTCCTCTTTGGAAGAGGGTAACGAGTACACGCTACCATTTCGTGACAGTGTGATGATGCGGTCCTGCGAAACCTGGAGCTTGACGAGATCTTTCCCCTTAAGGGTAGTCACAGGTGTCGGGTCGTCCTTTGAAAAGCCGAGACCCCATTGAATCAAATTGCCTGTCTCATCAATCGCGGCGCCAAAGCTTTGTGTGAGTTTTATATCTCTTAACAGCTGGTTGTCGAAATCTAGGATGCGTCTGGGAAGCTTGATGTACTTTTCACTAGATTGAGGGTCGATGACTTTGCCTGCGTTGGAACCCCATGCGTAGACACCTGGACGCTCCCAGCTGGTCTTGACTTGCAGGTGTTGAGAGCTGAGCATGTCCCGGTAGTCTTCTTTCGAAGTAGTTTGTTTGCGAGCCTTTTCAAACTTGAGCTGGGTCGCCTTGGAAGGTGGTGCTGATTCCTCTGGCGCTGTAAAGCTTTGTTGAATCCGGGGATAGTAATATGCTCCAGCAGCAGCAGCAGCAATGCCAAGAAAACCAGCATAGAGACCTACTTGCGCAAAGCGACTACCACCTTGGCTTTGCGTCTGCTCTTGCTGGCCGTTCGAAGCGTGACGTGTCCATTGAAGCTGGAACCGGCGAGCATGGTTTCGCGAACGAGACGAGCTTGTGAGACCGACGGCTCTCCGCGCGACCACTTGAGAAGGGTTCATCGTGACAAAGCTGGCGTGGGCGCCCAGCTAGATACGAAAGGAAGCGAAAGCTGGCTGTCTGTACGAACGGCTCCGAGGCCATGTGCTAGATTCTCAATCCGACGATAAAGAGAAGAGGCTTTGGTTTTGCAGCTCAATCAAGGAGCACGTTCTTTGAAGTCTTCCTTTTGGCAGTCTGTCTGGGCGAGTGTCGAAGTCATGACGCTGTTGCGATATGCGAGCGAGAATAGATAGTGACTTGTTAGACCTGGTGCTTTGGCGTTCTCGACGAGCCAATGGCGGTTTGCTTGCCCCACGCCGAGTCACGATCTATTACAACATGAACGCCACGTGCCGGGTAAACGTTGGAGTTGGCTGGGAGGCATCGGCCCCCGGAGGAGCCTACGGAGCGCTTCAATGTTGCTTCCGGCCTGCCACTGGTTCACGGACCACATGCCTGGCAGCCAATGCGTAATCACGGGCGTGTCTTTTAGAGAGCTTACAGCTTCGTCACTTGCCGGAGCTTCGCGCCTGGTCTCTTCGCCCCCCCTTTCCCTTTTTACCTCATTTTTTTTTTCTTTTTCTTCTTTTGGTCGCAAAAATCATGTATGACGATTCGTGGTATAGCTTTGTGCCCGACGTTGCGAAAAGGGACACCGCTTCAACTCAGTCGCAGGGCCATCAACGCAAGGAGTCTTTGCTACAGCAGCGTAATGTTGGTCCTTCATGTCTCTTTTAAGCTCTTCATCGTACACGAAGCCCGCCGATGACTCATGAGACCTGACATCGTGACAGGGCGACGCAAAAACCGGAGCACAGGCCGACCGATTAGATAATGTCTACGAAGAGGGAAAATATTCGTACTCGCCTCCAGAGCCTACACTCTCTCGTCGGGCTGCCTCATACTCGGACTTTTATCATGTTGTCCGAGCGCAGCTTATCAAGGACGGCCAATTGAGACGCAAAAAGAAGCCAGGGAAGAAAGATCGAAGTTGGGAGGCTCTTACATTGCAAACGGAAAACCCAAACAATCCAACGTCTCCTCGGTCCCCCACCCTTGGTGAAACCAAAATTGATGACGAGTTGCTCAAGGATGCTCAACAAGAATACATGTACGGGACCAGTTTCCAATTTCTTTGAAGCAAGATTGCAGAGTGGCTTACTTGTCATAGGCTTTATGAAGATCAACTTTCATTGACCGATCGCCATCTTGATGGCCTGATTGACGACACAAATGCCACACTGGCATTACTAAACTCCTTGTCAGACTCATTCCAGTCCGTCGATACTCAGACATCAACCTTTCAAGCTCAATGCGAGGACCTGTTGGACGAGCGAAAACGGCTCGAAAAACTTGCGGACGATGTGGGGACCGATATATACTTCTACGTCTACCTCGACACTGCTACGCGACGTCTGAATGCTCCTGGTGCCAGTCGTCTCGTCGACGACGACGAGTTTGGCGAGATAGTCGAGAATCTCAACTCATGTGTTGATTTCATGACGAAACATGTTAGTCCTCTCCATTTCCTTGAAGTCAACATTGTTGTTATCGGATGTCGAAAGCCACGAATTTGCGCCATGTTTCTCACATTCCACTGCAGGAAAAATATCGCGAACGTGATACCTATTTGGCTCGGTATAATGCATTGCTCACCAAAGCTCTTCACCTACTCGATCATGGATTTTCAACTCGTCTTGACAACTGGTCGGGTGAGGTAGCCCGTCAACTTGCAACAACCACATCCGACTCTGCTCGTCATGCTCTGGCCTATGGCAGGTTCGCCGAGATGATTACAAATTCGTACTCGTTACTCCCCAACATTAAAAAGATTGTTCGGCATGTCTACGATCAATATGGACGAGCTTTAGGCTCATCATCAGAACCTCCAGTCTACAGGAGCTCTGCCACGAATATGTTCCGTACCTACTTCACCATCCGAGATCGAGATTTGAAAGCGATGACCCAACACGACTTGGAGGAGTATCAGAAAGCTGTCAATAATACTTCACTTGAGACTGCATCTCGAAACTACGTGAAGCAGTCGTTTGAAAAGATGTATAACGAGGACGCTCTGTTTCTCAAGATTTTCGGTATAGAGCCGATGTGGAGCACAGCTCCCAATTCTGCATTTCAAGCCCTCAAATCCATTCACACTACCATGGTGCACCCGGGTCATATTGCGCCATTAGGCAATAACATTCAAAATGTCCTACGGTCTGCCAAATTAGAATCAATTTGTAGCGTGGTGGGCTGGCTGGCCAATGAATACTCAATATCAGATCACGATGAGGATGAGTCGCACTCCATAAGAAAACACCGAGAATATTCCGCGCGGTTGCTCGTGGATCACCTTTGGCCTTTCACAGACGGCGCTTTCGAGGCCGAGATTGCAAAATCTATCACTAAAGCGGTTGTTCAGGATGCGGATCTGAAAATAGGACCAGTAGTGGACGGTGTAGCCTCGTCCAATGCCTATCCGCTGGTAACACAGGCCATTGACTTGCTGTCGAAATTTGACCAAGCTATGCCAAAGGAGCGATCTGTGAGTATTCTTGCCAAGGCCTGTTTCTTTGCTACAATATAAAAACTTGTGGAAAAAGAAAGCTAACATGCCTCTTTTCGGCAGTCGAAAAACAGCTCGGTTGTTTTTAAAATCGTCAGAGAAACGATTCAGGTTCTACAGAAGGCTGAATCCAGGATACGTCATCTCAAGACCGCAGCAGATCCGGACCTATTCATGGTCAAAAATCTGCTCATCATCAAGAACGAGCTTGTGTCTCTTGAAATTGGCGACATCCGCAATCGCCCACAAGCAATGCAACACTTTGGCCAGATCTGGGAAACTTTAAGTCCAGCAAATTGGTTGAGTTTTTTTGGCGGCATTCTCGGCGGGTCTTTATGGTCACGCGGAGCTCCCTCCGTGACCGCCAAAACGCTGACAGAGGAGGACATGAGCGAACAATTGGACGAATTGCTCCGGCAGTCCATCTACTCCTTTACCAAACGTTGGGCTACGCTCATCAACGATTCCCAGAATCGCAAAGTCGGCGTCAAGCCTATTGCCAAGGTCGAAGCTGAGCTCGAGGCTATTCTGGAAACAGCCTTTAGCAATCAGCCCGAAGTGATTGCCAAGCTTAATGAGGCTATTCAGTTGAATGCGCAGGCTCAGACGAATGCTAAGGATGAGAAGAGGGGGGCGAGGCGGTATTGAGCAGAACTTCAGGAGGCATCACGATACTTCCCCCCCTTCTTTTTTCCAATCATGTTTTACGAGCAGAATAGTCATAGCATCAAATCGCTTGTAATATGGTTTCTTTTGAAGCGGTTTCGAGGAGTTTCAATGGGAACGACAATGCCATGTCCGAGCTCATCCAACTGCGCATTTAGCTGGATGATACAAGCGCGTGTTGACGAAACAAAGTAGATGCGTGTTGACCTGACTTGCCAGATGGGCGCTAGAGTTGTTCATTCTGCCGTGTGTCGGGCTATCTTGATTCGTGTTGATTCGTGCTTCATTGACAACAGAGGACTTGTCCAAACCCTTGTCTTTATATCAGCCATGTTTTGGATTTATCACGGTCACACGCGGCACAAGCATTGATGAGTCCCACTTTTTCCATCTCCCCCCTCCGAGGCGCGGACCGTCCAAGCACGACATCGGGAGTCAGACACTTTGTTGGTTTTGGTTCTTATCGTGCGTGGCGCGTGGGCTCCGCCCGCGGCAAGCACCGTGTTCGCATTTTCTCTTGTTTGTCCCATGCCGTCGCCATTGTGCCTCACCCGCCTCCTTCTCCTGTCTGTCACCGTGTACACCGGACTGGGGTGGCTCTCGTGTCTGTCAAGGAACGCGCCTGGTTCCGATTCCTGTTCTCCCCATCGCTCCCGTCGCATTGTGCCGATCCGAGCCGATCCCAACCACGGCCAATAACCACAGCCACAATCACAAATGGCGGCTGCCGAGATTCAAGAGATTCCGGGCGACGGCCTGCAGACCGCCAGGGACCTGTTTTCCGGAGCCATGGGCGGAATTGCCCAGGTCTTGATCGGTACGTGGGAGCGGATCAGGGGATCTTTGAGAGGATGAGGGTCTACGTGAAGACGAAAGACATGTCTAATGGCATCATGACGAACCGGCAGGCCAACCGTTTGACATTGTCAAAGTTCGCCTGCAGACCACGACGCAATACTCGGGAGCCCTGCAGGCCGCCACCTCCATCTACAAGAACGAAGGGCCCCTCGCCTTCTACAAAGGAACCCTCACACCGCTGCTCGGCATCGGCGCCTGCGTCTCGATCCAGTTCGGCGCCTTCCACGCCGCACGACGATGGTTCGAGGCCAGCAACGCAGCCGGCCCGGCCTCCTCCTCGGACCTCGCCTACCGTCAGTACTTTGCGGCCGGGGCCTTTGCCGGCGTCTCCAACGCCGCGCTGTCCGCGCCCATCGAGCACATCCGCATCCGGCTCCAGAGCCAACCCCACGGCGACGCCCGCCTCTACGACGGACCCCTTGACTGCGTCCGCAAGCTGAGCGCCCACCAGGGCCTCCTGCGCGGCATCTACCGCGGCTCCGCCGTCACCGTCTACCGCGAGGCCAGCGCCTACGGTGCCTGGTTCACCGCCTTTGAGTACATGATGAACGCCGACGCCGCGCGCAACCACATCCAGCGGAAGGAAATCCCTGCCTGGAAAATCGCCCTGTACGGCGGTCTCGCCGGTGAGGCCCTCTGGCTGGCCAGCTACCCCTTTGATGTCATCAAGAGCAAGATGCAGACGGATGGCTTCGGCGCCCAGCAGAAATATCCTTCCATGCGTAGCTGCTTCGCCGCGACGTGGCGTGCCGATGGTATGCGAGGCTTCTGGAAGGGCATTTGGCCGACTCTGTTCCGTGCCATGCCTGTCAGTGCTGGTACTTTTGCGGTTGTGGAAATGACCATGAGAGCAATCAGTTAAGTGAGGGTGGTGGGGGATCCCTCCCCCCCTTTTTTGAGCTTCCTTTTTTTGCCCATTTTTTTTTCATATTTCCTTTGAATAGAATCAGAAAGCTATGTAGCGGGGAAAGAAAATAACTAGAGATTCTTTTGTTTATTCTCACGACGGCGTTTCAACTATCATGTCGTCTGAAGAATGGGACAGTACTGGATGAGCGCGGGCGTTTTGTTCAGGACAAGGGAAATTCTGGGGCAAAGAAGAGCCCTTTTCTTTTTTCTTTTTATTCTTATTATGCTCCATGATTACAATCATTCTTCTTGTAGTGTTTTTCTTTTACACGTATTTGGTTGGCATGCCAAAGTTGGGGCCCGGAAAGGGAGGTGAGTATTTTGGTCAATGAAAAATTCATTTCGCGATAGGCATGCCAATGAGCGGCAGCACATGGTATTATCCTTTGTACATAAATGAATCCAATTCATCTTGCATACATGCTGACCTGGCTCATGCTACCATTCAATGTTCTCATTATTCTCTACGCGGCGTTGCAAAATATACCTAGCATTGGCTGGAGTCAGAGCCTCCAACTTGAGCTCATTCAGAACTTCACGAGCCTCGTCATTGTTTGTGAACGCTCTGTCGCTCGCTTGTTTGAGCGTTAACGTCAGCCCAGTCTTATCGCCCCCATCACCACTTGCGTGTGCGTGGTCCGCCGCAGTGGTCTCGGTCGGTAAGTTGAGTAATTGCAATCCCTGGCGTAGCGAGTCCAAAGCCGCGGAGCCGCCGGGAATGTATTGTTCAACAAGCGAGAAAATAGCTTCACAATCATGGGCAAATTGCGCGGCTCCAAGCGTTGTGAACGATTGTTTTAACAGGACCCCATTCCAAAGGAGATCCTGAAGTTTGACCAGGGCTTGGTGCCAAATACGGCGGAACGCAGCTGTTGATAGAGCCTTTGCAAGAAATTCAAGGTCGCGTTGCAGAATACGCAAAGGCTCGTCGAGTTCGGACGTGACTGATGTCTGTAATGGATCGTCTACAAGAAAATATCGTGTCAACGCGACGAGACAGACATGTTTGTTGCATCACAGCGCGCATCAGCGAAAACGGGCCACTTACCAAGTATGGCAGACTCCCCAACCGTCGTCCATTGCACTTTGTTCACGTAGTTTCGGCAAGCCTTTGCATGGGCGTCTGCTAATGCGCTGACAAGAAGTTTTTCAGCTGCTTGACGACGGGACGAGTATGCAGATACTGTTTCGTCAAAGATGCCTCCGCCATTGCCCCCCTCGCTCAATGTGCTAGGGACAAGGCTCTCGATGCCATGTGATTCAATAATACTCCCGACGCTACCGCGCTTACTTCGCTGGACGTCGCGAGCTTGAAGCTCCTTCCATAAGACGACGAAGAACTATATTTCTCTCCATCAGTCATCTTGCTCAACATGGTAACAGAAGTTGCGGGTGCGAAAAATAGTCCTACCGTTTCGTCACTCCATTCACTCAACACAGTGGCCATGTGATCGGCACTACCAATCACCTTGCAAAGCGTTTCTAAAGATCCCGTGCCTTCCAAGGCCGCCATTTGCTCTTTCGTAGCGCCATGTAGAGTCCGCCCCAGAGTTGATGTTATGGACTGATAGGCTTCCAGAGATCCACGCAATCGGTCATGATATCCATCCAAAATATCGAGCTGGATATCTGTGAGAAATTTGATCTTATGTCTCAGCTTGCGCAAACGCGCATATTTTGCTGTGACGGTCCTCAACAGATCCGTCACTCGTGCAGCGGCATATGTTGGTTTCATTTTTCCATCAATGGCATAGTCGTAATCTATTTTTCGACCATCGTGCGAGTCTAGTATTTGTTCGAAGCGTTCCAGTGCCATTGTTCTTTCCACTTTGAACCATGTATCAAAATGGGCGTCCAATATCTCACCAGCTAGACCAGCCCACTCTTGATCTCCATCACCCCCATCGTAGTCGAAGCGTGTGCGGATTTGTTCATCAAATGCCATCAACTGGGATATAAAGTTGCTCAGGAAGATGGGGCTGTCAATTGCCTCCTCGGTCACGGCCCGAACCTTTTCCCTCATCACAGGCATCATTGAGGTGACCAAGGCACACACTGGATCAACATAGACCGTTTGCTCCATCATGCATGTGTCTTTGAATTTGGCTGCCAGAATATGGCCGAGGTTATCGCGGAAAAAGCCCGCCCATTTCTCAATGGTGGTCAGAAACCAGGGGAAGCAGTGCGTTCCCACTGACTGAGCACTGCTGGTGGGTTTATCGCTCAGAAAGTGAAATCGGAATTCGGCAACAATTATGGCTGTCATTACATCAAATGAAAATAAGGGCATGATGGTATGGCTGTGGACGATCTCGGGCATCTGAAGGTCGACAAGCTTCTCAAAACATGTAAGCCATTCACCGTCCATCTCTGACTGGGGATCGACCTTCGGCCAATGTCTCTTAGTGAGAATTGCATCGAGCTCGGCTGACCATTTTTCCTTAATCTCGTCACGAAGAGACTCGGTCACCTTTTCGATGTGATCGACGACATGAAGCGACTCGTTGCATGGTAAAGTCCTTAATTCAATCGACAACTGTTTCAGTCTCGTATATGGTTCGAGCGCCGTTTTTGGACTTCCAGAAAGGTTGAATCGAGCTGCGAAACGGAGTTGCTGGACATCTTGGAGCAGCACGAGGTATTTATGTGCCAACTTTACGCTTTGAAGCTTGTTCATGGGCCGTTGAAGTCGCGCGATTGCCTCATCAGGAGCACCAGACGTCACTGTGGTCTGGACACGTATGTCAATACTTGCCTGCAGTTGGTTGAAACTATCAATCTGTTTTTGAAGCGATGCGCTACTCAGATCGGCATTGCGACGGGCTTGGTCGAGTCCTCTAAAGGCATCGTCCAGCTGGGATTGGAGCTGGTTTCGCTGGATCTCCACGTTGGCTAGTAGATGGCTGAGATTGTTCAGATCAGCAGCTGTTTGCAGTTGATCGTCCAGATAGTCCTCAACACGTATATCGAGGGATTGCGCTGAGCCGGCTTGAGGGAGTGCCATTGCGACCAGTCTGGCGGCGCCTTGAGACGATTTGGCGATGGGCAATGCTGAGGTTGTGACGTTGGATCCGCCTATGTCTAGTGCATGTAGCCCTTCCTTATCGATAGCCCGTCGTCATTAGCGTCGGCCAGGTTACCCATCCCCATCCAACCGCCAGCGACAGAACCAGCGCGCCGTCTGCATAGAGTCAGTCCATATGAAACAGGTTGTAGGTATTTCCGAAACTTTTCACACCAGAAATGCTCGCGATTAGCTAGACTGACGATATGTATTATAGGGAAACATAGCCGCATAAGAGGATGTACATCCTCCTGAATTCGATCCCGCTCCCTGTAACACACACACAAGTCCCCTACTTCGAATCCCGGAAGGAATGTACGGATGCATTTTGTAGCACAGACAAGACGAAACTTCCAGAACTACATCCTCACTTTGGCCCAAGTTACCCAACTTTATGCTGTATGTTGTCTAAGTAGACAAATACTACGATATGTCACCTAGCTGCGCGGACGCATATGCTAATGTTAGTAGCCGCCCTTCATAATTTAGTCATAGTCTTCATCATCCATGTTACGTTTCTACTGTTACAAGATACCATCAAAAGCACAGAACTAACGTCATACATAGGCAAGACGCATTACAACAGGCAACCACCGACTTTCATCTTGTCCCTGACCTGTAGAAATCTGACGATTCCTGTTTCTGCGACGGCACGACTTCGCTTTGTTATTGTAATTTGATCACACTAATCGACTTGTTATTCCAAAGGCCAATTGTATTGCTCGTCTTCTGCCTTGTGACGTTGAAGGAACCAATTCATCGAGCTCAGTCAGGATTCTCACTATTTCCTGCTCTTTTAAGGACAAATTAATATCACGCGTTAGTTAGTTCTTTAAGTGGTCTTACCTGTTAAGCAGTCGAGGTCTGCCCATGTTTCTGGACATCCTGGAATCTGTTCGCCAGATAATGGACTGTACAAAGGCTCGAGTGTCATATCTGGCTTAATCACGACGTTTATCGCACGACCTCTCGTATTCTTGTCTCTAAAGAGGGAAATTAGCAACAACTAAGTAGCTAAGGACTGGCCACAACTCACAAGGCGGAAAATCTAACGCCCTGTCGATTCACCTTTTCGTCTGTCTGATCAAGCTCTTCGTCTAGCTTATCAACCTTTCGGTCTAGCTGATCAACCTTTCGGTCTAGCTGATCAACTTTTTGGTCCAGTAGAGCTACTTTCTCCATCAAAAGGTCAAGCTTGCCGCAAATAGTGGCGCCGCTGTCGAAGACTGGCACGTTTGGCAACAGGCGAACGTTGCGTACAACCACATCTAGAGCATCAGCCACTTTGGGAAAGTCTGGCTGTGGCAAGTTTTGTGCCACGGACGGCTGAGGCAAGTTATGACCCATGACAACCTAGGATGAAGTAGTGTATTTTTTTTTAGACTTGTTTCTTCCGTGATCAGTTCCTGAAGACGGGATGATGATGAGAGTAGAGAGATGAAGAAACCTGGAGGGTTGACGGGAGCAGGAGAATGAGGAGAGTTCCTGAAGACTGGATGATGATGAGAGTAGAGAGATGAAGAAACCTGGAGGGTTGACGGAGCAGGAGAATGAGGAGAGTAGGAGGAATGATGGGAGAAGGAGCGAGCGCACTTGTTAAAATACGCAGCTGCGCGCACTCTACTCCTGCCGACAAAAAAGGCAAACCGTAACAAGTCGCGTAATTGTTTACAATAACTCAAAGTCGGTAGACGCGCGAAACCCATTGCGTGAGGCCCGAGGCACTTGAAACACATTCGTTGGCCCATGCGCGAAGCCATGCAGCAGCGGACGCATCGCTGCCTTGTTTGTGACTTGTGATAGGGTACGACCTGGAGTGCTCCGCAGTGTGAGAGTCAATTGCGATTTTTCCGATCAAGAATCAAAGCAGGCTGAGGCAGACATAGGGCCATATTTCGGCGGGCAGCAGACGATTGCTATTCGAAGGCCATTGATTGGCAATACTGCAGTGGGTGTGAGAATTACAGGTAGGGGTGGATACAGAAATACAGAAGGAAAAGTAGACTGCTGCACAAATGGAAATTTTCTGGGATAGTATTTTTTTTTTTTTGGCTTACCCCCCCTTCCATACGCTCGAAGTAACATATTACACCACGCTCGGATCCGGATAAGCTGAAAATAGACATTCCCGGTTCTTACATATGCAGGCACGCCGCTCCACATGCACTTTTGTGAGACCGGGACGTGTGAGGTGAGGATTGGTCAGAGAAGAGAAGCGGAGTGGAGACGACATAATCACGACATAATTGGACAGAACCACAAGTCTCTATCTAGCTTAATCATCCATCATAATTGCCCCTCTATTAATGGTCATTCTCCAGACGTGTGTGTCGTCATCTGCCCGTCGCCTGGTCAACCAACACAAGTAAATAGAAAAGTACGTGGCTGGGCCAACCACGACAGCAGCAATGCGTGAAACCAAATTGACACCTTGGATGCGTGATGGCTGATGTACCGACTAGGACCAGGAAGCTCCGCGAACGCTGTTTATTCCCCAGCCATCGTCCTTCCACCCTCCCTTCTCGTCCTCTTCCGAAACATTCTCAATCCCGAGCCTTGAAAGTGTGCTCATCCTTTCTCGTGACCAGATCCGATTCCTGGAAATGAAGGAAGGGTTTTGAATGACAGAAGCGCACATACATTCCTCTTAGCTTTCCTGGCTCTCTTCTTCTATATTCCATTGTCATCCTAGTTCTGGTACACTCTTGATCTACTAATTACATGCCTACGCACCTGTACCTGCTCACTCCACAGTCAGTCCTCGGCATCCGAAAAGAATCCAATCCGATCCGACGACTGCATTCCAGACTGTCCCGGAACCCCACAGTCGGGGTGTCTGATCCAAAGGGAACCCAAAGAAAGAGTACAGATACACATATAGGACCGACACCTTCTTAAGCAGGGTCTGCATTCCAAGGGCTATCAAGAACAAAGGAAGACGATACGACGAGCTTTCCCGAGACCATTTCGGCTGATAGAAATCAGAAGAGGGCTAGTATAGCTCAGCCTCTCGTCCCGAAACAGATTGCGACGCGGGAAGAGACGACCCCGTACTTCCGGCCGATTTGTTCGTGGGCGAATAGGAACCGACGAGTGGTATACATTGTTCTCGACGTCTTTTTCGACCCGAGTGCCGCACAGATTGACGACGACGACGACGACGACGACGGGAGATTCTGGCTATTCTTTGTGTCTCTGTCTTCATCAAAGACGAAGAGAAAGAAAGAACAGACTGCGAGGCACAATAGATTCCTTCAACCTTCTCACACATGGCGAAGGAAACGAGCAGCAGCAGTGCTTCAAGTCGCAACATGGCGCCGCTTAAGCAAGGCTGGCAACGGTTCATACCATTTTTGGGCTATCATCACGTGTTGATGATATTAATAGCCCTGTCCATTATCCTACTCTCGCTGCTGTTATCCGGCTGTTCATCATCATCACCTCTGATACCCGACATTTTCCTCCTCTCGCTATACTATCAGAAGTATCAGCCTTCTCCCGACACGGCACAAGTTGACTACAACGGCTTTGCTGCCATTGCCAACATCGCGGGTGGTGCGAGCCTTCAAGCCCGAGTTGGCTACTTTGGCATTTGTGTCAATCCCGACGGAGGCTCATGGCTGTGCAGTAACAATGCCACCGCCTTGGCCAAGGAGGTCTCTGTCGACCAAGATCCACTGAATTTGATCTGGCTGGCAGGTCAATTCAAGGACATGATTGTCTTTCCCTACCTTATGTAAGTTGAGACACCTCGATCGACTCGCCGACAGTGCCGATTACCGTTGCTGTTCATCTATCGTTCAAAAAATACTAATTATTTCCCACCACGCAGCATTATTGCCATTATCTTCGCCTTTATCTGCCTGCTCCTTTTGGCCACGTTTCCCGGCTGGCATGAGGAAGAAGATTCTGAAGGTTCCGAGCGCGAAGTGAAGCCCTTTCCTTCCCGGGCAGTCTCTCAAACTGCTCTCGCCATCATCTTCATCGCGTCCATCTTCATCTTGGTCTCCGTACTGTGGCAACATACGGCATCGGTCGCCGCATCGATCATAGCTCAAGACTTTGGCAATGGATCTGTCAAGAGTGGCGTGGGCACGAGCGCCATGGTCATGGGCTGGTTCTCATTTACGATGCTCATCATCGTTACGATTGGCCTACTCGTCATGATCTTGAGTATACGTGTTTTGAATCAAATGCTGCGGGACTAACAAAGTCGGTCAATCGTTTCTACTTGATTGCCCTTTTTTTCTAGTTTTGCTTGTTGCGCTGCTATGATGAAGTCGAGTCACTTGGTCCGACTATTATATCCTCTGTCTTTCTGTCTTTATATTTCTTGTTCAATCACTCTCCCCCCTGTTGGAAAGGATGTACATCTCATGAGCATTTACAAAAAAAAAAAAAAAGACCCCTCCCACCCTAGGTTGGGCATGCATGATGGGATGAAAAATGTTATTTGGAATTTTAGAGGAAGATGCCCATGAATCTCGCATCAGCATCGGAGTCAATGAGGCGTTTTGGTTTAGTTGGACACGACATTTTCTATTGCCTTGACTAATCACCTTTGACATCAACTGCTGGCGTAGTATTCCCCCCCTTGTTTTCACCCAACTCTCTTCTTCTTCTTTCTTGGATTTCCTCATTTTTGTTTTCTATTGTCTTCTGGTCTTTTAGGACGTTGCTGGTATTTTGGTCGTCAAGGAAGTTTTGTAATTGGATTGGACATGGACAAATATTGCTATGACGGGCCTGTCATGTCAATATAGGACGTTATCATGTATGGTATGAGAAACAAATATGCTGAATGACGGAAGGGACTCATGTATTGATGTGATGGACGCTGAGGGAACGTAAAAGTAAATATCACATTGAGAAGTCTTCTTTTTTTTTTTTTTTTTTTTTTTTTTTTTTTTTTTTTTTTTTTTTTTTTTGTCAAGAACAATTGGTAGTTTCGTGTCCATTGAGACTAATTAGGGAATGCGCTTGTGGCCTGTCGCTTGAGCACTTGGCTTACTTTTGGAAATAGACGATATACGTGCTTGATGTGGTGACGAGTGGGGAAAAATGATAATTTGTATTGATGCCTCTAATGCCCGATCGCTGTGAAAAAACAAGTGGGGAGGGGGAACATTATTCTATTCTAATACATGGCTTGTGCAGCTGAGTGCACCCCATCAAAACGCCAATAATGCATAAAATATAGACATGGTATGCATGCTATTTGTTGCTCTCCACGCATATGAACCGTTGTTCATCGTGTTGATATCAGGTATAGTGCCTGAAATGACTTCGTCGCACACACAGAGATAAACAGGGGGAACAGGTGGAAACGAATAGAGAGAGAGACGTAAGGTGCCGTGCCAATAGCACGTTTTCTTTCTTTTTCTTTCTTCATTTTTTTATCCAAAAATTATATGAGATCAAGTCGTTGTCTCCAATTTGAAAGGATGAGCCTCGGTATTGAGCACCCACTCATCTAGACTTATCACGCTGGGCTCAGAGAACAGCAAGTAGTAGTATTTGAGGGTTTCGGCCAGCCAGAAACTCTCCATCTCATCCAGTGGCACGTTGTTCCCTTTGGAGAGGACATTGCCAATTGCGGTGTTGGCTGATGAAGTCTTGGTGGCTTTCATGGTTGCTTCGAACATGGTCCAGCCTTTTTCCATCCAGCTCGCATCACCAGTGATTCGATACATATACCATACAGACTCTATTGCTTCGGGACTGTAGAAAAAAAAAGGTCAGCAAATTCGGAAGCTCAAGTAAGGATTGAGTTTTCGACCCCAACATACCGAAGAATATACTTCTTGTTCCCAATTGTGCTATATCCTTTTGGTATACCCTGCTCAATACGCGATTGTACATATTCTTCATGGGAAAGAGGCTTGTCAAACCGTTTGCCGTGATGAGGCTGCGAATTTGGATCTCTTGGTGGCCGAGGACGCGAGTGGTGGTAGTCTTCCTCGAGGTTCGGTAGCTCAAACTTCTCTTCAGTAACATGTTCATTCCTGGCTTGAGACCCACTAGCGCCATCATCTAGTTTCTTCTCAGCCGCCACGTCGGGATCAGACGGCGCGGGAGGCACGATTCCGCGCTTCGCTAAGGCATTGGCCTTCTCCGGAGCAGAAGAGGTACCTCGGAGGTTGTCAGTCCTTACCATATCTTGCTCCTGTGGCTCAGCTTCTTGTTGTAGCCCTTGCCCCTGCCCTCCCGGCATGTTTCTCATTTCCCAATCCAAGAGTAGCTGATCACGGCTTTCGAAGAATGGATCAAGGGTTTGCCACCAGAGCGTCTCATTGAAACTGCACTTTTTAAAAGTAGGACACGGAACTAAACTTCCATCTTCTGGCATGATCCCACTAGCAGTGGACTGGTAAGCCCAGACACAGCCGTTGGTGAGTTTTTCGGCATACTTGACGTCTTTTTCGCGACCGAACAACTTCCCACCAAGTGCATACATGCCACCAATGAAGCACGTCAAGTGTGTTACTTCATACTCAATGTTGGGTTCAAGATATGTGCTCTCGTGTATCCCAACCTTGGCCGGGAAGATGATGTCCCAATCACCAGGAATCATGGGCCGATACAAAAGGTGCTTGTTGATGCCATCAACTGTATCTTCATATAACTTTTGGTATTTTTTTTCTCTGCCACCGAGGAGAAGGTACTCCTAACTTTCAGTTAGCTTGTATATTCATGGACCCGTGGGGTCAGAAGAGTCGTTGAATTATTGGAACTTACTTTACTGAAGTATTCATACGCTGAGTCTTGTGCACCACCCATGTGGTATGATTGGTAGCCATCGTTTACTGGCACAACCCCTTGGGAAACACAGTCAAACTCTGGATCATCGCCGTGTTCGATTTCTTCTAACGCTGCAGATTTGGCTTTTGCACTGTTCATTTGGGAGGCGTCTGAGCTACTTTCCTCCAATCGACCTTCCGAATCCATTTGGGCCCTGGGAACTATACTTTTGAAATTCTGTTCGATTTTGGCAGTTGTATTACAACCTGATATGTCCAAGTTCTGGGGAAACAGTCCAGGCATTGATGTACCGCTCCGTTGCAAGTCGATCAGCGCATTTGTGATGCGATCAATGGCGTCATAATACTTATGCTGGCCGGTGACTTGGGCAAGGCGAGTAAACTCCAAGGATAAAGTAGCGAGTTCAGCCATGCCAGCTTCGCCAGCTCGACGGGGCCGTGATGTGTCCTCGGGACTCCAGTAGTAGTACAGAACAGGCATTCTGTTCGGCGTGTCAAAAATACCCATTAGAATCTCGGCCAGCTCGACTGCTTTGTCCAAGAGGAAGGAGTATCTTCCAGATGCACCACCACTGACGTCATAGGCTGCTATCAAGCCTCCGAGATATCTGATGGTGGTCTCAAAGATAGGAATCTTTCGCCGACTTGTGTAGGTAAAGTCGATCGTTCTGGCCGCCAAGGCTGCTTCATCAAATTCATCCATAAGACCAGCAATCCACAAGGTATCCAGGGAGTCGACTAGTGTTGCTGCCCAACCGCAGAAAGGATCGCGAGATCTATTCGAAACTGGGGATAGCTCGTCATGCATCCAGGCATACTGTTTGTAACCTGCCCATGCTCGTTGTATCTCCTCTCTGACCATTGACTGTCTTTGGAGACGAATCGTCTTTGATGCTTCGGCTTCCGGGGAAAAGTTGTGCTGAATTCTCGGCACATCTTTGGCGGGACCAGCGGGAAGAGCGACGATAGACTTTTTGAGCAATGGGAAGTGCTCCTTGGGCTTCTTCCAAGACACTTTAGTGTGGGTGGCATGCGACGGCTTTATTTCATGACTCGAGGGCTCCCGGGGGCGAGTATCGTCTGTTTGACCAAGAGGTTTCTCTCCGACGTCATTTACAGGGTAAACGTTGTTTTTTGGACGCCCTTTGGCACCGGGGTTAGATGGCAATTGCTGCTTCCCATCTGCGCCAGTACCACGATCATCTGGAACAGTCGGAGATTTCGCGACATCAACCGTCTCATCATCGATGACTTTCCGAATGACATCATCAAGTGCCTCGGATTGTCGCTGTGGCTCTTTCAAAGCGACAGGCTTCAGCTGTTGAGCATCCCAGGAGTTTTGTGAAACCCGATAAAGCAGGAAGATAATGGCCGCGGCTACGACTATAAAGAGCCTGTGCCGCCTTCTCGCCATGCCGGGCGAATGAAAGTAAAGCGGCACGTCAAGAGATTAGAGAAGCCGTATTTGCGAAAGAGGAATGAATATGTTGGTGTTATCGGATTGTGCACAGTGATTGGTGGTCCGGAGTAAGTGGGATATTGTGGGAGCTGAGGCTGCCCAGATAAACAATGAAATACAAATGCAAGAAAAGAAAACAACCAGCGAAGAAAACAAAAAAAAACGACGCAAATGCTGAAAATCAAAGCGGCGGCAGACAGAGGAAAAAGAAAGCAATATCTGGCAACTTGGCTCAAGGATCGCAAGCGCAAGTGTGGGGCCCCAGAAACTCGAAATGCAACTCAACCGGTGCAAGCACGAGGTTGACCGATTGTCGCTAGCCAATTGACCAGCACAGGAACGAGGAGGAGGAGAGAGTAAGAGCAAGAAGGAAAGAACCCACCAGCCTATACATTATCTATCTTAATGTCTGCGGTTGTGGTCAATCGAAAGAGGCGCAAGGGGTATTCGCAAGGAGCCCAGAGCCACCAGGCGGGTTCAACCATCGATGATTGGTCCTTCGACAAGACGAGCGCACATATTTCCAAAACACGTCTGGGTTCGTTTACGGTTTGCGCCCCAACGGGTCCTTAGCACATGCCCAGCACTGGGTAGGTACCGACTAGTGCAGCACTACGGCGAGCATGGTCCGGGATCTAGAGGGATATTCAGTAGAAACAATATTCTTCACTACGGTGAAAGGTAAGGTCCCTAGATTGGAAGGCAGGCGTCTTCTAATCGAGCTATATCCTCAAGACACCTCCTGAACAGCCCGCCTGGTCTTGAGCATATACACTGGAGCAGCAGGCAGCCCTCGAGACGTGGCGTGTTTTCTTATTTCTTTTTCTTCTTCTTTTTTTTTCCCTTTTAGGTAAAGTCCATGGCAGCGGCTGAATCATGATCAATGAACAACGCCCACACGAATCCCGTGTAGATGCCGAGATAAAGTCGGCCTTGTGTTCAAACGTTGCAAAGGCCTGAGGCTTTGCATCTCTTTGTATGACGCGGATCAATAGCCTCCAGACACAACCGAGCCGAGCATTCAAATACCCAGACAGACGCAAAACGTCCTAGTTCCAAACACACTAGACTCATCAAAACTCCGTCATCATCCCATCACTTTTAGGTATCGCCGCAGCGCAAGCCCAACACAATAATCGATACACCAATTGTTGATATGATGTTTGTTTCCTCTCCGTGTCCTCCCAACCCCCCTTCATCTGGTTTCCTGTTTCTTTATGAGTGCGGCGAATCATTTTGTTTTCATATGCCTAGCAAAAATAACCATCTCAACGCCTGCCTCTTTGCTCTATGTCGTCATCATATTCATTCATTCACAATGCTTCGATATACGAATGTAGACACGCGAGAAGGGGCGTATGCTTCGGCCGTCTAGGCAGATTCTCCACTATCATTGTAGGGTGGTATTCTTGCATTTTGTGTTCTTCTGGGCGGGGACAATGCGTTTTCAAGAAGACACTTGGTACGCGTCCTTGATTTTGGTGTACAGCTCCGTGTCGTAAAAGTTGTAGTGCGGGTCAAGGTCACAGAAAGGATGCTGCGAGAGCAGTACGTCGGCTGTAGGTCGATCAAGTGGATTACTGGCCGTAATGTTAGCATGCCCGCTCAAAAATAGCACAGAGTGATTTTTTGAGAAAGTAAAAAGTAGAAACATTGCATAAAAAGGGGAAACGGAGAGACAATTCCGGGAAGCAAGGGAAGTCCAGCAACATACACTGAGAAGCAATCCGACATGAACGCCACAGCTACTGGCGCTATTGTCTCCTCCACATCCTCCGGTATGGGAGGCGTTTCACCATTCGCAATTTTGTAGATGGCTCCAACAGCCTCCTCTTTGCTCCATGGTCTTCGCCCTGCAAACATTTCCAACACGACGCATCCCAGACTCCAAATGTCCACCTTGGCACTGTAGCCTTCGGCCTCAGACCGAATCACTTCGGGCGCCATCCAGAAGACGGATCCCTGCATCGAGTTGCTCTTATCATTGCCGTAGATGTTGTCCGTCTTTTTGGAGATTCCGAAATCGCTTATCTTGCAGGTGCCGTCTAGATCGAGCAAGATGTTGTCGGCCTTGAGATCTCTGTGCAATATTCCTTCCCGATGAAGGTATGCTAATCCAGATAATGTTTGACGAGTCAATGACGAGACAACCGACTCTTCGAACTTGCCATGCTTCCGCAGACATGAGCCAATACTTCCACCCGAAATGTATTCCAAGAAAATGCTGATGCTCGTCTCTTTGCGTTCACAGCCCAGGTATTGAACAATGTTGTCGTGATCCAGATGTTGCATTGTGTCGATTTCTTGATCCAGCGCGGCCACCATTTCTCGCATCTTTGACTTGTCTCCCCCAGCAGCCTTGGCATTGACCTCGACCTCTTTGACAGCCAGAAAGTCTCCGGTAGTGGCGTTCATACCTAAATAGACGCGACCATAAGTACCTTTGCCGATTAATTGACCTTTGAACCATCGAAATGTCGTCTGTCTCTTGGGTAATGTGTCTTGAGGAATTTCGGGTACCAGCATGCTACCACGTTGATCAGGTCGAATTTGCACAATGTTGGCGTTAAACATCTTGGTACTTTTACGACGCAATAGATTCGATTGCGACTTAGTATCTGCGGGCTGCGAAACGTTTGTTAACCGCTTGTTCGCCTCGTGTGCTCCTCGGGCGACTTCACGAATGGATTTCATCCGACCTAGTCCACCTGAACGTCGTATACTCCTTTGAGCTACGGACGAACCAGAGGCCGTCCGTTCGGTGGCTTTCAAAGTAGACTCGTCAGATCCCAATGTATCCCCATCGTTGTACAATGACGACTGGCGTGAGGGCGGAATCGCCGCAGGAATATCAATGGCCTGAGGGTCGAAGCTAGCTGCGGAATTCGACCTTTTTCGGGCGTCATTGGAACTTTCCGTAGCAGGCTCACCACCTGCACTATCTTCAAGCACAGGTTCATCCAGATCGAGGTTCGGAAAGAAGTCATCCAGATTGTTAAGCAAGTCATCAGTTGGAGGTCGATTGGCCCACACATCCTTTTCTATAAATGACTTTCGTCGGTTGATTTGGCTTTCCTGGTCCTCCGAATCCTGAGCATCAGTTCTGCTTCTTCGACTTTGTGCACCGCCTTCGGCGCTCTCCTCTGTAATGCCCATGCTCGTGAGCGACTGGGGAGACTGGAAAGATACAGAGAGAACTTTACTCTTCCGTGACGTATTCAGTGTCAATAGCGGCCGTCTTCCTGTGCCTGATTTCTCAGGGGATGAAGCTTTGTTATTACCAGGTCCAGGACCTTGTTCTTTGTTCCGGCCAGCAAGAGGGATTGCAAATAAGCCGTCATCGGAATCATCATCGCTGTCGTTAGCCGGCGTCGATTTAGTGGTCCGAGAGTGAGACTGTGTGAACGATTCGGAAGACGATCTGGAAAAATGGACGTCTGCGTCTTTGAAGCTTGAGACAGACTCGAGGGACTTCCGCTTTGGTGAAGAGAACTCGGCAAAATCCTTCGTCCTAGAATGGGAAAAGCTGGGACTGATGTCGCCCCGCGACACGGGTCTCGAACCTATGTTGATGCTCTTAGCATTTAATTCAGAGCTTACTTCGACAGGTGTCAGCACTGGCGTGCCGCCAGGAGAGTAGTTGGGAACGGCAAATACCAGGTTATCTGGTATATGTGTCACTGTCCCAGAATATCTATGTGCCAGCTTCATGTTCTCGCTCACTCTCCCACAATTGCTAATCTGACCATAGTTCGCACCGGGCAATGTTTTCTCACCTGATGGCTGCTGCGACTCGCCGCCGACACCGTTAAGAACCGATGAAGCTGGTGTTGTTGGCATGACAAGATTGGCAGACGTTGTTTTGGACCTGTTCGCACTGGATTGACCAACAGCTCCCATATTCCTTCCAATACCCACAAGAGCGGCTCCGACACCTCCAGTAACAACCAAAGTCGGTGTGCTTGGTGGCTTGCACTTTCGATGTACCTCTGTTGTGTCTCCATCACCGCCGAAGTGCAAGGTCGGATGTCTAGGTCTGGGCAATCCCTCTGTAGCGCCGCTCAAACTTCGCAGGCCTTGGCCTGGCCGTCTGCTCAGCGAGTTGGCCTTGATTAGGGTCGCCGATGGATCGGCAGGCGGCGCAGGGGGTCGTCGCTGAGGGAAAAGCTGATCAGGCTTCTTGTCCTCGAATGGGGAGATTCGAGGTTGGTCAAAGTCAACATATTTACCCACAATGCCGAAGGTGGCCGAGGCTGGAGTGACGGGGCTTAGCTTCTTGTTTGCTTCCTTTCTCTTTGCAAGATATGCCTGTTGCTTCCTCTCTATCTCCGCTCTGTACTCACTGGCTTCTTTAGCCAAAGCCTTCTCAGCAATTTCGCCCCCAGGTTGGTCTACTCGTGAAGTCGGCGGTGATGAGCTTGATCGTTGCCTACTACGATTATACGTCTCTTGGTCCATTCCTGGTGGTATGTTGCTTGGGGACAGAGAGGCAGGGTCGTGGCTGGGGGTAGAGATCGTGGCTGTTCTCGCGGGAGATATAAAGAACTTGAGCGAGCCAGTGGAATCTCCTCTGACCCTTTTATCAGTCAGCAGTTGTTGATCGTCTAGAGGCGCGGCGTGATGAAATTTGCCGAGCTCCGTGGCGTAAATCGAGTACTGGTCAAAGCCTGTCAAGCCCAGGTTCTCGCATATGGCGTGTCGAATCTCCATAGCAGATTCGGCTTTTGTGATATCACACATGCGATAATTCCACGAATCCGTGGTGGCCAACACGAACGTTCTGACGCCGTTGGTGCGTCTGAGATTTTGCATCAAGGCATTTTGATCATTCCCGTGGACATCTACGGTACCTCCCAATCGATCCAAGTGAGACAGGCTCCCGTTCATGGTGCCATAAATGCTGGTAAGTGATCTCGGCATAGCCGTTGGCGATTCTGGGATGTCGAATTCGTCGGGCGAAGGAAAAGTTTCATCGTCTCGTTGCTTCTTCTTCCTCGATAAGAAGCTTAAGAAGCTTTTGAATTCTTTTCCTGAGGCAGGCGTATCTCCCCCAGCTGATCTGTCGCCACCATTGTCCAAAGGTGAGTACCGAGCTCGCACGTCTTGACTTCGAGGAGCTGACATAGCGTCGACGATGTTCAGACCTCGACCAGGCATGACGCCAGTATCGACTGGAACACCTGATGCAGGGGGGGCCATATGTGAGGCCACGGAATCCGCACTGTTGCGACATCCGTTGCCAAATTTGGTAGATGGTGGCGATCCAGAAAGAACCGGCATTGTTAAGACCTGTTGTGGCACAGGACTGCTACCAGGGCTTTCTTTGCGCTCCATCGTCCCACGGAATGCGACGTTTTCAGCCTTTTCGTTGAGAACCGGACTTAATTTTCGGCAGTTTTCGCCATCACTACACTTGAGAGCCAAACGATGATCCGAATCGAAGTTCATTGCGCCGCCCGTTAGCGTTGGCATTGTGGTTGATCGATTTTGCGAGAAGTGTCTATTAGCGAAGCTTGCGCCTCCTGCTGTTCCTGCTGAATTCAATGGGGTCTGTGAGGGCATTAGAAAGTTATGCGCAAAACAAATGAGCAAGTAACTTACATTCGGCGATTCAGCCAGTTCATTACCATTATTTCCAGACGTGGCCGTACCGGAATTTGCCCGATTATGGCTGATGGGCATTTTAGACGGGTCGACGGGTTTGCCCGTAACGATGCTTCGGATCAGTCGACGCATTCGCTTACCCTCATCACGCTCCCGAGTCTGATCCCAGATTGTTCCACTGTTGGAGCATTCTTGCATCAACCTAGGGTAAACTTTTTGGTGCATCATGCCGAAATTACCACGCCCGCCATGCATGCTTCCGAGTTCCAGGAAATGCACTCCACATAGATTCAGGCTTCTAAATGTTTCTTGCCAATCTTTGGAGAATTGATGTTGCGCCAGCCATAAGAGGACCTTCTCCAGAGGCCACTGCACAGCCAATTCTATCGGAATCGTGCTGACAGCTGTGTTGTTAGACGCATTCGAAGGCATTCCTGACTGATTAAATCGATCTCTAGCAGTAGCTGAATCATCCAAATGTGTCTTGGAATTGCTCAATGCCTCGTACCAAGCGTTTTGTATATTCGCCGGATCGCTTGACACCAGTCCAGGAATACCGACACCCTCCCCATATGTCCCACCAGAAGGTATATATGTGGCACTCATGCTCATTGAGTCGTTTGATCGGGATGGGGGCAGCATGCTCATCGTCCGGCCGGTTGCTATTTGAGCGTGCGACTTCGGATTGTACGGTTGATGCTGGTGCGCGGAGGGAGGAGGTGGAGGAAAACTCATGCCCGTTCGGCCATCGTAGAGCTTCCCATAATTTCCATGCCATGAATGCTGCAGACCGAATATGTTGCTGGGAGGTGGTCCGGGAGGTGGAGGTATCATGAGGCCCGTCGCTGCACCAGGCAGCGCGCCGGGGTATCTTGGAGGAGGTGGCGGAATGTTCATCATCGTGTTCATGGAGGCAGGCACGGCCATGGGAGGAGACATTGGCGGCGGCGGCGGAGGAACTTGAAAAGATCTTGTGGGATCATTGCCCGAGACATGTCTTTGGCCGCCTTGGTACATGACGGGCGGCAAAGAGGTGCGGACGGCCCCCCGTTGCGGCTGACTGTGCACAAAAGAGAGTTCTCGCCGCTTTGATTTTGGTGGAAGTCAAGGCTGAGGACAAGCAGGCTCGAATCGCTGAGACGGCAATTGGACGTCTGGTCTGATTGTTTGTTGCTGGAGTCCACAAAAGGAACCGCCTGATAACCACAGCCTGCGACAAGACGACTTTATCGAGATCTATCTGCTTGTGGAAGGCGACAAGGATGATGCGGCGAGCTCTTCGTACTGGCACCGGAACCTCATTTGTGGGGAGCTGTCTATCGTTGGAGATGCGGAGTCGTCGCGAGAAATAAATTTGGCGGCAACGATGCGCAGGTGTCAATGTTCCGTCTGGGTGAGATCAAAGCACGACGGATTGCCCCTGAAGTTTTTCGACTAAATAGCTGAGTAGAAATACATAGTTGGCCGAGACGAGAAATCGCCTCCGTCCCGGGCGGCCGGTAGATGAGAAGCAAGGCTGGTGGACTGGACGAACAAGCTGAATCGTGCACGTTGATCATTCATATATCAAGCGCACTCCCCGCCTCGACCCAGGCCTGAGGTGGGTCGACAGCGTCTAACAGCGTGGGCATAAACTAATAATGGGCATGTTTATTTTCCCTTCGCCCGAGATTCCAACTCAGCCCTAGATTTCCCTCAAACCAGAAAGCGAACCAGACTTCTACCGGACTCTAGATCTAGGAGGTGCCACCCGTTATTTCTTTCGCATCATCTACCCATTTCGCTACATACACATCTATGTGTGGGTATTGCACTTTGATTTCTTTTTTTTCCCCTTCCTGTGATGTCACTCTTTCCAGTCGTGTCCCAGTTCTTTTTCTCTGCAATCATTCATTTCATGGTTGTTTGTACAATGGGCACTAAGATCGTGATTTCTTTGTGCCGCGCATCGAAATGTCATTGCATTGCCGGAATGTCATTGCCGCCTTGACCGGTGTCGGAGCTCTGAGCCAATCCATGTTTGAGACACGGGATGGTCTTGCAGCACGGATTGCAGTGCACGACCTGGACCATTGGCTCGAATCGTGCGCTCTATCGACTTAAATGATTCAAATATGACCAACGCGTAAGTGGACGATCCCCACGTATTTTCCTTGGTGAAAATAGGCGAGGAAAACAAAACCTTTCCTTTCCTGTTTTTCTAATGGCGTGCGACACGTTGGAGTCTCAATATATGGGTGGTGCAATGAAGCAGTTCCCACTTCAAACTACAACCAAACAGATGCAATCTAGTAGTGCAAAGACAAAGTGATGAAGATAAAGAGTTACCGCCCATTGGGTGAAGTTGCCGATTTCACATGACAAGGCAGTTTCCGAAACTGAAGCCGTAGCCCTGTTGGCATTGTTCCAAATATCCAGCCTCTTCCGCAGACCCTTCTGCAACATTGTGCTTCCTGACAAGACCCTGAATGGTGAGATCTTGCTCTCCTTCCGGATGCCACCACTTCAGACGCTGAAGCATGGGACCTTCGCTGTCATCAGAGCTGATTTCCCACTTACCAGCGGAGACTGTGACCTCACACTGATCTTTTGGGAAATGGAACTCGGGAACAAACACAATTGTGGGTGCCATATCCTTTGCAGCCTCCGGGGCCTTTAATTTCAGCTTGTACACGCAGCGGCGAAGATCGAAGCCTGTGGAGAGGATGGTACCGGCTACCGCTGTTGGCGTCGGCCGGATGAACGCCTCTGCAGCCCGAAACCCGGGGGCGTTAGTCAACTCGGGATCTTTGGCAGACCGGCTGGAACTAATGGACGGGCTTGTTAAGGTGCTCTGAAGATTCCGCGGAGTGATGCTTTCGTCATCTCCAACGGGCTCGCTGTTGTTACTTATGGATGGCGGTTTGATGACGCTTGTCACCGACTGACTCAAAGCCGTGCCATGCGGGAGCGGGGACTGACGAGGTAACTTGTCGTCAACGGAATGTATGGACAAATCTTCGCCACACCACTGATCACCCCGCTCGTGGTCATTGATAACTGTGTATACCCAAAGGCAGTGCCCTTCAATCTGAGATGCTTCCACACCGAAATAATTTGCATCCAGGGCGGCCGACTGGCTGGAATAATCGCCAGTCTTGTACGCTTTCTTTTCATCCATATCATACGGGATGCCAAACTCTGTGAGTAGGCATGGATGCTTGCCTGTCCGATCCAATCCTTCTTGCCGCAGCGTGGCAAGTTGGTCTCTGAAACAATTCCTTATCGCCGTTTCGCCAATTCTGATCGCGAAAGCCGGATGGAGATATTTGCCGCGAAGAACGCCCACCACATCCACATTCCACGTGCTGTTCCAATGTTTCGTCATCAAGGTAATGCCGTCGTAAAAGTGCGGCGTGAATGCCATCAGTGGATCGTCGTCCTCTGTCCCTTTGATTTCGGGTGGAAGCTCCAGAGTAGGATACTGCATTAGCATGATGCAATCCTTGTGGTGGGCTCGGCAAGCTTTGCTGTACTTTCGCCAAAAGTCCATGAAATATGTATTTGTGAACTCGGGATAATCAATAATTTTGTCCGTGCGCGGGTTTCGAGAGAAGTAATGCTTCTTTAGTATTGTATCGGTTGTAACATCCCACACACCATGCTGTGCCCACAGACACTCGCCCAACTTCCATTCCGGATGACGTTTCCATCCGTATCTGGAGTCATCGTATACTTTAGGCAGCCAGGCGATTTCACCGTGGGGGTCGACCAGTGTGGTGCCCGTCTTGTATGGACCCAGGCCACCCATTTCCCATGTGTCAATCTCGCACGCTCTTCCCATGCCCGTCAAAAAGGTTTGCCACATTGTCGGGCAAGTGCCTTTTTTCAAAGGATTGTCTTTGGGGATGACCGTTAGATCTACGTATCCAGTCATGCCCCTATTCGGCTCGTTCATGCTCTCCCAGCCAATGACCGGATCGTTTTCGAGATCGCCGGCTTCGTGAATCCTCTTCGCCAAGTGCGCACACGCATTGAAAAAATGGTCTTGCAAGTAGTCTTGAATGTTCATATTGTCGATAATGCACTTCGGGGCGAAGTCCTTGCCGGCAAAGAACAGAGTGAACATGGTGCCTGCAGCAAGCCTGTGATAATTTGTCGACCATATCATCTTGGGAAAGTTGTCAGGATCGGCGTACGTGTTCTGAACAATGGCAGCCTCCGTGGCAGCGAAGCTCTCCGGGTTCAAACCACAAGCATACAGCGTCCACATGGGTGCACCGGAGCCACCGGTGAATCGCGACCAGACGTCTTGATGAGGATCCATGAAGATGAAAAAGCCGAATGACTTTGCTATCCTTAAAACTTCAATTGTATGTTGAATGAACTCTTCGTCATAGATGCCGGGGCCAGCCGACTCAATGGCTTCCCAGGTAAAGAGATATCGGATAGTGTTGAAGCCATATCGTTTAATTCTGGCAAAATGCACGGGCGCATCCTGCGTGCTGAATGGTCGCTCGTGGAATTTGACCTCGTCACCGTCGAAGAAGTTCTTGGCAATGTGCGATGGTTGATTAGGTTCGGAAGGTAGCTTTGAGTCGCCCGCGATGTTAATCCCACGTAGTACAACTTGCCGGTGGTAACGGTCTCGAAACTGGCCGTCTTCAATAGTCAACTGGAATGAAGCCATGGTGATTTTGATACACGAGATGAGCTTGTGACGAGGGAATGACCGGCTATTGGGCGGACGATGGTCCGAGGTCCAAATGGTCGATTAGCAGCTATCAGCCTCCCCGCAAGGAATGACGACATCCATGGACAAGGAACGTTGCAGCCCAATGCACTGGGGGGCTGGAGCTAGACAGCCGTAGTCAACGGTAAATGCCAGGGCGGGGTGTCGCGCTTCACATGACATAACATGACAAGACTTTCCTCGACATCAGAATGCTGTCCATACAACATGGGTGCGTCTATTCCAACATCACGACTGGTCAACAGCGCGTGATGACAGTCTAGTGTAAGAATGCGACAAGTTTCATGCGCGTTACTGACAAGCAAGGGAAGACACGCGAGACGTCAAGTTCGATTCAATACATTCGTATGCGTACCCATAGACGCGCCGCTAAGATCATCGACAGCAAATCGCCACATTCACTGGTCTTATCACCAGAAACATTAGAGTCGATTATACTTCTCTTTGCTTCAATACCACTTGCTGGACGATCCTAAACACCCATGCACAGATATCCAGCCATTACCTCGACATGGGACATGAACTTCGTGTATGCAGAGTCGGTCATGGGCGCTTTTGGACTTTGCCCATCCTAGCCCCCAGTCGGATAGAGGACATGGATACCGGACGGATAGCTCTCCGGCAGTTCAGCTGCATGAGAATGGTCCAAACCCGAAGGACGAAGCGCCAACCTCCGTGTCGGTCGTAGCTCTACGTGCTCTGGTTCTGTATGATTTCCTGCTCCAATCTGTGTGCGTTTCATGTCTTCCTGTTCCGACGAGACCAGACCCCAGACCAAGTCTTTATAGAGTTCCGGCCTAGGCCCAGCACTGCTGCATATGCATTTTTGAATAACCCATGGAAGGTAAGAAGTGGTCTGGAACCGCATGAATCTGCGTTTTGACACGGCGAAGACGTGATCCAGCTCTTCCAGGCTGCGTTGCTTGGTCTCCTCTACGAATAGAAACACCATGACTAAAGCAACAACGTTAAGCCCTGCAAACAAACCCAGGGATCCTTTTTGGCCTAGTACAGAGTCAATTCTATTCGCAAGGATCAGTCAGCTTGGTTATGTCGTGGAAGCTTTGGACTGGAAAATACACACCCCGGGAAAAACATGGCCAAAAGGCCAGCAAAGAAAAAATTGATTGATATTGCCCACGCAGTACCCTATTGATTTCATCTCTTAGTTGTAGCTCCCCTCGAGTTTTGACCGAGTGTTCCACAGGGAAGCTCACCGCCTCTCGATGCGTCAGTGGGAAGCTCTCTGATGCCAATGTGAACGGAATCGGTCCCAGGCCAGGAGAGTACGCGGCCGAGAACACTATACAAGTTAGAACTCAAAGAAATTCGTTAGGTCTCTGACATGGCTTACAGAACAGGAAACAAGCCGTGACGCTGATACGACTGTTTATGTCCTCAATATGCCCGGACACAGCGGCTCCTAGCATGAAGATCGCCATGAAGGGCAGAGTAATGTTCAGCCATCGTCGGCGGCCGATTGTATCAATGCTTCGGACCGCCGGCAACGCAAAGAGGAAATTGATAGCGCCTGATGGTGAATACGCGTTAAATACACCCATGTCATTTTTCGATTTTCAACAGGAGGCCCCGAATTCTTACCGAAACCGAAGCTGTACGCCATGGATACGGTGATGCTAGAAGCTCCAACACTGGTGAATAGTGTTCCTAAAAACAGAAAAGATCAGAGACAGGCTCAGTTCGTGCGAGAAAATTGAATACGCACCTGAATAAAATGCGCACACATTGACTGCAAGCCATCCATTGTCAAATTAATAAGGGGGCGGTCAAGGCCGAGACTTCCTTTGATCGATCGACAAGAGCTTACCACCACAGAACTGCTGGGCTAGACTGACAGTTGACGTAGAGATGAGGGCATTGCGAAGGCGCCGGCGTTGAAATAACTGAATGTATTGTCTGATAAAGTCCCGCAAGACCCAAGTAAACCCGGGCGATCGGCAGGCGTGGGGATCGAGATCGCTCAAATCTAAATTTTCATGTTCGATAGATTTATAGACGACATACATATCTCGAAGAGCCTGAAGCTATTCGTTCAAAGTCAGACTTAGTATGGAGCTAAGCGACAAGACAAAGGCCGACGGTCGCAACAACAGCCAACAACAAGGACCAACGGAGCGCACATACTTCTGTATTTCTCAGCTTCCTAAGCTCTCGAAATGCTTTTTCAACGCTGTAATTCGGGCCTTTCATCAAGAGATAGCGTGGCGACTCAGGACACACAAAGAGGGCCATGAGCAGAAGTGCCAAACTTGGCACCAGTGGTGCGCCCTGGATGAGACGAAACGTGATGGTATCTGATGATGCCCTGGTGAACAGTAGATTGAGAGCAAAGCTGACCATGATTCCGAAGGCGACCCTGTCGATGTGCCTCGCGTCAGTGTTCATCCAAGAGTGTAAAGTTGCGCCCTAATCAACGTCTGGTGCTCACCAAAGCTGCCAAGCCAAAATGGCCGAACCGCGCCAAAAGCCGACAGAAGTTTCACTGGCCAGTATTGGCGTACTGACTGCCTTGATTCCCATGCCTTGTTGTATCAAACTTAGCTCAGAAGCAAGACTGCACATGAAGCATGCGGGTGTACTGACCAATGCCGTTGATGATCCTTATTCCAAACAGTGCTGTCCAGGAGGTAGCAAAGATTGCTGCAATAGAGCTGCACAGTATCATGAAGGCGGCAACACTTATGCCGCCTTTCCGACCAAACCAATAATTAATAGGCAAGGAGAGAGGACAGCCGACGAGAGCGGCAAAGATCCAAGGTGATGTATTGGCAGCACCGAGCTTCCAATCGTCCAGACTAACAGCGTTGGGGACGCTCTCTCCGATTAGTCCGAATTGATTCTTGTACAATGATGCTCCATTGAAAGAGGACTGCACAAAACCTTTTGCACCAGCAGTACTGTATAAGTAGCAATTCTATACTAAACAAAGGGATTTGGATGGCGCATCGTTTAAGCATGGTAGTGATTACCTTGTAGGAATGCCGCAAGAGATACCGTGGCAATGACTACGAGCATTCCCCTTTCGCTAAACGCGTTATCCTTTTCCTTGCGGAGCGCCGTCTTCTCCTCGTTGGTCAAAGTGACGAGTAGTAGATTTCGTTCATCGTAGTCAGCCGACTGACGGGCTGCTTCGTCGTACAGGCGGATGTCTTTCCCAACTCTTGCGGCCCGCAGCAGATCATTGTAGTCCACAGATGGCAGGATGTTTGTCACAAATCTTTGAACATCGACTTCAAGCTCCGCATCCGTAAGGTGAGCTGCGCTCGGTTATCATAGTTGCAAATTAGTAGAAGCCAAGTCATGGATGGCATCCCAACCATTCGGTCTTTCAGGCTCGTTGAACAAAAAGCACCACAATATCAGTGGTTTTCGTTTTGTCCACCGCCAGCATGAACAGTGGAAGTGAATACTGGTATCCGGAATGACTTACCCAGAGGGTTTTCAATAATAGCTCGTTCATTAGCTCTTCTGCTTCGATTGTGGGCGTTCAATCTCTCGCGGTATCCTGATGGATAACTTGGGCGTTCACCAGGCGTGGCCATGCCTGCGTTATATCAATCTAAATATGAGCACCAAAGACAGAAAGCCACACTTGCAAGTCAGTTCAAGGTAGAGCTTGACAAGACGTAAACCAAGAACTGTTGGGAGTCAGAATATATTAGAGGAAGACGACGAGACGAGTCGATGACAGGTTCTGGGCAAATGGCCTCATGCGGACATGTCTGTTTATACTAGATCTAGACGCAAGCTGGAGGGGGTGTTAACAAAGCGCACGAGCGTTGCCACACCGCAAACGTGGCGAATGAATCGGCACAGGTAATATGTTGTATATCTATTATATCACTGATGGCAATCCCGTGATGCTTTGCTCAATTCTGTTCCAGCATTGACTCTTTAAACTACCGAAACCCGAAGCGAGGAGGTTGAAACGCGTGGTTCTTTTTTTAGTCTGACTGTTCCTATTGGCTTGCATGGTTACAAGTTGGCACAAATTCGGGGCGAGTGTTGTTATGCTGCCTGGTACTGCGAGACAAGGAAGGACTGGGCATGAGCCTGCATAAGTACGCTGTAGGGATGCATGCAGCACGGAGCTTCAACCAACAAGATCCAATTGGTCATTTGTAATACCAACTAGTTGTGTTCCCCAGAAGCTCAAGCATGTCTTACAGAACGGTGTGGAAGGCAGGGATAATAGACAGGGCAAGAAAGGTATTTTGTCCTGGGGTTCAGCAGACAATAGGCAAACGCAGTCTAAAGAACCCATGCAGGATTATCATTGGCAGCCAACGACAAATGCCGGTCAAGCGTCTTTGAAGCTAATCATGTACGAATAATGCAGTGCGGCCAAAAGTCCGGGCTGGTCTTCCGGTGCACGTACTTTGTCGCTCTTGGACAAAATGGCTGATTGCCTGAAGGCTGCGGGCTGGCAGCTATCAGATTTTGGGCGCGGCCTGAGACGAACGGGTGCGAACTATCGAATTGCCGGCTACATGCACATTAGCACATAACAGATCCACCGTGTGAGAATTTTGGTTGCTTCTGGTCTGTTGGTCGCGGTGCAGTTCCATGTGCATGGTGAGTGTCAAGTGATCCGTCAAACAGATCATCGAGAAAAAAAAAAAAAAAAAAAAAAAAAACCATGGTATGGCGGTGATGGCCTTGCTGAAGGTTGAGCAATAGATTTTCGCAGCTCCGAGGCTCATGGCACAGGCGCGTTTGGCGCCTGAATGCTTCTATGCTCCCATTTTTTATTTTTTGTTGCCCCGAGTTTGTTGTTGTTGTTGTTGTTGTTGTTGTTCAGAGTGACGGAAATAGCTGAAGGACTGAAGTGTTGCGCAACATCATCACAGCCGGAGCGGAGAATCTCCGGTACGTCGTTTGCAGATCAGAAAGGTACCGAGCAATGAACGCATGCGAAATCCCATCTGGCACGGCCCACCGCTGACACGAGATGCCCACATGACATAACCACTTATCGAACGAATCCACTTGGACTGCGGAAACAACGAGGACAACAACTGCGAATGAAGACGGACAGACTTGCATAGTTTGGAATTCGAGACCAGCCAAGTTTGCGATGGGGCTCACGCTCTGATCTGTCTCAGTGTCAACCGAACTCCAGAACAATACAACTGACCTGTTGTGTGTCACATCCCAATCGCTTGGCAACACGACTGAGTGACCATCTCGAACTTTGCACCATCATGGCCAGTGCCAAGGCTGCGCTGAGGTCCATCAACGATGCAATTCGCGGCCAAAAATACGACGATGCCGTTGAACTAGCCAGGTCACTGGTCAAGAGAGATCCAAAGAGCTATCAAGGGTGCGTTGTCTTTTCCCGATAGGCAGTCTATCATATACTTCGAGCTGCAATCCCCTGTACTGATATCCGCAGGCTTGTCTTTCTTGCCTTTGCTCTAGACAAAAAGAACCAACTCGATGAAGCTGAATCTTTCTACAAGCAGGCATCAGAGCTTCGCCCCAAAGATGCCCAGGTTTTCCAGGGGCTCATCAAGCTATATGAGAAGCAGGGCACAAAGAAGCTCGACAGCTATCACTCCGCTGTCGTCACCTTGGCGGAAATTCTTTACGAAGCCGAGCAAGTCGACAAGGCGCAAGATGTGGTGGAAAAATTCATCGACTACGTTCGGGTGAATGGAGACAAGCCGCAGTATGCAGACGCTTTATGGATACAACTCCCGGAAAGTCCTCTTTATCCCATTCTAGAAGGTCGATTTCCACATCCTGCCAGCACGTACGAAACCATCGCACACACAATGGCAGAATTCGAGAAAAAGCGCATGAATATCCTTGTTGGAGAACGACGTACAAGATTAGGCGTTAGACTCAGCGATGTCAAAGTCGAGGCCAAGCGCGAGGTTTACGCCGAGAGCAGGTTAGAACATATCTACCGTCAACTCATCAATTGGACAAACAATGATGACTTGCGACGGGACACGGAGGAGAAACTTCTGAGTTACTGTCATGACCGTCTGCTTGTCACTCCTGCTGGTCCACTGAAAGCTGAGGAACACGCAAAGGTCTTGAAGCTGGCGAATGATATGGTCGCCATCAAGCACCCGTATAAGCTGGCATGGGATATCGCCATTGATTGGCAGGATCACAAAGATATAGGCAGCTGGGATGTAAATCTGCTACAAGATTACTGCAAATTCTTCCCCGACAGCGACACGTACAAAGTTATCACAGGCTTCTTGACCAGCAATTTCTCGCCATTTCCTGTTTTCAGCGAAATTCAGCCAAACAAAGCCGCCAAAATTGATGATTTGGATGACAGCGAAGATGAAGACGACGATGGTGGTGTGCCGACCTCTTTCGTTCCTCTCACGGATGAAGACAGATCAATTATGATCTCAGAGGGTACTACAGGTAATGAGTCAATATTCGCATATAGGCTTGCTGGAGCTTATTTTCTCCAGATTGGGGAGTTTGAGGGTGCTGTAGAATTAATGAGAAAGGCTCGATCTTTCGTTGCGAAGGAGGAACCAAAGATTGGTGTCAAGTTCAAAAACACCGACAGCGCCTATTCGTTGTGTCTAGCCACCTCACTCGTCTACTACCAGAGCCCCAGGCATCACCAAGAAGCAAAGAGTCTTTTCGACAAGGTCCTCGAGCAAGATGCCACGTCTACTGCAGCTCTCATCGGTGTCGGTCTCATATTTGAAGAGGAAGAGGAGTATGACCAAGCAATTGACTTTCTAGAACGCGCCTTGAAGCGCGATGGTCTCAACCTCAAAGTCAGGTCTGAAGCTGCGTGGGTGAAGGCGCTGAAAGGAGACTGGCAAGCAGCCAAGGACGAAATATCCGAATGCTTACCCCTTCTGCAGACAAAGATGCACGTGGATAAGGAATTGCTGGCAGACACTCAGTATCGCATGGGATGCTGTATTTGGAATTTGGACTCGAGTCGCCAAGCGAGGAAACAGCGCAAGGGAGAGTGCGCATACGGATACTGGCTGAACGCATTGAACACTAATATGAATCATGCTTCGACTTATACGAGCCTGGGCATTTTTTACTATGACTACGCCAAGGATAGAAGACGCGCTCGACGTTGTTTTCAGAAAGCGCTGGAGCTCTCTGCGGCAGAGGTTATTGCTGCTGAGCGACTAGCCAGTTCGTTCGCCGAGGACGGTGATTGGGAGAGAGTTGAGCTGGTTGCCAAAAGAGTCATTGACTCTGGCAAAGTCAAACCACCTCCCGGATCAAAGAGGAAGGGCATCAGCTGGCCTTTCGCGGCAATGGGAGTCGCCGAATTGAACAAGCAAGACTTTCATAAGGCTATTGTTTCGTTCCAGGCAGCGCTGCGCCTATCGCCGAACGACTACCACTCCTGGGTGGGACTGGGTGAGAGCTACCACAACTCTGGTCGGTTCATCGCAGCTACCAAGGCGATCTTAAACGCCCAAAGTCTCGAACACCAAGTCGGAGCTGATGTTGCAGCCGATACCTGGTTCACAAAGTACATGCTTGGTAACATCAAGCGTGAATTGGGCCAGTACGACGAATCTATTGCTTCGTACCAGGATGTCATCGTCACACACCCCGAAGAACAAGGTGTCATCATTGCTCTCATGCAAACAATGGTTGAAAATGCTTTGGCTTCAGTCGAAAAGGGTCTTTTTGGCAAGGCGGTCCAATTGGGGATTGAGGTCATCGAGTTTGCTTGCGCAACGCCTGGCGATGTGAAACAATTGTTCAATTTCTGGAAAAGCCTAGCGGAGGCCACGTCAATTTTTTGCTCTGTGCAAAGTCGAGTGGCTGATCTCCCTTCGGAACAGTTGAAGTCATTGTTAAGTTCGGGTGATCAACAAGCTTATGAGTTGTTCGCCACAGTGGACAAGGTTGGAACGGACGTGGTGTATGCCCAAGGCCTCTATCCTCAGGACGAACAGGTTGGGATAGATGTAACTCGCGTCCTACATGCCACGATTCTCTCCTGCAAGCAGGCTATACATGTCTCCGTGGGCGATATTCACGCACAAGCTGTCGCGCACTACAACCTCGGTTGGGCTGAGTATCGAGCTCACACTTGTCTTCCTGCGAGCTTGCGAAAGAAGTCCAATAACTATTTGAAGGCATCTGTCAGGGCATTCAAGCGCGCCATTGAGTTAGAAAGCGGCAATCCCGATTTTTGGAATGCCCTCGGGGTTATCACAGCTGAAATCAACCCTCGTGTGTCACAGCATGCCTTTGTGCGAAGCTTGCATCTCAACGAACGAAGCCCTGTAGCTTGGACAAATTTTGGCGTGGTGGCATTGCTCTCCGGCGATTTTACACTCGCGAAGGAGGCTTTCACACGAGGTCAATCGGCCGATCCTGAATACACACACGCTTGGCTTGGCCAGGGACTCATAGCTCTACTGTTCGGAAACATCAAGGAAGCCAGGAACTTGTTTACTCATGCCATGGAAATTTCCGAAGCGTCCTCAGTATCGACGCGCAAGCACTATTCTTCTTCGATATTTGATTATGTTCTGACTGCACCTGCCAACGATACCGTCGCGTCTTCACTCCAACCACTGTTTGCCCTCAGCCAAGTACAAAGCATGCGACCTCGAGACCTTGCATTTAGCCATCTATCCGCAATGTTTGAAGAACGCATACAAAACAGCTCCACTGCTACCAAGATACTGGAAAAACTGTGCAGTACGATTGAGAATGACTACGAAAGGACTGCATCGCCAGCGAGTCTTGCACAGGTCATACTGGCACGCACCGATCTCTCAAGGGTATTGCTGGCTACTGGAAACTACGAACAGGCCATTGAAGGGGGGGAGACTGTCTTGGACTTGAGCAGCAAGGTCACAGGAAGCGAACTTACGGAAGAACAAAGAAAAAGTGTCCGATTAACGGCTCATCTGACACTGGGCCTAGGAAAGTACTTTCTCGGCCAGTACCAAGAGGCGGAAACCTATTTCGAGTCCGCCCTGGAAGAATCTGGTAATAATCCTGACACCACGTGTCTGCTGGCGCAAGTGTTATGGGCCCAAGGTTCTGAGGATTCTCGCGATAGAGCACGTGAAGCCCTTTTTGGTGTCATCGAAAGCCAGCCTGACCACGTGCAAAGTGTGCTGTTGCTTGGTGTAGTCGCCTTGCTTGACCAAGATGAAGGCAGCTTGGAAGCAGTCGTCGAAGAGCTGCAGGGTCTTCGCACTAACGACCAGATCACATCGGCAGAGCAGTCACAAATTGGCGAAGTGCTTCGCTCCATAGCGGGTCTGGCAACAGGGCATACCGAGCAGGACATGATACAGCAGATTCAAGAAGACGTGATGTTGTATCCTCATCTACCACATGGTTGGTCGTCACTGGCAGAAGTGACTGGTAACGAGCACACCGCCCAGATGGCACTGGGGGTAGCCGCAAGAGCAATTCCACCCAGAGGGAGTCTGGAAGCAGACGAATTGGCCAAGGCATATGCCGGCACGGGCAAGGTGGCGGATGCGCAAAGAGCAGCAATTTTGTCGCCGTGGAGTGATTCTAGTTGGACGGCGTTGAAAGCTTGTGTCGAGAACATGTCAGAATAGAGTAAAGAAGGAAAAGATCAGAGAAAGCACCAACTTTGATATCTATGTAGATTATGATGACGATGGAATATGTTCTGGAGCTGATGATTCTACATTGGGCGACGAAGGCTGTGAATATTACCTTTTAGATTGGGGGGGGGGGGGGGGGGGGGGGGGGGGGGGGGGGGGCGAGAGTCCAGTAAAGACTCGAGCTGGCGTTTTTTTCGTGACATCCCCATGTTCGACGACAGAGCAAGTCACTAATCTACAACTTGCTCTTGACTCCTCTCTTCACCTCGACGTTGATGTTGCGCCATCTGGACCCCTTCCAACCGCCTCTTTCAACCTTGCCATTCTGCTGACGACCCATGCGTCATGCCAAGGGTCGATTCTCCCGCCCAGCAACAGACAAGTTTCCGGCGTGAGCAGCACAATTCCTCGCGCAACGACGGAGCCAGCTCGTAACAGCAGCTTGCAGCCGATGCTCGTTGTAGCAACGCCCATATCCGGCATCCTCTTCAGCTCTACTGCATAGATTCTCTGGCCGCGATGGTCCTGCACCACCAGCCGATGTGTTGCATTCCTTCCAGGCCCGGCAGCGGCAGCAGTAGACGGCGGACCTGACGCTGCGGAAGGAGCATCGAAGCGGCCGGCGGCCAGGCCCTCCTCATTTTCACCCGATCCGTCTCCGTCTCCCGTCACGCGAATGACCTGCCTGCCGCGGGTCCTTTCCCCGCGCTCAATGGCTTCCAGCTCTTCAATCTGCTCCCACCGCGAAGAGGCCAGGTTCTCGATATCCAGGACCTGGACGCAGACATCCCGCTGGAGAGAAAGCTCCTGGACACGAGGGGCGGCATCAAGGATCTCGGCGGGGAAAGAAGATAGCTGAGAGGAATCGATGAGGTCGCTGGTGGTGAGATCGCAGGCTAAGAGGCGGGCCTTGGCTGTGGCGGCGAGAGAGGCAAGCGGCGGGGTGGGTGAGCGCGTGCTGATGAGGCTGGCGAGAAAGGAGGGTGAGGGGCAGGGAAGATTTTGCGATGTGATTTGAGTGCGCAGCAGACGGGAGGTATGGTCCATTTGGGATGAGGGCCGGAGCGGAGTTGAATCAATCGAGATATCTGGGCGCGAACGTTGTTGGTTGTTGGTCACTGGTCCCTCTGGTTGGTTGCTGTTGAGGGGAGCGGCACTATGGAGACGGCGGTAGTGGGTTGTGCGGTCCTTAGTGCTGCCACAGTGGGTCGCAGGCCATTCCGAGGCTTTTTACACCCAGAATCGCATGGCGGACTGTTCGGGATGAACCCGGACTCGCTGCACCTGGTGCAGTGCACACTGTTAGCTTCCAGACCAGATGCCGGCTGGCCGGCTGGCGCAACGTCATCACCATCAACCAAGGCACCGTGCCCAAGTTTCTATCCGCCATCACCACTCCAGCGCATCCTGCATTGTTCTCCCAGCATGTCAACGATAGCCTCTCCGCGCGAGACACCCGTCATCCCCCTGCGTCGCCTCCCGTCCAGCACACCCACATCCTCCGGCCGGGCCTCCTTCGAAACCACACGCTCGGCCATCGCATCCCCCGAGCAAGCACCGTCAGCTACCCTGGCCTCACAGCCCCCGGTGTCCAAACGCGCGAATAGAGCCGCCCTTCGAGAGTTCTATAAGCTTCGCGCTCCGAGAATTGCCGTTGGAGGCTCTGAAGTCCCCGCCAGCGACCTCGATGACCCCGACTTTAACGCAGATGACTACGTCGCTCGCGTCGTGGACAAGAGTGGTCTCGAGGATGTGCTCCGGCTCTATACTCAGGTCGTCGGGGAGTTGCGCGCCTTGGACGCCGAGAAGAAGGCGCTCGTGTACGACAATTACAGTAAACTGATAACGGCGACGGAAACGATTCGCAAGGTGAGTTGGATGGACCAGCAGGTGAACGAAAGAAAAAAGCATTGTTATACATTTCATCTCATCTTCCTTCTTCTCTCGCGCTCATGTCCTGTGTACATATGTATATATATATATATATATATATGCGTCTTTGCGTCAGAGGGAAGTATATTGACAATGCCAGCTGCGCGCAAACATGGATCCTCTGAATCCCATGGCGTCCACGCTAGATCCAGCCATTGCTCAGATATATTCACAAGCGTCTTCGATACGTGAAAAGCTCCGCGAGTCGCTGCCGCCGCCGAATACAGATGAAGCAAAGACGAGGACGATAGAGTTACGGCAACAGAGATCACGCCAATTGGCTACGGAGGCGCTGGCTACGCCGAAACGGTTACGCGATCTCGTCAGTCAAGGAAAGCTGCAAGAGGCGAAGAGACAATGGGAGATGCCCAAGAGGTTGTTGGTTGCATGGCTGGAAAGGGGTATAGGAGGCGCTGATGTTCAGGCGGTGATAGATGAGGGAGACGCCGTGTTCCATCCCAAGAGCGCGCAGGAGCAGTCAATATCACAAGACTCATCATAGGGTTTACCGACGGTTGACCAATAGAGTCATTGGCTTCGAAATTTCAAGCCTTTGGTGTTGTTCCCGCCTGCTGCCTTTTTTGTCTGCATCGTAGCGACTTGGCCTTGATCGATCTGGATATGCTCTCCAAGTCCGATCAGACGCATTGGACGCTCATCTACCAGTTTCTTCTATACACCTGTACCAAAGCTGCAAACACATGCATAATTTCGCCAGCCGAAACTCAGTCCAGCTCATTGACACTGTAAATAGTGAACGGGTCCTGGTCGAACCGGCTCAGCAAGACTTGAGCCTCCGGCTCAACCGCCTTGAGTTCCTTCTCTAATCTCGGAGCGAGGATCTTGTGCAGATAACCCCTCTCCGAATTGCTGTGGAATACCTGAACCAGCGTCCTTCCCTGCTGAATAGCTCGCAAAGCTGAGTGGTGACTTGTTTCTCCCGTGACTAATAACTCCACGTCGGCTTTCTTCAAAACGTCATATCCGCTACCGGCACAGACGCCAAAGCTCCGAACCAAAGTTGTTTTGATGTCGGCGCCAACTGGGCTCGCTACCATGATGTGCTGAAGCCCTCCTAGCTCTGTCGCAAGACGCTTCAGAATCTCGACTAAAGATATAGGGGTCTCAAACCTTCCCAGCGCGCCGTAGCCTGCAGAAGCATGCGATTCCGGTGCCGAAGAGCAAGGGATAGCAACAGAGCGTTGGCTGGTATGAGGACCCGACACAATGTCTGCGAGCCAGGTATTAAGACCTTCCGGCGCCGCATCGACAGATGTGTGCGGGCAGTACACAGCTATTCCTGCTTGTGCTAAACGCAATAGAGTTGCTTGCTGCGGTTCTTGGTTGGTGATACATTTGAGTCCGGAAAAGATGAACGGATCTGCATCGGTGCTGATATGTTAGGCGAAGGTCGGTAGTTTACAACTATGGCTTGAGAGATTGCTAGAAGAAAAAAAGAAGAAGAAAAATTGGCCAGACGATATGCTTACGATAGCTGACGATCACGCTCGCTGCCTGTTTGATCGCATCATCCGCCACTTGCCAGGTAAGATCGTTTGTGACTAGCACCCGTGGCTGCTGGCCCTTGACCTCGGAATTGTCGACCAGGAGACCGACGTTGTCCCACGATCTATCAGCAAGCTCTTCTGGATACCTTGGAGCCAGGAAAAATAATTAATGAATGCATAAGTCAGCTCGACATTGCTAGACCAAAAAAAAAAAAAAAAAAAAAAACTGAGCGCGAAGGGAAAAAGGGTCGGACTGCCGTCTCACAGCTTCTTCATCGACCTCACCACTAGCTGGGTGAACTGTGGGGACTGCGCCTGCCAAGCGCCCCATGGCGTTTGAGCGTCCTCCATGCTGCCAGGACCACTGTACTGGGATCTGGATCGGGATGTGTCCTCTAAAGTCGGAGGGAAAGAATGCTGATTTCCCAGCGACGAAGCTGAAGAGCACGGGCGGGGGCGATGCGCTCGTCGTAATTGAGCAAAGTGGGGACGACGAAAACGAGACCCGAATCCAGTCAAGTGTTTGATATTGTCGGTGGAGGGACAACGGAGTCGTACAACTGCGCTCATGTCAGACTCTACAAGCACTAGCTATGATAGAGTAGTGACAGGCTAGCCGTTCGTTTGACCGAGTGTGTGCTGATGTTGACGAGGGAGTTGCGCGGGCTCTCCAAACGGCGCAGCTACGTCACACGGGCTCAGGCCCGCGGCAAAACTCGCACTGACCACGTCGACTAGACGCATGGTGCAATGCTAGAGGCTTCCACCGCCTGCCTATCTGGGCCAGGATTCTTCGCTGGAACTCTTCACCCCCACCACGCCGTCAAGTATCATCCAAACCACAACCCCGCGGTCTATCTAATCAATCGGAATCTACTACGTCAAGTTGGATCTGCAGCTATATTACACCGACGTCGTCGCTCTTTTTTGCCCGTATGACCCCCACCCTTTCGCCGTCCGCCAGCCAGCCAGCCATCTGACCTCGCTTTGAAGCATAGTTCTTGGTTCTTTCCCGTCTATTTTACTCCTCCTCACGGCCGTGCTAGATTCTTAGGCAGGCATGTCCCAGATAAATGATGCCTCGATTCGCGAGGCGATTACGAATCGCCTCCAAGCTACACACGTCCAAGTAACCGATATGTCCGGTACGTATCGTCACGATGGAGCAAAAAAAGAAAAAAGAGAAAAAAGAGAAAAAAGAGAAAGAAAGAAAGAAAGAAAGAAAGAAAAAAAGAAAAGAGGAAGAAAATGGAAGCGGCCTAATATATAAGCAAGATGAAACAAAAAAAAAATCAGCTAAACTTCCACTAGGTGGCTGCGGACAAGCGTTTACATGTCTCATTGTCTCTCCCCAATTCCAGGGCCTCAATTCTCTCAAACGTCATCGCTTGACCAACGCCGCTCTCAAAGAGGAAATTGCTGCCATTCACGCCTGGACAGCCAAGTGCCAAACTCCAGATGAGTGGGAGCGGGACAAGAGCAAGTCTGGCCCATCAATGGAGGGCACGGTCGGTGGACACGTAGAGGGTACAATCGCATAATGTTGGTTGTCGGGTGACAACGTTCTTTGGCAGCAGAACGGGTCTAATCTTGAACAATGAGACGAAGCTCATGTGTTACAATTAATAATAACAGCGCGGGATCGGCGTTGCAAAATTCATTGCGGCACACGCTGCAGCTACTTATAAACCAGGTTGGCTTCCTTGTTCGGTTTTCTGAGTTCACGTCATTGATCATAATGCCCTGTCATGTATCATAAACTTTCCTTGTTGGCATTTTGAGTTGCTGCGGTCTATGAAGCGTTCTCGAATATTATCAAAACGGCCCTTCCGGTCCTACGGCCCTCTCCGTGTGTAAGATTGATGAGACGTCTCACAACAAATCCAATAAATCTTGACTGGCACTTTGAGGCGGCTGGATTTGTTTCTGTTTATGTTCATCTTGTGCACTGTCCAGATGTGTCGCTGCAGGCGAAGGCAGCCCAGAGGTGCTGCCGCCACCAAAGTTTAACGCATCAAGCCCGCTCATCAAATCACTCATCCCGCTGCCAGAACCAGCGACTATACTACTACCGATACCGGCTGGGGGAGCGTCAAACATGCTCATCATGTCGGCCATACCGCCTGACGGCACTTGGCCGGCTGGACTAGCCATTCGGTCTGGTGTTGCTGTGGCACTCTTTTGCTCGTGAGATGCAGGTGCAGCCCCGTCAAAGTCGATATCGAGGAGGTTTTCAACGTTGTTTTGCGACGTGTTCCCGCTGTTGCCATTGGCAGCAGCCACAGAGGCAGCGATCGGATTCTCGACGGCGTTTTGCCGCTGCTCTTGGATGGCTGCTCTCTGAATCTCATCCGCCCCGAAGCGGCCTTTTCCAACAAAAGACTCTGGAGGCTTGTGATATACCGATGCCAGGGTAGACAATTCAGAGAGTAGTTGTTCCAGTAATGTGGGTGACAAGGTCGTCATGGTAGTGGTAATGGTAGGTTTCTGGGAGAGGACAATATTCTAAGACGTTCAAGTCAGCCATCATTTCTACTACCTACCTAAGCTTGCCGATGTACCGCGCACTGTGCATCTTACCTTGGCAATATCCAAGTCGCCGGACAGCAAACGCCAATAGACATATGCTCTGTCGCGAATGTCAGGGTTGTCGTTCTCAGCAGTGGCCGCCTGCAAAACTTTCTGAACTAGACCTTGTGTATTCCCGGGTTTTTTGAGAAACAGCTTGACAACTGCAGTTAAAATCTGAAGCTGGGTCTAGGATTGGGTTAGTTCCAACTACATCCATCTCCACGAACAGGTTGCAATGCGGCATGACACATACTTGGGTGAACTCCTCCATAAATCCATCGACAAAACTCTCCAGAAGCTGGTCCGCATTGCTGATTTTCTCCGCGTATTCTCCGACTATCCAAATGAGGGAACCTCTGGCCTCTGGCTCATCAAGCTCATCAATGTACTCGCACAGCGTGGGGATAACGCCTTCGTAGCCGGGATACTTGCGCAAGATATCCTTGACAACAACGATGACTTCTTGCACTACGTAGTTGACCTTGGTCGCAATCAAGTCCTCCAAGGCTTGAACACACTTGGCGCTAGCATTCTCGATCTTGATTGCTACCTGGCCAATCGCCTTGACAGCTCGGCGGACAAAATCCATGTCAACCTCCAGAGCGTATTCTTTCAACTCGGCCAATAATTGTTCATAATTTTTCTCATTTGCTATCCGCACCATAATTTCAAGCTTCTGGAGCTTAACGTAAGGCGGATCGTTGTATTTGCAGAAGAACACGCGCAGCTCCTTGCTGAGAATATCCGGCTTGGCTTGGAGCAGCAGATCAATGTTGCGTAAGGCAACATACTGAACTTCAGGGGCAGAGGCTACAAGGGTCACTATGCACAAGGAAAAAAAAAAGTAAGCATGGTTGTAGGACTTTTTTTTTCCCTTCAGTATAGGGTATACTCACCGAGAGGAGGCGCCATCTTTTTAAGTAGAGATCGAACCATCTCGGGGTTGACGGCCTGCATATGAGTAAACACGACCTTGATGGCCGCGAGCACCACGGCCGGATTCACATGCTGGAACTGGGGCACGGCGCGTTCGCAAATGTGTTCTGATTCTTTGATGTCGGTTGCAGGATAATTGGCGAGAGTTGTCAGAACTGTGATTCGTCCCCACTCAGTGCATTCGTTCAGAGCCATTAAAAGCTTCTTCAAAGTCGCTGGCGTGATGATAAGAGCCCTGGTTTCTGGTGCGGTTTCACTGATTTCGGATAGTGCCTGAACAGAGTTGGCAACTACCATGGGGTTCGGATCACCAATCATCTCCTGAACCGTCTCAATGAATCCGTTCTCAATGCACATGGAAGGGTTTAGGTCGAATAGTTTGGCCACACAAATGGCAGCTGTCTTTCTGACGTACGGCGATTCGTCTCTGAGAGTCTTCCGCAACGGCTCTTCCATATAATCAACCATCTTGTCCACTCGTATACAGCCCATGGTGCGGATGGCCAGTGCTCGGACAAGAGGATTTGGGTCTTCTGTATCCTGTACGAATGTGTTCACAGCAAGAATACAGAGGTCGGGGTGTGACTTGGCGTAGTTCCTGTAGAAAATCAGCACTACGGTGAAAATATATAAAGAGCAAGGGTCGTGTCCCCTTTTCTTCATGCCGCACAGGCCTATGCTTTTTTTTTTCTCGTTCTTCATTACTGGACAAGCTGTGTATTGATGATCAAAATACTTGGACATACATAAGATATAAATAAACGAGCTTTTTTTGGTCGAGATCCGCAGTCGCAATGTTCTTTAAAACATCTGGGAACAAAGCGGAGACGTCTTTGCCGAGAGTCATGGCCATGATGGTTTTCTGAATAGACTCCTTGCGCTCGTATGCGTACTGCGATACGAGACCCGCTCGCAACTCGAAGGTTTCGCCCTTTCGAGGCACGGCAAATGCGCCGCGTATACGATTGACCGCCATCTTGGATATCTTGGAGCGCAAACGAGGTGTAGAATTCCAGGGGCCGTACTGGCGACGTCGATGACAAAGGTTTGTCTCTGCGGTTATATCGGTGTTTCGCTAGGAGAATGGGCCGTATGTACGCTTGTCCGTAATGCAGTCGCGGAGCCGCGCAGATGGCTCCAATGTCGCCTCAAGCGGGCGTCTGGTCGGGAGATCGCCAACGATGGTCAGGTTTGAGGTGGCATGGACCAGAGAGGTTCAAGGACGAACCATGATGCGTGCTGCCGACGTTCGAGTGTCTCCAATGGGGGGTTTTCGAGCTACGAGGGGGGCAGATCGGCCCACCAGGCCAAAGTCCGCTCGCCGTGGCCCGTGGCCTGTGGGCTTGCTTGGCTTGGCACACGCCAACGCCCAGTGCCAGCCAGCACTGAGCCAGCATATTCAACATGGAATCAACATGATGCCTCGCACAGTCCGGCTGCGCGACACCGCTTGACGTTGAAGACACCGGTGCTCATCCCGTTTCTACTATTGCTCCTTTCCTCAGCCTCTCTCCCAAAGGAAAAGAAATCGAACGTGGCGAGGTCTTCCAGGATAGCATTGCATTTGATATGGTATGCCATCTGCATCACCTCGCACCCACCCTTTAACCCCCCCCGATCCTAATGGACGTGGCAGGCCAACTTTCCTAATCTAAGAAGGCTCTTCATCGAAGCGCGGACAGATGATGAAGAAAGGGACGTGTCCAGGAGAGCTGTACGTGTATTTTCCTATCACGCTTGGTCTCATCGCTCTCCTCGCTGACTTCAGGCTCAGTTTTATAACGCGGTCTTGTTCATGGGTTCAGTGGCAGTGTTCAGCCTGATTGCGCAGAAGCTCAACGCTGGCAAATCGTAACGAGCTTTAAGGAGATCCGACAGTGCACTGAAGGTATTACAAACAAGCCTTGACACGTCACAAGCACTCTTCTTTCCCTTTCCCCTTTTTTCCTCTAAAAAAGAAGGGGAAAAATACATCATGAGAAATGAACGAAGAGAATGAAGAAAAGAAGTTTCCATTTATTTCGTGATTCATACGCTTCCCTAAACACTTACGCGGCATCTTCGCCTCCAATATCATCCTGACCACCGTCTTCCATTGAGTGCTTACCCTCCACTACCGCTTTAGCTTCCTGCTTTCTCCAAAGTCCTGCCAGAAATTCACTGGTGCTCGCCTCTTCTAGACTTTTATCGTCTCTCTTCCTCAGGAACCGTGGAAACCTCAGACTGAGCCCTCGCTCTTCACTGACTAGGCCTTTCGCTGCAGTGTACGTCGGACTCAAGGTCACATCTGCAAATGCCATCTCCCAAACCTCCTGCGGCTCAAACCAGACATCGGGCAGGGGTCCGCGATACTCAACAAAACCTGGTTTTTGTGCTTTAGTATTCCTCGGCTCTTCCGATTTCTCGCCGTCATCGTAAAACTGCTTCATGGTCTTGTAAAAGGTATCTGTGAAGCCGGACATGCATTTGCATACCGCTTCAAGCATGCCTGATTCTTCGTTGCGGACGGCGAGGAGCACAGGGGACCACCATTTTGCCTTCCGGCCCTGGCCGTGCCAGCCGGCAATGGGAATGAGGTCGAGCGTATCGAAGCTGGAGTTATAGTCTTTCTTGACTTTCAGCCAGCAGTCAAGTCGTTTATCAGGTTCATATGTTGCTAGCAGAGGTTTTCGTCGAGAGCTCGATCTTTTGTTGTGATTATCGCCGCCTTTGTTTCTGTTCTTCATTTTGTCCCTATTGTTGTCTTTTGGCGTGGGTAACGTCACAGCATCTCCAATCTCTCGTTCTTCCGCAACCCCGCTGTACGGTACATCTACGAGATTATCTAGAATTTTGACCATAATTCCTTCACATTTGCGTTCAATGGCTGATTTGAAGAATTCCAAGATGATTTCAGAGTCGATGGACGTGGCGTCAAGGCTTTTGACCCAAGTGAAGTGATGTGGCACCTCTGTGAAACGCGATTTAAGCAACTCCCTTCGCTCTCTAAACGATCGATCAAGAAGCGGCTGTTCGTTGAGGTACATCAAATCGAAGGCAAAGAAACAGACTGCAACTTTAATGGTTTCAAGATCGACGTCTTTTCTGGCTCTGTTGGTTAAAGTCTGGAAGCTCCTGAGTTCACCACTGCTGTGGTCCATTGCCACCACCTCACCTTCCATGATGAAGCTGCTTACACCTTCGCTCCGAATTTTTGGTACAAGTTGGACAAGGTCAGGATACTTCTCCGTCATCAGCTCAAGATGCCGTGAAAATATGGACACCTTGCCTTGTGCATCGCAATGGATCTGAGCCCGCTGCCCATCGTACTTGTATTCGCAAGCAAAATCCCGTCCCTGAAGTTTCGTCAACATTTCTGACAAATCTCTCGTGATACTGCCCAGCATGGGGCGTAGCGGTACGTGTAATGATAAGCCGCAGCGGGACAACAGCTCTTCCGATATGCCTATTTCCAAGAGCACAGGAATCAAATCGTTGTAATTCGGACGCCTGGCGAAACAGGCCTTGACGATCTCTTCTGCCTTGCTCCATACCTCGACCAATTCGTCCTTTTTCAGCTGAGATAATTCAGAAGTCTCCTTGAGCACCACCTTTGAATTAGGGGGTCTCGAAAGCAGGAATGCTCTGGACAGCGCGATAAGCATTGTTGTCTTGACGGCTCCAATCCTGAGCTAGTATATCATTTCAGCATTTCTGGACCATAATTGATCTGGAACACGATCGATGAGAAATTAAAATTATGCAGCGACTTACATGCTGACAGAGGGTCCGAACTACAAACCGACTTTCCTCGCCTCCTCTGGCATCCTGTAAAAGGCGATCGACGATGCGCTGTTTCGTCTCGGCGCTGCCTTGTCCGTGAGAGCTGGCAATCTTTACGAGGGCCTGATAGACCCCTTTTATGGTAAGAGGCTTCGGCTTTCTCAGAGTAAAATTCTGCTTTTTCTTTGCCTCAAAGGCAACATCGCCAGCATCACCATGTTTATCATAAAGGATTTTGAGAGACCTGCCGTCCAAACCGCAGACTTGCTTAAGTGCTTTCGAAATGGCAGATCCTCCTAACCCTAACTCAAGAGATATGTACGCCGGTGAAATTGAGTTAGTCGCTAGCCAGACCTAGCAGTATGGTCAACATTGATTAAATCTTCAGTCACAACTGGACTCAATTACTTACAGCGGGCAGGAGGCTTGACGGGTCGCCTTCTATCAATATTCGCAAACAATTGACCAGGGTGTCAACAATCTTGATTCGACTGGCTGTCGCGCTCACGAGAACAAAACACCTCGTAAGCAAAGCGTACGATGCGTTTCCGCCTTCGGCTTCCCAATGGTGTTTCAACAAGTCAATGTACTTTGAAGTCTTGAACACGAGAGGGGACTCGTCCAAGGGCAATGAGGACGTAGTATAGTGTTCAGCTGTACCGGGAGACTGCAATGTGAGTGTAGAGCTAGGCGTCTTGGATGTTCTCTCTTGCAATGTCGGAGCAGCAGGGTCTGGCTGATGTCGGATGTCGAATTCCGTGGCGTCAGGAGAGAAATTTTGAACAGGTAGTGAGTCTTTTGGTGAGGTTTTTGGTATGCGCCCGTCATTGGTAACCTCCTGATCCCATTCGGCCTGTATTCTGCGAGCCAATTGCTCATCCGACAAGTCGAGTGATGGTACATCAGAAGCTTCATTCGGCGCTGTTGAGAAGGAAGACCTGGTAATTTCCCTTTGCCTGGCGAAGAAAAATTCGAGGCCCTTTGGCTGCGCTCCATTTCTCGCCTCGTCGCTACCAAGTTTTCTTTTCTTGGCAGGACTAGGCATTGCGATGTAATGACCAGCGATTCGGCGGTTGTCAATCACGACGCCAACAGAGCATCTCCATCACAGCTCCACATTGTAGGTACTGGAAAGCAGGCACAGCTCGACCTTGAGAGTCAACGCACTCAGCTACTTCAATAGAACTTACTTATTCAAAGCACGTGTCATATTTTAAAGTGAATACGCAAAGAATGTCGATATTCATGCCATATGCGTGACAGCTCTGATCAACTATATATGACGCTTCCAAGCGCGTCAGCACGTGACAATTTCTATCCCTTCCAAATGGTGTGGCTGATGCTCAATCGTCTACCATTAGCCACAAAATGGGCAGCCCCGTTCACCATACGCTAAGCCCCGTTGGCACGCACAAGCGACCTCCTCACACAAACCGCCGAAAACTTCCCTTTGCCCCGCCATCTCCATCCTCTCTCCGCGAGCAGACTTTCAACTCCTCACCATTTACCCCTCGAAAACCAGCACAATGAACGGCGAGGACCCGCCCGAGCGGCCAGAGTACATCACCAACATCATCAACGGCCTTGAGCGTTACAACCCTGAGGCTGTCAGTGCTCTCGAAACCTATCTTCAAGAGCAATGCGAGCAGAAGTTTTGCGACTCTAATGCCAATCGAACGTTGTTGAAGTTGTGAGTTGACCTGTTTTTTTATCTTGCTCAATTTCGAAAAAAAAAAAAGAAAAAAGTGAAAAGAAGATGAATTTGCGAAAGATATTTTCTTAGTTGTACTTAGTTCAATTACGTTCCATGTATATGCTTGAATTCTTGACAGCTTGATGAGTAATGCTTTGTCCACGTTTATTATTACTTAGTAGCGATGAGTCTGGCTAGTCAAACTCGCGCACTTGACGTCTACCCATCCACTCTGATTCTGCATTTTCATCAAGCTATTTACAAACTTCCCCTATTGCCTCATACAAGAGCCTAGAACATATATATGGCTGACCAAAGGAAAACAAAACCTGCGCCAAATATTAGATACCAGCTAAACCCCGATCGATTGAAGGATGAAGTCGTCACCAATATCTTGGTCAAAGCCATGACTCTGTTCCCTTCGCCGCAATTCTCCCTTACCCTCCATCTCATCAATCCCTCTGCCGCTGCGACTGGCGAGCTCGCCGAGGCTCTCACCAAATTGCGCTCGCTGAACTCTCAACTTGAGGGCTCCCAATATACCCAGTTCTGGGCGACCGTTGACGGCGATGATCTGTGCGCCGACCTGATTGCCGATATTTCGGGCTTTGAAGACACCATCCGCCACACTATCGCCCGACTTATCTCTCAGGCATTTAGAGAGGTCAAGCTCCCCCACCTCGAATCGTGGCTCGGTCTTAACGAAGATGCCACACGCAAATTTGTCACTGAAGTCGCTGGTTGGACTATCGATGGAGAAGACAACATCAAGATTCCCTCTAATCCTGAAAATGAGGCAAAGAAGGCCGAGATCCGTGAAGATGTCAGCGTTGAGCAATTCTCGAGGGTGATTCGACGTTCATGGGAGGAGACACTTTAAATACAGGAGAACTGAGGTTGTGATATTTTCATTGACGACAAAATCTGGTTGATTGAAGATGTGTAGATGAGCTTCGAGGGTCTGTGAAAGATGACTTTTGCAGGCTAGACTTTACGGGTTATGATGAATCTCGGGAAGCGTAGGGTGGGTTTGCGCATTGTTTGTGCACAGGCAACCAACAATGTGACGCGACGTATCATGGAAGACAGAGGAATTCATCCAACTGGAAAAAATATGGAGAAATATCCACTCAGGGCGTTAAATCGGAACATATCATTGTATTAGCGGTATTGGAATCTAGTATCTGCACATAACGCAGATGTATCGGGTCAAAGTCTGGATATTCTAAAGGACTTAGTCGCGATATCGTGAAACTTTTGTCCTTGACTGGCATGTAAAGGGATGTTTGTCCGTTACTGCTGTCTACTTCTGCTTCACCAACTCCTCCCACTGCACTCCAGCCCATTCCTCAAGATAGCCAGACTCTCCCTTCTCAGTATATCGGGGGATACAATCCTTAGCGCAGACACCTACGATAATAGTGCCCCATTCCATTCCCTCTAGGCTCATATCATCTGCTTCTAACTCGGCAATAGCATTCGGCGTAAGCTGAACTTCGAAGACCCTTCTGCTGCGACAATTGGGGCAGTCCGGAATAGAACCTTTGCTAAGCTTCTTACCAACGGCATCCGTCTTCGAGTACAGGAGCGGAGTGCCTCCAAATTCATACCGAATCACTTGGTCAGGATTCTGGGCCAGACGATCCGCAAATTTTTGAAAGGTTGCATCCATGGCGGACTCGAACGCTTCTTTGTCAAGGGCTGATACCGTGTCCGGCGCATCAGCCGCCTCGATTTGTGCATTCTCTGGGATCTTGGTGGGAGTCAGGTCGAGTGTTTCGTAATCAGCTTCAGCAAGGTACAAAGTCGGATACGGTGTGGGTTGTGACGAGCTCTCCGGCCACGACTCGTAAGGCAGAGACGAGCTCGAAAGCTGATTGCTGCGACTGCCGTTGCTTCTGCTGTCGTTTCTATTGTTGATAGTGAGCGTCTCCGCAAATGTTTTGCTTAGCTCGGGAGACTCGTCTTCTCGGGCTTCTTGATCTTTCGTGGGAGTTGTCGACTGAGCGTTCGTTGGGGTTTGGGATGACGAGATACTGAATGGATTGCTCGGGTTCGTTTGGGTCCCGAAAGGGTTCGTGTTACTGGAAGAGAACGGATTTGCGGCAGCTAATGAGGCTTCTCCGCTGGAGGCCGCTCCCCCAAACAAAGCATCGCCCAGCGCTGGGCCATAATTCATTGATTTCGGTTCCGGTTCCTTTTGTTCCGGCATGGGGTCTGCCTCTAGCATATTCGTAGTTTCCTCATCGGCCCATACTCTTACTCCTCTTAGGGCTCTGATACTACCATTTTTGCGACGGCAAGAGGTCCTTCTGCAAGCGAAGATGTATAGTCGGCGGTCGTGACCAGGGAACTTCTCTGGCAATTCGGCGTTGAGCTGTAGGATGAGGACCATGAGATCTTGGCAGGCTGCGCAGCGAGCAAGAGCTGCAGACGGCAACGTTTCAGGATCTAGCCATTCCTTTCGGTCATGTCAGTCCAGTCGCAAGTCCATTGGGTGTACGAGGCAATAAATGTTGTTTTCCGTCGGCTAGAGCTAGAGAACACGTACAGGTCTGCCGCCTAACTTGCTTATCGTTTCATCTTCAGCATCTCTCGAAGCAAAACCCAGGAGGACTTTTGTCTCCGAGAATTCCCCTTCTGAGGAATCGGAATTATATGAAGTCATTTCCTACACAATAGCGCAACGTTGAATTCGCAGTTTCGGCTTTTGAAATAGCTGGCTATAATGGTGCCAGATTTGAAATATTTCTGTTATTTCTGTTATTGTTATTATTGTTGTTGTCGTCGTCGTTGTGTTTCGTTGTTTTTCGTCTGCTACTACTTTTGCGGTTTGGCAGCAAGAGGGAAAAAAAAATCTGGGGATGTCGTGGGGCCTTGCGACTGCGGGGTTACCACACCACACTTTAACAACAAAAAAAATTGCACGGATTTGCCAGGCTAACATACTTTGTATTTAATGTACGCATATAAGATTGATGTTTCCACTCATAGACGCGAAAAAAAAATATCAATTGCATGAATGAGTATCTGGAGTCAGGCTACAATTTCATTTGGCTTTAATGATAACTCGTGGTTTTTACCTGTTGCGAAAACTTTTTAGAAACTCTACAAAAACTCTATCCTGGCATAATATTTACATGTGATCATCCGGGCCGTCCATTCCAGGTCCTGGTCCCGCGGCTCGTCCCATTTGTCGAGCCTTCAACAATTCATCACACAACAGCAGATTAGACGCGATACCGGAGCTAGAGGCTATGCAGTTTCTTAGCACACGGAAAGAATCGAATACACCCTCCAGCTCGGGGTCCATGGGCTCTCCTGTTTCCAAGTTCAGACCAACTACATCACCCTCGTTAAATTCGTCTTCCATTTTCGTCACTGTGATTTGACTTGTTAGCATCGATGCTTGAGTTTGCCATAAGGCTGAACGTTTGTGATGGACCTACGAGCATCCTGGACATCATGACCAGCGTTGGCAGCTAGTGTTTTTGGTACGATAAGGAGGGCGTCAGCAAAGGCATCGACACCAAATTTGGCCTTGCCTTTGACTGAATTCTTGAAGTTGTCGCTCTTAAGGTGTCTGGCACAGGCAACCTGAAATGCGCCGGCGCCAGGGACGACGCTCTTGTCGACAATCATGTTGTAGACACTTCTCAAGCCATCTCTGACCGCATCGGTCACTTGGGAGATGGTATGCTGATTGGGTCCCTTGATCATGAGCGTCACGGACTTGGGGTCCTTGACCTCCTCGATGAACGTGTACTTTTCTTCGCCGAGAGTCTGTTCGTAAACCAGGCCAGCCCAGCCGAGCACATCGGCAGACAGATCCTCGACGCTGTTCTGAGCAATACCGCCGCAAATCAACTGCAATCGCTCCATATTGCGTCGCTTGGCTCTACGAAGGGCGAGGATGCCATTCTTGGCCAGCACGTCAAGAGATAACGGATCAATACCCTTCTGGTTGATGATAACAAAGTTCTTCTTCCCATCAGTGCCGCAAAGCTCCTTCTTCAAATCAACAATTTTTTTCAGCTTGGCGTCAATGAATCGACGCTCGCTTTCCACAAGTTTATCTCGTTGGTCAGCGCTAGAGTAGAAGAAGCTCGAGTTGACCTCGGTCTTTTCATACTCTAGGCCGACATTCATGGTCAGAATGTAGCAATTTTCGAGTCTTTTGGGCATATCAGGATGGCGAGCACCGTGGTCCAAAGCGAGACCACGAATAAGTTGCGTATCAGCCGCTGTACGATGCTGCATCTTCATGATCTCTACCATGTGCAAATCCGGTTTCGCAGGGGCCTGGTAAATGGCGAGAACCGCATCGACGATGGCGGGTGTCAACTGCTTCGCTAGTGTCGAGTTCAGTTTGGTAGCCAGAGAGGTGCGGGCGACGTTGAGGAGAAGCTCTCGATCAACCTCCTTGACGAGTTTGAAGCTGTCGAGGAACTACAGGAGAAAATAAAGAGACTGTCAGGAGCCGATACATAAAATGAGAAACTTCAAAGGAGTGTCAACTGACTTTCAAAGCCTCGCTCTTGGCAATCTCAAATCCATCGGTTATAACCCGGGGATGCAGTCCTTCTGAAATGAATCGGTCCGCCTGCTTCAGTAGCTCACCAACCAGCAGCACTACAGATGTGGTACCATCACCGCAAATATCGTCTTGGGCAGTAGCAGCACGGGCAATCATAACAGCAGTAGGATTCTGAATTTGCATTTCTCGCAGTAAAATGTTGCCGTCTTTTGTAAGTTTGACCTGTGGTAAAGGAATATCAGCTTCGTCGTTGTTCTCCCTGAGCGAAAACAGGAACCTGTCGCAGCCGTAATCGTACCTGTCCAGCTCCGTCAACGAGCCTGAGTTAAGGCAGTCAGTCGGTCGAAACATAACCATTACGAAAAGGTCTGGGAAACTATACATCTTTATTGTGCCCAAGGGGCCGAGGTTGGACTTGAGAACATCCTGTAGTCCAATACCAGCATTGATGTTGACCTTCAGAGCTTCACCCCTCCTCTAATGATAAAGTTAGTTGAACATCTCTGCAACCCACCAGAGTCAACAGAGATTCGTGGAAGGACCTTCAACTTACGCGAGACTCGGCCTTGGGATTGAGAAGCTGTGCGGCCGACATGTTGAGAATTTCCGAGCTCACTTGGAGTCTATTGATGTCGTCGTGCGTCTTCAGTCGCTAACCGTTGATCTCGCACGCAGCAGGCTGGCGGCGACCCGCACGAAGTCGTGGTGTGCTGGATTGTGGCCGCTTTTTTTCTGCCTGCGAAGCCTAGGCGGTGAGTGGCGACGGTTCAATGCTAAGCAATTCAACTATGGGATTTCACTAGCAAAGTGACGGTGATGAATCTGCACATTTGCAGTCATCGACTCCAGACGTCCCTGGCGTAACTCAACATGAGCATAGATGACAAACGACATGCTCCAGTCGTATATGTTGACTATTGCGCAGCGTCTTACAGGCATCGTCTCAACTCTATCACGTCAGGTGCTAAAATGGTCTATGCTGTATCAACCTGCACATTCTAATTGGCACACTGGCGAGAAATCATCAACATGTTTGCATAACATAAGAAGAAAACTGTCGAGACAAAATATGACCCCGCTTCTCCGAACTGAATCATTACAACCAGATGAAAAGAAACAGCGGTCAAGTTGCAGATGAATATTCGCATATGTAATAAGCATTACCAAAGCGTATCAATTTCAGAAGGCGATGCAGCAGGACCTGCCTGGCTTCCGCGTGCGAAAAGGAACGGTCGGAATTCTCTCATTTCTTGGGATCCGTTTCTTCCTTTACTTTAGTCATGCCGCAATTTAGCACAACAAGGAGAATCAAATGGACGCGTCACAGTATTTACTTCTCGTGCACCAGGTCTTGGGTCTCGGGATAGAGTAGCAGTGCGTAGGTAGATACCAATCACATGTGGAAGCCAGGTCGCCGCCACACTTCGTCTGATTTCAAGGCTTCGCAAGCAAAAGAGCATTCATTTATGTTTCGCTGAAGATCGGCTGATGATTTCTGCAGTAGCTATTTAAAAATATACTAGCCCAAACTTACACCGATCAAGGTAATCAGATCGGTTCGCCGCCACTGCCGCATGCCTTTGACCAACTGCGAAAATCATAAGCCCGCTCACCCTGCATCGAAAACCATTTCTTTTCTAAACCTAGTCCCAAATTCAAGTCCCTTCATTATTTTACATGATTAAGTCATAGAAGCGTTCGCATTAGTCCGTTATTACAATCAAAACAGGCAGCATATTAGCGAACCAGCCAACATCGCATGTGAATCCAGAGTTCCGCTCCCAGAAAGCTTATTCGTACATATTGAAGCAAATTTCCATCTTTTGAGGTACCAGAAGTTGTGCAGCAGCACGTACGAAAAGTCGCACAAAGACAGATAAAAAAGAAAGAAAATCACCTGCTGCTGAAGAACATACCATCACTGTTCGGAAACATGCTGACAGTCTCGTCAAACTCATCGTCAAATTTACTCATTAGGAGCATGTTTGAATCACGGTCCAGCTGTAATAGGCTTTCGTCGCGGCTGAATTGAAGGAGCAAGTCGTCTTGGTCGCTCATGCCCAAAGACAAAGTTCCAGCTAGGTCAGACACCCCCATCATGGCAGTGGACGACATCACGTCCAGTTCGTCGATCCCGACTGAGGAGCTGGATTGCATGTTAAAAAATTGCCCTGCGGCCGGCGATGACGATTCTGACTGCTCTGGTGGTGTGTTGTATTGGCTGTTCGTGCTCCTGGCTGGTGTCGCTGGATGTGACGGCGGTCTGTCCATGATTGCTTCTGGAGACACATATGAGTGCACGCTGACAACTGGAGACGATGTGGCTACAGGGTATTTGGCATTTCTTGGCGCAAAGACTGGCATTGGCGCCGTTGACATGGATGGCATCAGATGGGTCCCGTTGCTAGGCATGTCCAAATCCATCATGCCGTCGACCGCATTGTAGTCATCTTCTGGAGAGTTGGGTGCGGAGCTGTCAGAGTATCCAGAAAATGAAGAAACCGAACTGATGGACATGTTCTTCTTTCTTGTTCTGGCAGACTTTTCAAACCTTGATTCCATTTCGGGGCGGTTCTTCCTCGGTCGGCCCCGCTTCACGACTTTCCGCACGACTCCGTCAAATGCGCCAATGCACATTCCACGTTGACGATGTCTTGTGAGAGCATCATGACGAGCAAAACTGTTGCCACACTCACAGGGATATGGCTTGACACCGGTATGAATCTTCGCGTGCCTCTTGAGATCATGCTGGCGAACGAAACACTTCAGACATGTGGGACATTGGTACTGTCGGTCATTGAGATGCGTCTGGACGTGTGACTTGATGTTCTCCTTCCGTCCGAACTTCTTGCCACAGTCTTCAAATACGCATGTCCACTTGCCCTCGGTTGTCTCTGGGCTGAGAATATACTGCGAGATCTCTTCCAGCGTCACACCAGTATCCGTGCGAGTCTCTTCGATGACAATGTCAGCGATGCTGGCAGCACTGACAATGCTAGCAACAGACTCTGTTCGGCGATGAGGCGAGGTTTTCCTCGACGATTTCACCGACTCGTTTCGCAGAAGGGGTTGTAGGTTTGGGTTTACCCTAAAAGCAGCTTCATCGAAAAACATGTTGTCCCGCATTTCGGGTGATGCTCGCTTTGAATAGTCTGATGCGGAGTGCGAGGCATCAGATTCGTAGTACTTGGGTTCGTCGTTTCCGTCCTCCATTTCCACAAACTCGTTTTGTACGGTCTGCATGCTCATGAAGTCTGGATGCTGAGTTTGAGTATTGTGAAACTCTTCAGAAATGGTGGCAGTTCTTGGTGAAGTAGGCAAAGCTTCTGCTCGCCGTCTCATTTCTGCAAACATTGACTGCGCCTTCTGACCAGAATGATTGCTGCGAGACGGTCTTATAGTTTCCTCCATGGACTCGTCATAGCTCTCAGAGAATCTTGACAGGCGCCCTTCCTGCTTGATCGCGCGATCATGGGGGGTGTCCATTGGCGTAGGGGGTAAATAGTCTGGCACGAGAGTTTAGCAAGATGTAAGATGAGTATTCCCATCAGTTTTCGTCGCTTACTATTTCCATTTTGATTTAAAGGTGTGGTAGGCCTGTGAGGACCTTCTGTACCTATATTCTCGAACTTGCTCACGCGCTCCATGATGCCATGACTGATTCTCCTCAAGGTCCGTCGGGAGTCGGCCTCGTCGCCTATAAACCAAGCCTGACCATCAGAGCTGTCTGGGAAATTCATGAAGGTAGGTGTTGACAGAGCGTTGTCGTGAGAATACAGGTCAAAGTTTTTGGTCTCAGCCATATTGTTGGCGAAGTTGTCGTGGTTCTTCTGTATCAAAATGTTCCAATGGCTACCATCGTAGGGGAACTGTACAGGCACGTCGTCGAAGCATGATGTGCCAAAGCGCTGTGATTGAGGAGTACCATGCGGCGACATTAAGAAGTTTTCACCATCCTCCGATGCCATGGAGGCGTAGTGAAGGTGCTGGGGGCCCGGGCGTGCTTGATTGCGTTGCTGCTGCGCTTCTTGCAGGATGTGATGCTGCGAAGTATTTGCTAATCCTGTCATGTTAGTATCAGTTCTTACCTTGTTGATCGCCTGCTGTGCCGTATGTTGCATCATCTGATTCCGCCTGGTATCCAGACTAAGCCCACGGCGGTGAGCCATGGCTTGTCGTCTGTTGTCGGCGTTCGGCAACTGCGAGATAGTCATGCCTTCGAAAGCAGAGGGTGTCGAATTCTGGCGGCGATGCTGCCTCTGCGTGGCATGAATATTCGTGGGCGTATTGGACAGCATGTTGATTTGCAAGGGAGTCCGGATGATGGAAGTTGTCGTCGGTTGAGAACCGTTTAGGTCCGAAACTGGATATCGTGTCAGCAACATTCAGGTATTTCTGATACCTGTTGTCAATGCATCACGGTTTTACCTCACGCAGCGCAAGCACAGAGCGCCGGGCTAAGAAGTGTTGTTGTGCTCAGTCGAATGCGACTGTGGCACAGATTCTTTGTTCTTGAACTTATAAAAGAAGCCTTATATAGGCTGCGGAGTGTCTCAACGAGAAAGATTGAGGTCGCTTGAGATTCTCAACTTGCAAATGTAAGATTTTTTCTCAAAACTGATCCTTTTTTCAATTCTCACTTGAAGCTGTATATGGCGTAACGATGAAGTTATGTGAATTGGACTATAGACGCAGATATGAATGGACGAGTTCACATGGGCCTTGGTCAGTGTGATGATCCTGGTCATTGTTGACTTGGTCACCAGGGCAACGACGCCGGCCACATCACGTCACACGTCACCACGGCGCCCGATGACACAGTACAGCCAAAGCGTCTCACAGATATGATCTCTGTTTTGGTTCACCGTGTGTACTAATGACATGCGAGATGATCTCGACTCTTAGCCGGAGTGTATTATCGATTGAAGACATCATTGGCATAAATGCTTCCACTATGCGTTTTGAGTTGTTCGAGCGTGGGCAAGACTGATCCGATGGTCTGATTTTATTCAATACACCTGTTGTATACAATACGCTGGCGGTTCAGTCCAAGTTCGAGGTCATGTTGCCAGTGAGGTTTATCTTGTTTCATTTCGATATCTCGAATTGCGTACGTGCAAGTGTTCGCTGCATCCCTCGGTGTCAGGGTGAGACAGCCAGTAGTGATTTTTTTTTTTTTTGGTTGCCAGGGCATGGCATACGGATATGCTAGAGCAAGAACGACTCAACTCTGTTGAAGACTGGGCCGCTGTATGATGTGAAGTGCGTTGGTATTAGACATTCTGGTCCGCTCAGTGCTGTCTTTGGCTATGTATGAATCGGCAGCATCTGCGCCGATGACGGCTCAGCGGAAACTCTGTAGGCACCAACTGAAGAGGTCTGACATTTTAGACTCTGTGCTACAGCCACCATGACGCCTCCGTTGACCTCGGGAGCAAGATGAAGTGCAGCGAAATGGTCATGACGGTTTCAAGAGCTGTTGGTCCATGCAACAAGTCAGGTACCAATGTAGCAAAGTGAGGGAGTAGCTTCCGTTCTTTTCATGAGGTGGCAGAGTGCAGGTGGAGTGTCAAGAGTGGTCCTCCATCAGTATCCGACCAATACACGCATTAGAAACCTCCGCAGCCCCTGTCACCGGGACAACGTGGGGCCTTCTGCCGGACAACAGTGCACACATTGTCTTCTCTTCTCCTTTAGTCTCCTTCCAAATCCCGGCGTCCCCGTCCGAGCGACTTGGCTACCCGTGTTTTCTGTTCGGCTCTAGCTGTTCCGGCGACTGTCACGTCTTTTCTCCCCGTCGATCTCGTCCACAGTCGTTTTCGCAGTCCTCATTTTGCGCAGGCTCAATAGTGACCGTCGCTCATAATGTCGGGCAACACCATGAGGGGGACGACGTCCCATCGTAATCAGGGCAGAGGAACTATCCCCTTTAACACCAACAGTCCAGTCAACTCAAATATTCCCCGCCCAGTTTTGGATCCTCAACCCAATGAGTCGAGTTCATCTGTCAGTGCTAGTAGACAGAAGCAATCCAAACGTGATGAGGTACGTGCATTTCGAAAGGCGTTCAGTCAACAAGAGCTACGCCTTCACGCTGCAGCTCAGTAACGGCGATATGGCATATAGCTTTGAGGGTGCGAGTGATGTAATGCTGACATCATTTTCCTCCAGGCTATTCGAAGAAAGATGGAGAACGATCTCTCCAAAAAGAAGCATCTTACGAACCGAGCCAGACATACACGGAAAGCCCCCCCTGGCACTGTGTTAGCCCTGAAGCCTAGTCCTGCGCTACAAATAAAGCCCAACACGACCGTATCAGAAGCAGCTCAGCTCATGGCTGCGAAACGAGAAGATTGTGTTTTAGTGACCGATGACGACGAGCGAATCGCCGGCATTTTTACCGCCAAGGATATTGCTTTCCGTGTAGTGGGAGCTGGACAGAAGGCCGCCAATGTCACCATCGCTGAGATCATGACGAAGAATCCGCTCTGCGCTCGTACTGATACTAGCGCAACTGATGCATTGGATTTGATGGTTCGTAAGGGATTTCGTCATTTGCCAGTTATGGATGAGAACCAAGACATCTCTGGTGTTCTTGATATCACGAAGTGCTTCTATGATGCCATGGAGAAGCTCGAGCGAGCCTATTCTTCTTCAAGGAAGCTTTACGACGCCTTGGAAGGTGTTCACTCTGAACTTGGCTCTACCCAACCACAGCAAATCATTCAATATGTTGAAGCCTTGCGATCTAAAATGTCTGGTCCAACCTTGGAGTCAGTTTTGAACGGCATCCCACCAACCACAGTCAGCGTAAGAACGTCAGTCAAAGAAGCTGCAGCAATGATGAAGGAGAACCACACCACCGCTGTATTGGTCCAAGATGCCGGTGCTATTACTGGCATCTTCACTAGCAAGGACGTGGTCTTACGTGTCATTGCCCCTGGACTTGATCCTGCAAATTGCAGCGTCGTCCGTGTTATGACCCCCCACCCTGACTTTGCACCTATGGACATGACCATTCAAGCTGCTCTCCGTAAAATGCATGGTTAGTGAAACCTCCGAACCCCTTCAACGCAATCCATGGTTCAGACACTGATACCTCATCAGATGGACACTATTTGAATCTTCCTGTTATGAACGGTGAAGGAGAGATTGTCGGCATGGTTGACGTACTCAAACTCACATACGCGACTCTTGAGCAAATCAACACAATGTCGAGTGGAGATGGTGAAGGTCCGGCTTGGAACAAATTCTGGCTCTCAATTGACCACGAGACAGAGTCTATGATGTCGGGTGAAGGAAGCCACAGTCATCACCATACCAATCTTGGTTCGCGTATAATGTCTCCTGATGTGAATAGGGATCGGATCGGAGACAGTTTGGCTCCTGGAGATTCTGCTTCTCATGTTGGTGTCGAATCACCACCCCCCTCTATGGCGCCAGAGATTCCCGAGCAGAATCCTGCTGATGTTCCGTTTGCGTTTAAATTCAAGGCTCCTTCGGGCCGAGTCCACCGCCTGCAAGTCGTCGCGTCACAAGGCATGGAGGCGCTTATAGCAGCAGTCGCTGACAAGCTCGGCAACGAAGTTGAATCAATTGGAGGCGCCCCCAGTGTGGATGATGGCAAGATGAGTTGCTCTGGGTTCGCGTTGAGCTACATGGACGACGAGGGTGACACCGTATCCATCACCACAAATAACGACTTGCTCGAGGCGATCGTGCTTGCCCGTCACGGCCATCGTGAGAAAGTCGATCTGTTCGTCCACGACCCCGAGAAGCCACCTGTTGCCGCACACCCTGCAATCGAGACAGCGGTGATTTGTACTCCCCCAAAATCGACCGCGGCTGGTCTACGTGAACGTCACAGAGCTTACGACAACGATGAAGACGAGGACGAGATTGAGGAAGAAGACCAAGACCACGCACCAAATCGGCGTCCGCGGAGATTGAAGACTGCTGCTAGTCAAGGTCAGCTTATTGCTGGAGTTTCCAACGACCTGTTGCTACCTGGTGCTATTATTACTCTTGCCGTGGTCATTGTGGGTGTTTTCACGATAGCAAGGGCTACAAGCAAATAAAAGCAGCTCCATCATGTCATTATAATACTATCAGAGCGACCAGGTCGGCAACGTGCAACCGTCAACATATAGTGAATACTGTCAAGTTTTGTTTTTTTCCTCTGATACACTTGCTTTTAGTTAGTAATTCGTTAGGTATTGAGTTGTTTTTTTTCCTGTGTTGTTACACGCAGATATATTGAGGCATGTTTTTGAAAAGGGAATCTTTAAATAGCACCTCTCTTTGATGATTAGACACAACTACTACTAGAAGTTTTCTATTACTAGAGAGCCTAGAAGAAAAATATATAATAACATAAAATAACAAATATAAGATCTAAAAAATCATTTTTCCTCAGTAGATATTATGTTTTAAATGGACACAAATTGTGGTTCATAACAGTCATTAATAAAAAACTATTCTAGACTAGCTATATTATATAATAAAGGGATTTAAATTAGTATGTTAAATAATGATTTAAATCTTATGGTCTACATAGTCATTTGAGCTTAGTTGTAGGCTGATGTACATTCATAAAAACTATTCCAAATTGAAGATAAATAAATAGAATTTGGTCGGCGTGCTAAGTCATCATAAGAGGGTTGCTATTTAATAGCTTCTTTCGAAATCCACATTCGTTCGGCACGTCATCCTTCAATCGGGACGGAAAAACGAACAGGCGGTCCCCTTTCTGGTTTGTTACACCCACTCCACCAGCGACCTCTGTCAATGGCTAACTCTTAAATTTTGATAAAGGGTACCGGTTCACACGATCTGAGAAAGCCAGAGAATTCTGAGCTGTCACGCATCAACGAGATGATGACGAGCAATGCTTTCGTGAGGCATGGTGAGTTTTAGAATACCACTTCAAAACATTGCATACCTGACATAATCGAAAAAGGCTGTGCACTGGCACCTCCCATATCGAGATCCGCGCTCCGATTAATGTCGACTGAAGCAAACCACAAACAAGATGCAACTGTGCCGTCGTGGCCTTCGTCGCCAGCGCCGAGCGCTCCACCCAGAATTGCATCCGCAGCTTCATCCAAGAAGAGGAAACAGAAACTTGTGCAAGATTTCATTATGAGCCTTGGGTCCGATTCTGCTCAGGAACACCAGGGAGCTTGTTGGACAAAACCACATATGATTGGACATACCGGACCCGTGCTTACACCTGCACAACAATTCGCAGAATTTCAGCGGATTCAAAAAAAGACCCGAAGTATTGGATCGGAGGTAAAGAAGCGCTATACCCCTACCGAATTGATTAGCAACCCCCCCGGGCCACAAGATGTATCATTGGAGCTGTTGTTAGCATCACAAGCACACATGGGCCATAACACGTCGTTGTGGAACCCAGCCAATTCTCGATATATATATGGTGTTCGGCAAGGCATTCACATCATTTCGCTGGAGACTATTGCGGCGCATCTCCGACGTGCCGCGCGGGTTGTGGAGGAAGTGGCTTATAGAGGTGGTGTCACTCTCTTCGTTGGTACTCGAAAAGGGCAGATGGAGATTGTTACCAGAGCGGCTGAGCTGGCTGGTGCATGCCATCTCTTCACGAAATGGACCCCTGGATCAATCACCAACCGAGATGTCATTCTGAAATCGCAGGCGACCAAGGTCGTGGATCACTTAGATGGCGAGCTGGACGGCTTCGACATGTATAAGGGTATGGCCAGACCTCTTCTACCGGATCTAGTAGTTTGTTTGAATCCTCTCGAGAACTATACTCTACTCTATGAGTGCGGGCTCAAGAATATTCCTACGATTGGTGTTATTGATACCAATGTCGATCCTTCTTGGGTCACATATACTATACCCGCGAATGATGACAGGTTCGTCTTCTTTATTTCTTGTTCGAAGTAGCCACCATTCAGAAAGCGTTGCTAATGCCATGGACGTTTTAGTTTGCGAGCCATGGCAGTCGTTGCCGGTGTTCTAGGCAAGGCTGGCCAGAGGGGCAAGGAGCGACGCTTGCAAGATGCATCCCGCGGCCGCGTGCCCTGGAGGACGTCGCCGGAGTTGACGAAACATATTTCGAAGGAAGTCCAGGCTGCTATTTCTAAGCGGAAGGAAGTTATGGGCAGAACGCAGTCGAATGTACAAGGCTTCACGGAAGAGGAAGAGAAACTATTACGGCTCAGAAACAGCGAGGTGGAACTCAAGGTTACTGAGGACGAGATGATCAACATGATGGGCGAGGGGGCATTGAACGACGCCAGAGTTGCCCCGGTCACGGCAGAAGATGTGCCTTTGAGTCTCGAGCGGCAGCAGGAAAGCACGGAGAAGCGACTTGCAGACATTGAGTCGCGACTGCAGCAAGTTTCTCAGCAGACCACGCATATCGAGCTGGCACTGGGTGAGAAGAACACGGACGGAGCGTAATAAGTGTGGACATGTTGGGAAGTGCATGTAGGATGGATGTATCACAGGCCGCATCAGACCTAGCGAGTAACCTGGCTGTACTATAGTAATACCCGATTTCATTGGTTGGTGGTCTCGCGGCCGGAAAAACCCGATGCCGCGGGCTCCAGCTTCGCGGCGCACAAAGGCCTAATGCTGGCTCAACTGACGATGCGAGGCGGGCCGTAAATATCACCCTGTGCAGCGCCTCTCCCCGGGCAGTCGACCTCACGCCGAACATTTCAGCACACCTGGATCCAGTGTTCCACAGCCCGGGTCTCATTGCATGCCGGTGTCGCCGTCTCGCGGGATTCATCGCGGAGTGGTGTGCTGCGTGCTCCCGGCGTGGAAGCCGCCTCAGCGGTTTTGCTGCCGCCCGTTGCGTCTGTTGTGCTGATTGCATTTTGGTGCGGTTGTTGACGGTCGCCAACGCCCTCATCTCCAGCGTCACCAGGGGTTGCGCAATCTCAGCCGGCTCGGCCGTCGTGTCCGCGGTCTCAGCTGCTACATCTGCTCCATCTGCTCCATCTACGTCACTCACGAGCATGGCTACCCCGTGTACATAGAACTCCGGCTCCGAAGACATAACGCAAGCATCGATCGAAGCAAACGCACTGGGCTCTATGATAAAGCGGCTCCCAAGCACGCGGCACAGACACAACAGAAGCGGCCTGCCCTGCATAATTCGAGCTCGCAGGTCGAGTCGGATCCCGCCGATCCACCCAACATGCCGGCGGTCATGGACGATCCGACCGGCCCCACAATCCATCGGGTCTCAGGTCAGCCTCCATTCCCCGATCCGAACAGCCTGGGACTGCCCGCCGATATTGTTCCCCGGCAGGTGACATTGCGAGACCGTCAAACCATCGCGACGATTGTCCCTTTTGCGTCGAGGCATCAGTTGCCTGGCTCGTTGCTGCTTTACCTGTGCGATCAGCTGAATCGGGAAATCGAGGGCGGCGATACCTATCCCATGACGGACCTCTTCACCATGGATGCCTTTGCCGACTACTGGTTCCAGACGTTTGCAGCAGTCATGCTGTTGGGCAATGTCGATAGTGCAGAACATGTCATGGTGGAGAAGGATTGGGCAAAGGAATGCCTGGGAAGTTTCTTGATAAAGCCAAACTATCCAGGCCGCAGTAGCCACATCTGCAATGCCAGTTTTATCACAACGGATGCCTCGCGTAATCGTGGAGTAGGCCGGCTCATGGGTGAGGCATATATAGACTGGGCGCCGCGGCTAGGGTACACATACAGTGTTTTCAACCTTGTGTACGAGACAAATGTGGCTTCGTGTCGCATCTGGGACGCCTTGGGCTTCAAGCGTATTGGTCGCATAAAGGGCTGTGGTAACCTGCGGAGCCACCCCGATCGACTCGTTGATGCAATTATCTACGGACGAGACTTGGCCCCAGGAGGAAGCGAGGAGCTCGTCAGCGAAGAACGCTTTGATAAGATCCGCTTCTATTTGAAATACGGTAAATACCCCAACGGCGCAGACCGCGCTGAAAAGAGCCGGCTGCGCAGTGCCGCGACTCACTACAAGCTCCTTGAGGGGGACAAACTGATGCTAAAGGACAAGGAGGTCATCTCCGATCCAGCTCGACAATACGAGATAGCCCGCAACGTACATGTTATTCACCACGGAGGTATTAACAAAACCACGGCCACCATCGCAGAAAAGTATCATTGGAGCCGGATTAAAGAAACTGTTAGCGACGTCACTCGCGCCTGCACTGAATGCAAGGAGCTAGGGAAAACCCCCAACCATGGAAGCAGCCGTAGGACGGCGGCGACGTTCATGTCGATAGCGCTCAACAACACGGACCATCATCAGCAAGTGCCGTCCCTGCATCACCAGCAACCATCACCTCTCCTCCGCGACGACATGGCTACGCAGCGTGTTCTCGCTCTTCAACAAAACTCTACACACCTCATGATCTCACAGTCTCCTCCCGGCAGCACCTCTGATACAGATTCCTACGCCAACCCAGCCGCAATATCCACTGCCACCCCCTCTCACACGACTCTACCGAGCAACGATGCGCAGAGCTCCAACGAAATGGTCCATCAGTCGCACTCTGACGACTACCACCACAATCACCTGCTTCAGAATCATTCTTCTGCTGCCCACGAGTCTGCCTATGAACCTATTGACCCCCATATTATCAGTCGCCGCCATCAGCCGGACGATGTAGTCTTTGATCAGTATCACCCTCATGCTGATCTCCAAGCATTACTCAACGCGACCGAGGACATTCCCTCGCAAGATTCCGATGCAGCGGCAGCGGCCGCCGCCGCTGTGGACCGAGATCTGGAAATGCTCATTGAGCATGATGCGGGGGATAACGTTGACGGGTTAGACGGTGAAGACGCTGTAAAAGGGACTGAGCATCGAAAGAGTGGTTTATATGCCGTGGAATTCGGGGACACAGAGTAGGTAGATATTTGGAATCTTTTAACGCATTTATTCTACAATCATCAGCAAAAAGAATTTTTGCGCTTAACACTCGCAAGACGCAGTGTTCCAAACATTCAGTGGAGGACGTACTTCAACTCGTGAATCTATCTTCTTGGTTTTTTTAAAAAAAAAAGAGGTGGGGGGGGGGGGGGGGGGGGGGGGCTGGTTCGGTTCTCCTGTGACGGTGGTCTTGATTCTTGACTCTGCCAGCTAATGGCTCTGTAAGGGGAAAAAAAAGTAAAAAAAAAAAAAAAGGACAAAAGTAACGAACTGAGGCTGCCATGTGACTGGACTTCTAATTTAAAGGAGGGTTGGACTTCAAAATTTAGTCAGTTGAGGTGATATCCTAATTATTATGCAGATTTTGAACATTCCTAGGCATGTATTAACTCAGTCAACCGAGGTTATCATCCATCAGCCATTTAATAAATATCTAGCATGCCTGCCTGACCTTTCTGCCTTCATATCTTTTCTTTTTGTATGTTCTTGCGCTTGGGTCACACATGCCTCCACCTCCCTTTTCTCTTGCAATGCTGCATTGGCCTTCTACCGTCGAGGCATGCCCCGACCCCGACCACGAATTGCTCGCTGTGCCGCACCTGGAGGAAGCTGCCCCGGTGCTTGTGGCTTCGCACTCTCTTCGTTCCTGATCGTCTCATCCACACCCAAGATCAAGCAGCTTGCTTCGGTAGCAGCTTGCAGGGCATTGACTTTGATCAAGGCGGGCTCCCAGACAAATTTCTCCACCATGTCGGCGACGCTCTCGCTCTTAAAGTCTACACCAGCCCACGTACTGCCTTTGCGGTGCTCTACGCGTAGTTTGTTAAGAATGTCGGTGGCATCGAAGCCAGCGTTATCGCAGAGCTGTCGGGGAATGATTTCCAAGGCCTTTGCAAAAGCTTTGATAACAGCTTGCTGCTTGTTGGTAATAGTCTTGTCAGCGAAGCGGTGCAAGTATGCTGAAACCTCCATCTCAACTGCACCGCCGCCGCCCACAATCATATGATTTTTCATGGCTCGCTTGACAATCATGATGGCATCGTGCAAGGACCGCTCGACCTCGGCAATAAACTGCTCTGCTCCGCCACGCAGCACTAATGTACAGGTCTTGGCCTCGGGACACTCTTCGAAAAAGTTGAAACGTTCACCACCGATCTGACGTTCTTCAAACCTACCACATGTTCCCAAGTGCTCGGGAAGAATGTCTGAACACGTCGACTGGACGGTCGCACCAGTAGCCTGAACGACGCGATCCAAATCTTCCGAAGTCACGCGACCGGCGCAAAAGATATCTCGGTCGGCGAAATACTGCGTGGCCAGGTCTCCGATCGGCAACTTGCTGAGGACGACCTTGGCACCTGTCTTGTGCAAAGCCTCAAGTTTCTTGTAGATAATTTGCCACTCAGCATCGACAATAGCCTGATATTCTGATACTTGTTCGACACGGACCTCGGCATTATCTTTCTCGGCCTTGAGTTCCAGCTCGACGTTGAGGCATACAATCTTGGGCTCCTTGAATGACTTGGGTTGTTGCTCGAATCCGGCATATGAAAACGTTTTCTTGAAGGCAACGCCGTTGACAAACCGCGATTCCGTAAGCGATCCACCAGGAATTTTCTTGATACCGATCAGTTTCTCGTTCAAGTCGTCTTGATCAAGAGACATAACGGCATCAACGACCACTATCGACCTTATTTTAGCACTTATCTTGTACTGATCAAGAGGGTCAGGCATGCCAGCTTACTCTCCGTGAAGAACTCTGTGTTTCGCTTTATCAGTTTGCTAGTCATAGCGGTGGCAGCCAATTTCTTCAACGTATCGCGCCTATTTCCTTCGTTCGTGCTGATGGCGATCTCTTTGATCTTGTTGACAGCCAGCTGAGATGCCCTCCTCAGACCCTTGATGATGAGCTGAGCGCTAACACCTTGCTCGACGTGATCTTTGACCTCCTTCAATATCTCACCAGCAAGCACAACAACGGACGTTGTACCATCGCCGACTTCTGCATCTTGTGATCGAGCAATATCTACGAGGATTCTGGCGGCGGGGTGCACGATGTCCAGTAGCTATCGATGTATGATATTAGCCCGAGAACTTGTATAACGCTCCTTGAAATAATCCTTTTGGAACGCCGGGAGCTCGTCGAACCTTCATGACAGTAGCGCCGTCGTTCGTGATAGTTTGCTTGCCATTTTCGTCTACCATCAATAAATCCCCACCAAAGGGACCTAGCGTTGACTTGATGGTGGCCTGGACGGCAAGACAAGCGTTGATATTAGAAATGATTTGACCTTTGCCCTGAGAAGTGTCGGTCCCTTTAGAAAAAGATTGTTGCAATTAGCGACGAAGCGACTCTACAGCAATATGTCGTCGGCTCGACTCGTTTCGCGCAACATCCATGTTACGAAACAACGAGGGAGTATGCAGCGGGGCAGCTCACCTTCTTTAAGGACGATGATGGTCGGGGTCTGGCCTCCGAATGACATATTGAATGAGATGTGAAAGGGATCGACCGCCCTAAGCTCGACAAGGTGGTTAAGCTGTATTGTGGTGATAGCCGTAACCCACGAATTGTGGCAACGTTTTCGACAATGGAAGTCGTGTAAATTGCAAATGTACTGGCGTGCTAGTTTCGTTGAATCTCCTATCTAAAAAAAAATGTTGCTGCCTTCAACGGAGTGGGAAGTGCACGAGCCAACCAGACTTGGCAATTGACATGGTGCGCACACGCCAGAGTTCCATGATTGGTTTTCTGCCGCATTTGACCGCGCGGCTACAGATAACATAGGCTGCGTTTATCGGGCATCAGTCTCTGCCTAAATAGTATTAATTTTATAGCTAGGTTTATTAGGTTTCTAGTATTGGTCTCTTACCTAATTTAGTAATAAGGAGAAAAAGACTCTACTCTAAGCCTACTATATTTATAATAATTCTATATATATAAGTAGTAATTAGAATATCTTATTTTCCTAAAATAAAATACCTTATTACAAATAAATTCCCTTTAAATTCCCCTATAATTCTATTATAACTATAACACTAATATAGTAGTAAATTGACTATAAAATATAAGCTATGATATATAAATAATAGTCTTAACTACCTTACTTTATCAGTTATAATTCTATTTACTATAGTCTAGACTAATCATAGCTAGACTCTTAGATCAATCGTCCCCACTATTACGGTCGCGGTTAGTCACGCTTCAGCGCGTAACAGTATTACGCCGTGCACCTACAGGACTGTAGCTAGCCATTGTATGAGGCCCTCACAGCAAGATGGGGTAAGAAGTGATGTGGCCGCACAAATGGAATCATTTGGGCGCATGAATAGCCACTCTTCCCCCCGTGACGCTGCGCACTGTTGCAGTTACATATAACCAGGGCTAAGTCAGTTACGTGGGGCTATGTTCAGTCCTTTTGCGGAGTGATCCTCTGACGATCGCGTGAATAGCGCTCACCACTCGAATGCCGAATGGAACTCCTCCTACAGTGCACCCCTTGAATGATCTGACAACTCTACTTGCAGGGGGCCTGGCCGGAGACTTTATGCCAATCAGACTTAGGCCGGTTAAACACCCCTACTAATTCTTTTAGCCGGGATTACGTGTGCTAGATTGCTAGGTAGTGGAGGGGGCAGGGGAGCGTAGGAGCGCGGCGGAGCCTGTAGAGTTGTTAGATCATTCAAGGGGTAGATTGTATATGCAGACCTGAAGATGCTAGGCTGGCTCTCACGGCATTGGTCTGACTCCTTACCGCCTTTATATCTAATGCAGCTTTGCTGCAGTCATCCGCTGAGTGCTACTCATCGCTGGCCGTAACTCGTGCCAAGTCCATCACTGTCTCTCTCAACTGGAGCCTTGGTGAGGGGAATGACGCTGCGCTTCTTATCGCGTAGCAATGAGATGGTATGATTTGCATGTACGTGCTTTCCTTCCGTAACAGTTTCCAATTCTTATTTATACCGTCCTCTTTGTCCCAAATGCATTTTCAGATCTACAGAAAAGTCCAGTCTTGACTCTCCACCCTCACTTTTTTGAAACTTCAAAAAAAAAAAAGAAAAAAAGAAGAAGAAAAAACTATACATTATTCATCATTCGCCATGACGTCCCGCAACGCCGAAGAAGAAACCTCGCAGTTCTATGACATTGGTAGGCTCGGAAAAAAGAGCAATTGACACAAGCGGGAGTAGTCCAGTTGATTTCTGAGAGGATAACTAGAGTCGACTGACACAACGGACTCATAGTCATCGTGGGGGCGGGTCCTGCTGGGCTAATGCTGTCGACTTGTTTGGCCAGATGGGGTTACCGCATCAAGCACATCGATAATCGGCCAGAGCCCACCCGCACGGGTCGGGCTGACGGAATACAGCCACGATCGCTAGACCTATTTCGAAACATGGGACTCAAAGCTGGAATAATGGCTCACACGCCAGCACGTGTGTATGAAGTCGCGTTTTGGAAGCCGGATAAGTTTAAGCGTGGGATTATTCGGACTGGAACGTGGGCCAGTTGTCCGAGTTTCATAGACGCACGACATCCCTTCACAACCACTTTACATCAAGGTCACATTGAGAGAGTCTTTATTAATGATCTCGAATCAAATGGTGTTCAGATTCAAAGACCCTGGACCCTACAAGCATTCCATTCCGACGAGGACGGCAATCCTGATTATCCGCTGCACGTCAAATTAAAGCACGTTGGTGGAGCGGAATGTGAGAATGTTAGAGCAAAATATCTGTTTGGGGGCGATGGCGCAAGGTCGTTTGTTCGACAGCAGCTCGACATCCAGATGAAATACATCGATCCTATTGAGCATTTCTGGGGCGTTTTGGACGGTGTGGTCAAGACAGACTTTCCTGACATCAAAGTCTGTGACGCTGACTATCTCTAATTGCTTTTGCCCGGATGCTGACGGCACGGATTTAGATGAAATGCACTATTCACAGTCAACATGGGTCAATCATGGTCATCCCTAGGGAGGACAACATGGTTAGACTGTACATTCAAATCGCGTCTTCGACTGCACCCCACTCATATGACCGAAAAGCCACAACACAGCGGCAAGTTCGAGAAATAGCCAAGCAAATTCTACATCCATATACTATTGAATGGGAGCGAGTTGCATGGTATTCGGTGTACCCAATTAGCCAAGGGATAGCTGACAGATACAGTCTGGATTTACGAGTGTTTATTGGTGGAGATGCGTGTCATACCCATAGCGTAAGTGAAGCATGCACGTGAATCCAATGGCCGCTATACATACATACATATGCATTACTGACGAAATCTGCTTTTACGGGGCTTTATACACAGCCTAAAGCGGGCCAAGGCATGAACATGGCATTTTTGGATGCACTGAATTTGGCATGGAAGATTCATGTGGTTGAGCGTGGTCTGGCCCATCGAGAACTTCTCAGGACATACGAATCAGAGAGAAAAGGTGTCGCAGAGAGTCTTCTGAACTTCGATAATCGTTATGCAAAGCTTTTTTCGCAACGGCAATCAGCCGCCAACGAAGTCGACGTCATCTCCAGTAACAGCTCAAATGAAGACAGCATTGAGAAGGACGATGAGTTCATCAAGACTTTCAAGGAGTCTTGCGAATTTACTAGCGGTCACGGGATGTCCTATGGACCGAACAGTTTGAACTGGTCTCAGATGCATCCGGCAACGTCAGCCCTCATGCACCCCGAAGGGACAATACTTCGAACAGGTCACATGTTTTTAAACTCGAATGTGACAAGGGTAACAGATGCGAATGTTGTTCATCTTGAGCAAGAGGTGCCATTGAATGGTTCCTTCCGTATTTTCATTTTTGCCGGCAACCCATCCATTACCAAAACTGCACTCAGAGATCTCGCCTGTGGCCTTGGTCGCAAAGGATCATTTTATTCGTCTTACATCAGACCCGACGTCGACAAAGTCTCATATCACGAGCAACACAACCCTCATAGCTTATTTTTCACGATTTGCACGATTTTTGCTGCCCAGAGATCGGAGATCGAGATATCAAGCGAGGTTCCTGAACTGTTAGCTCGTTATCGAGATCATGTGTATGCAGATGATCGATGGGATGCCAAGTTTCCCAATGCAAAAGCATCAGCTCATGCCAAGATGGGTTTCGATCAGACGAAAGGCGCGGTAGTCGTCGTCCGCCCGGATGGCTATGTCGGTGCAGTTGTTGCCCTCGAGGAAGGCAATGGCACTATAAACGCCTTAAATGACTATTACTCAGCGTTCTGTACCAAAAAGCTGTCGAACGTGGGCTCCTCCTTGTGAGCCCTGGATTTTGAGCCGGGGTAGAAAATGCAAAAAAACTAGTGAATCTGAAGATAAGGCTTCAATTCTCATTGTTCCCGACTTTGGAAGCACAACTGGGAAGGAAGATGGAAATACGCGATTCGAATAGCAGCTTTGCAGAAAAGCATTGGCTGCTCAACAGTACAGGGGAAGCGCGAAGTGCACGACGCAAGCCTTGCAGTTTGTTTGCATTTTGAAGGAACAACCGACAGGACAATATAGTGAAAGTACTACATACCTAGCTAGCTACATAATTTACAAACTGCCGATAATGGTGTGAAGTTCGTGTTGAATCCGAACCATTGTCCAGGTGCGTGTATATCGCTCGATAGTGAACATGCCCTAATTACACTGTTGATATCACGGCGTCCCAAGGAGAAACACTTGAGTCGAATAGCATTACTCCTTGAGTCTGGTGGCGGGCCATGGCTAAAGAAAAAAGACATACCCAGGTGTGGGGCTGCTATGCCATGCGGGACACTTGGAGAAGCGCTCCCGAGGTTCTGCCAGCCCTGAAGTTCCTGAAACCTCCACTGGAGCTCAGCGACGTTGCATCGCCAACCATCTCCAATAGCGTCTCTTCAGTAGGTTCGGAGCCTTCATGCTAGCGGTCGCTCATCCAACGGCACCTTCCCTACTTGATGCCATGATTTTCTTCTTTGACTAAACCACGTCGAGGTTTCCTTCGTATCATGCACGCGTCCTCACGAGCCTGACTGGAATCCACTTTCCAAACAAAAGACGCGTCTCCCATTGTTCTGTGCTCATCTCTTTCTTTCCCCTCTCATCGGCATCTGCCAATTCGCGAAACAACTACAGTAAGATCAATCAGTCTCTCGTCTTCTCTTGAACCCACTTGGGATTTTCGGTTTTATTCAGATTGCACAATTCGCACCTTGCCAAACCTGCCTCCGCACGCAAGACTGTCAGTTGCGTTGCAGGCAAGCTTCCTCACTTCCATCGCTTCTCGCATCTTCTGCGGCTACTTTGGTAATTGCCATCATCAATCAAAGATGACTCCTCGTCCCATCGGTTGGCTTTTCTCTTTTTCCGTCCTTCCTTCCCTAGCTTTGAAACGTTTGCTGCGCTCCACTCAAGGAACATTGGATGCTGTCTTGGGCAGTCGCGAAGTCGACAGCCTGGTCTCTTCTAGTGGCGAGGTCCCATACTTGAGCTCAGAAATTCTTGAAACCGGAAGTTCTGGTGATGCTACAGACCGCAATCATGATGCCAACCGAGACTTGGCATCCGCCACTGTCAACGGGGGCGATGCGGTCGGTTCGACCCCAGGGACTCTGGTTTCTCGAAAATCTGACCCCTCTCAAGATGTCACTGGAGCTCGCCCGGTCAATGACATCGAGGCTCGGGGACCTCGGACACGCCCTTTTCATGTTCCACATACCTTCAAGGCCAGTGGCCACCAAATAAAATGCGCTAACCGACCACGCAACCCCAGACGCCCTTGGCTCCCTCGTTTTCCAAACATCAGAAGCCGACCACGTACTCGGCCATGCAACATACCATCTGAAGAGCCGAGTCAACGGCCAAGATCGAGAACTTTTCCGAAGCAACCTTTTCTTATCGATACAATATATCCAAGGCTTTGTAGGTCCGACCCAAGGCAAATCGAGATTGAAAACGCCTTGCGCTCCTTGCGTCTGCGACGAGAAGTACCTTCAAGCCCAACACGCTACACACCCCTTCGGCCTGTCCCAAATAATGCGCCTCTTTTTGTTGAGATCAATGCGATTTGCACGAAAAAGCGCCACGCAGAAGATTCCGAGATTGATTTGGTTGCTGCATTGCACTCTGCTCCCGACCAGAACCTCTTATCTCACGTCACCATATCTCACAGCCCAATTACCCCAAATTCCGAGCTTGAGTATCAAGCCAAATATCAGGTGTGTAAGATGTCGCCTTTTCACGTATTACAGGAAAGACTGACGGCTATTTGTAGCAACACATGTTCGACTTGCAGCCTGTGTCCAGGGGCATCACTGGAATGATGTCCAATATTTTCTCAACGCTGTCAGATCTTGGGGATAGGTTCCGTCGTTATCGTACGTCAATGCTCTCTCTTACCATACCTGGGCCTTCCCCAGTGCTTCTCAAACGAGAAATAGTATGTTGACTTGCTCAACCTTACCACAGTGTACAATCAACCTTACACTGTTTCTGAAACAAGGTCATATACCGCTGTCCGTTTGTCAAGGGGGCTTCATGTCGCCTCTAAACGACGCAAAATCGCATCGGCCGAATCCGAGTTTGAGTGGTTGGATCGTGATGGGCTCAATCTGCTTGTCTCGCGATACCATCACTTACGAGACTGTTTTCAAAGAACCTACATTATTGTGCAACAATGTCCATCACGCGCACAAATAAACAACATTCTCAGGCCGCTTTTTTCAGTTTTGGCAGACGACAACGACAATTTCCGAAAACTTGAGGCTGGGGTGGATGGATATGATCTATCTGCCTCGTACTTGCTTCTTTGCGAGCGAATGTTCGCTTTCTTAGATGGCGTGTATGAGATCAGCACCTTCATCAAACTCAAGGACAAACATGCAATAGTCCCTCGAACCTTTCAATATGCTATCGGCAACGAAACTCTCCAAACAGTCATTCGTACCAAGAATTTTACATCGGCTCCTGATCTGGTACCCGTCCTGCGTCGCATTCTGGACGAGGGCGGCGATGCCTTGAATGACTATCCTCTACCTGTTGACATCATAGGGTATGTTACCTTGGACATGGCAGCCGTGGAACAAAACATCATGATTCCCAGCTACATCAGACACAACTACTTTCATCAAAAATTGATTGAAGAGTTCTTACCCCCGAATTTGAAGTCCAAGTCATTCGATAGTATCCCGGGAACTTATCCCCAGGGGCCAACTAGAGTATTAGCGTCAACCAAGGTGACCAGAGACAGCGAGGTTGACAGGACCACAACACCATGTGCAGAGTCACCATCGACTCCACCACCACGCATAGCAAAGGCAGATCGGACCAAATGTGGGTATCTGAAAGCGAGCATTCTTGCCGCCGAAACATCTGAACTCACATCCTTGGGCTTCAGAGCCAAGTTCCATGGTGGGGATGACACTTACAAACCCATAAAGGATTCATATATCACTGATTTTGTGGCAAAGCGACCCCTCAAAGACCATGAGATTCGGTCTGTGAGGTCCATTTTGAAAGATCGCAAGGCGCCCAAGCGTCTGACAATGCGACTTGCTCCAAAGTCCGTACGCTTTACCGAAAGTACTCTATCCCCGAGACAACGAACTCACTTGGGCCTGGATGTCCCCCGATCATGTTCTGGTGATGAACAATCAGTCGAGTTTGATCTTTCAAATGGTGATGAACTCGTTCAGAAAGGTGCAGCCGAAATAGCGTTTCAGGTTGACCTCGGTATCCAAGAGGTCGAGTCTTCGCGCTTGAGACAAAATATCGATGGCCTGAAATTCATTTTCCCGAGGAGCAGACCGGCGCAGCTTCAGGAGCGTGAAGATGAGATAGATCCATCTGCTGCAATCGATAAAATTTTGTCTCTTCCTTCGATTCAGACACTTGCCATCAGCGATGACATAAAGGCAGGTATTGCACTGAAGAAAGAAAGAGTGGCCCAAAAAGCCGCTGAAGAAGCTGAGAGACGGGCTGAAGAGCGCGTTCGGAAGGAACGCGAGGAGAGGCTCGCCAGATCTGGTGGTCTACGCATGCCAGATCAGCCACTTGTCTCACCTCTTAGCTCCAATTGGCTATCTCGAGCACAAGCGACTCTGCGTGCAAGTGCCTCGACTACCTTGGCCACCACGGCAGAAGGTGTTGAATTGAGGCGGCACGACTTCGCCAAGGTTGTCACACCAACTGAATGGCTCAATGACGAAATTGTTAATGGGTCTCTCAACTGGCTCGATCAATTCATCAACATGGCTGCGGGCATCAAGGATACCAAAAAAAGCACACGCAAGTGTCTCGCCATGTCATCTTTCTTTTTCAAGCGTCTTCAGGAACAAGGTGTCACTCGAACTCAGAGAACACTCCGTCGATATGGAGTGGAGAAGAAAAACCTGCTCGACCTCGATACAATTTTGCTCCCGATTTGCGAGCACTCGCATTGGACCCTCATCGTCGTTCGACCGAGCAAGAGAACTATAGCACACATGGATTCTCTGAATGCCAGGGGATCGCAGCATTACATCGAGTTGAGTCTCGCGTGGCTGAAGGACATGATGGAAGAGAAATATGTCGCCAGCGAATGGAGAGTTGTGCTGCATGAGGCCCCCAAACAAACGAATGGGTATGATTGCGGTGTGCACACTGTCACAAATGGCATGTGTGTTGCGTTGGGCCTCAATCCGATCGACAGCTACACCGCAAAAGACATGCCACGCCAGCGACTCAGAATTGCATCCATGCTATTGAATGGAGGCTTCAAGGGAGACTTCGATCTTCGTCTTTATTAGGTCATTAACCGCATACCGAAACTCCGGTCAGCACCAGGCAATGCACGCCCTGCTTGCGGAGACGTAAGCTTACTCATCGAAGATTTTTGTTTTGTTTTGTTTTGCTTTATTTTTGTACTTCTTTGTTTTTGCTTCTGGTTTTTGGTCATGTTCATTGTTTCGAGGTTCTGCATTAGCACGGCGCGGATTCAAGTTTTTTTTCGTTAAGCAGTCGACTAACAAAAGTCGAAGATGAGGGCTGCGTCGCTTAGTTGGATAACAGTGGCTCGTGACATTCATCAGGGTTGGGCTTGTAATTAACAGTTTTGTTTTAGAAAGAGTGCGGAGGTATCTGCTAAGGATTGTATACAGCATCGGGTGAAGACTAGTGGATGGAGAATTACACGCGCATGATTAGATCCTTGATCGTGGAGAAGCAAGATAGGTACATATAAGAGTAATGCCAATCGCGCGACGACTTTTTGCTATCAGCGCGACCGCCCCGCAATATATATTAAAGAAGGGTGCGTTTATCGGGCATCGCGGTCTCTGCCCAAATGGCATTAATTTATAGCTGTGCTTTGAAGGGAATAAGTAATTATTAATTCATATAAAATTACATATAAATATAAAATAAGATATATTATTATTATTATTATTAAGGTTTATAGCTTTATTTATACTATAATAAATTAGTTACTTTTAGTATACTATAACTTTATATTAGTATTAATATAGTTACTATTCTTATATCTTATATAAATATTTCTTTAATATTCTCTATTTATTAAATTTTTTATGTCTAAGCTAGTAAAAACTACTAAAGGTAGCTAGTTTTAAGAAATTACTTTATAAAAGTTATTATAGCTTATTTAAAATTAAAAGCTATATAAATATTATAGTAGTTTTAAAGTAAGTATAGGCTTATTATAATATAATAAAGGTAATTATACTTTTTATATTTAAGAATATCTTTATTATTTATTAAATATTAGTACTATAATAAGTTTACCTTAGAAATATTATAGTATTAATGTTACGCAACGCAGCGTGACTAATTGTAACTAGAATAGTAGGGACGAATTTAGTCTAATAGGCTAACTAAAATAAAGCTAAACTATAGTAAGTAAAATTAGAACTAATATAGTAAGGCAGTTAGGGACTATTATTAAAGCATTATAGCTTATACTATACTTTATAATAAATTTACTACTAAATTAATATATAATCTATAATAGAATTATAAGGGAAATTAAAAGGAAATTCTATTTATAAATAAAGTATTTTTATTTTAAAAAAAAATAAAAAAATAAGTCTTAGTTTAGTAATAAAATTAGTTCTTTATTTAATTTATATTTAATTTTAATTATAATTTTCTTACTTAATTATTATTATTATTTAAAAGATTATTATAATATTCTAAGACTTTTATTATATAATTACCTAAGAAAATATTATAATTAGACTATATTAATAGCTTTATAATAAAAGTTATATAATATTATAACTAAATAAATTATTATTTTAAAATTTATAGTAAAGTAAAAGTATTACTAAAGAAATAATAATAAAAAAATAAGTAGTGTTATAATAAATTATATAGCTTAAAGAATTATAATATTTTTATACTTATAAATATAATAAAGTACTTAAGTAATACTATAAGGATTATTAAAAGATTATCTTAGTATATAATAATATAAAAGTTAATTATTAATTAAAATAAAATTACTTTATTAATAAAAAACTTAAGAAAAAAAAAAGATTAAAAAAATGATTAAAATAAATTTATTAAAATAAATTTATTAAATAAATCTATATATTTATTAAAGATTTAAATAATTAAAAGATTTAACTAATTTAATAATTTAAAATTACTAAATAAAAAGAAACTTAAAGTTTTAAAGATTTTTATATTTATTTAGATTTAATTAAGAAGTATTTTTTATAAAAATTAAAAGTATAAAAAATACTTTAGTATTTTATAAAACTTTAAGAAAAGCTATATAGTTATATTAAATTATTAGCTATAATTATATTAAAAACTTAAGAGAAAATAATAAAATTAGCTATCTATTTCTTAAAAGCTTTATAAATATACTAAAAATATTATTATATTATTATATTAATACTCTAGATAGACTACTAGCTAGCCTAATATCTAGTACCTTAGCTACTTAAACTATATAGAAAAAACCCTAGTATAGAGAGAAAAACCTATATATTACTATAATATTTATATATTAGGGCTACTAAGGCCTTATAGTTAGTATTAATTATAAAAAAAAAGTATATTATTAGCTAAATATAGCTAGTATTATTAGAGAAATATAGTAATATTTCTTTAAAGTATAAGTAAGAATTATTTAGGCCTAAGTAGCTTAGTTAATTATTATATTATTATTATAAAGGCTTTATAGTTCTAACCTAGAGTTAGTTATAAAGTCTAGCTATAGTAATTACTATAATAGCTATATAAACTATTAATAGCTACTTAATAGTTATATATAAAAAAAGAGAGAGAGTATTATAAGAAAATTATTTTTTTTTAATAAAAACCTTTTTTTTTTATAATCTTTTTATAAATATAAGTATATTTTTAATTTCTTTTTTACTATATTATTATATTAGTTTTAGTTTAATAATATACTAAAAAATAAATAAGAAAAATTATAATATTATAAAAATTACTATAAAAAATAAATAAGTCTTAAACTAATAAAAAGAGTATAAGTATTACCTTTATATTAATTTAGTACTATTATTAATTTATTAGTAGCTTAGTTTTATATATACTTAGCTATATACTTTTTACTTTACTTATACTAAAAATATATATAAGTTATATTATAATACTTAAAGTAAAAAGCTTAGTATAAACTTATCTTAGTTTTATTACTAATTAATATAAATATTAAGGGTTTTTACTATAAGTATACTATAGCTAAAAAGCTATATTATAAAGTAAGTTAAGTTTAAGCTAGTATTATTATAGTAGCTAATTAGTATATAGCTATATAATTTATTTACTTATTAAAATAAAGTAAAAAATATTCTTAATTATTAAAATTATAAAACTATAAAAAAAATATTAATATAAGTATAATATAAAGCTAAGTTAGTATTAATATAATACTAATTTAAAGTAAAAAACTATATATAATATTACTTAAAAAGTAATAAAGTATAGAATTAATAAAACCCCTAATATAATTAAAAAATAAGTATATTATTATAAGTTTATAGTAATAATAATATAAAAATATTAGCTATTTAAACTAAAATACTACTATAGCTTATATATATTATAAATACCTAAAAAAAAATAACTATATTTTATAAATTATTTATAGTATTACTATAGTATTAATATAAAATACTAATAGTAATAGAAATTATAAATAATAAAAAGTAAAAAAACTTAATAATAATAATATTAATAAAGAAATAAAAGCTAAGTTAAAGAAAATAAAGTAAATAATAGAGTAATAATAATATTATTATAGCTATAATATAAAGCTATAAATTTATAGTTTTATTTTTATTATAATAAATTAATTACTTTTAATATTTAATTATTATTTATATAACTATTATAACCCTATATTAGTATTAATATAGTAATTACCCTTATACTTTATATAATTATTTTAATAATATTCTTTATTTATTTATTTTTTAATATATAAGCTAATAAAAACTACTAAAAATAGCTAGTTTTAAGGAACTACTTTATAAGAATTACTATAGTTTATTTAAAATTAAGTATTATATAAATATTATAATAGTCTTAAAGTAAAAATAGGCTTATTATAATAAAATAAAGATAGTTATACTTTTTATATTTAAGGATAATATAGTAGTAATCTTTATTATTAGCTTAGTATTAGTACTAAAATAAGTTTATTTTAAAGATATTATAGTAATAAAAATAGAAATTTAAGCTAATATACTTAGTATATAACTAAGTAAGGGTAAAGGACTTATACTTACTTAAGCTTAAATAAAGTTTAATAATTTTAGCTATAATAATAAAATTTAGCTTATACTTAGCTACTATATAATTATAGTAATTATAATATATATATACCTTAGTCTTATTTTTATACTATTTATTTTTTTATTTTAAAGCTAAAGCTTATATAAGTAATTATTTATTTAAAGGTTTAAAAGGTTAATTAAAAAATAATATATAGTTAAAGAAGTTATTATATTAAAATAGGTATTTATAGTAGCTATATAAGTATTAATAAAGGTAAGCTATTATTACTATATAAGTACTATAAATTCTTTTTATTATTTTATTTAATTTAATTTTTTTATAAAAAATAAGTAAATAAAAATTAAGATATAAATTAATAAAGGCTATAGCTACTTTAGTTTTAAATAGGGTTTATAATATAGCCTTCAAGGTATTAGAAATAATATAAAGACTTTTTAATTATTTTAAGATAAATACCTTAATAATACTATATACTTATTTTTTAAAGGCTATAAAAGTATAGTATAATTCTATATTATATATAATAATAATTTAAATAATTTATATATAAAAAAGCTTAGAGTTTTAAAAAAAATAACTTTATATTAATATTACTAGTATTATAAAGGTAAAGTATTATTACCTTAGCTTTAACTTAACTTACTTTTAATATACTTATTAGTATAGCTTATAGTATATTTAAACCTTAAAGAAGTATATAAACTAAACTAATTATATTATAATAATACTAAGTTAAACTAAGATTATAATAGCTATATATTATTTTATAAAGTATATTAGTTTACTTTTTTAAAGATAAAACTTAAAATTTAACTTTTAAAACTATTTTTAATAAATACCTTATACTATTTTAATTTATTATTATATCTTTTTTACTATATAGCTATATATAAGGATATTAATATTATTAGAGAATTTAAGAATAAGTATAGAGTATACTATAATAAGCTTTTTATATAGTAATATAATATATAAAAAAAAGAATAAAGAATATAAATAATCTTTATAAAACTTTTATAGTAATAAATAAAGCCTTTATTATTTAATTATAAAAAAAGGTATTTTATATAATTAATAATAAAGGTATAAATTTATACTATTATTTAAATAAGTATATAAACGTTAAGTATAATATAAATAAGTTATTATTAATAAACTATATTAATAATAGCTAATATATTTAGCTAAAGTAATAAAGTAATATTACTATAATACTATACTATATATATAGCTTTTATAAGTATACTAAGTATAATTTTAATAAAATAATTAACTTAGTTATTTATTTATATATTTAATAGTATATTTCTCTTTTTAATTATATTAATAAGCTATATTATTATTACTATTTTAAGTACTTCTTTAACTATATTAAGAAGAGAAATAAGCTATTATACTTCTATATATTACTATTTTTTTAAAGTTTTATTTAGTTTATAAAGAATAACTACCTTAGCTTACTAAAATAAGTCTAAGTAATAATTAATATAGTAATATATATTAAAAAAGTAAGTAAAAATAATAGCTAAAAGTTTATTATAAGCTTTAAGGAATTTAATAAAAAGTTTATTAAAGCTTAGTACTTTTTAGCTAAAAAGACTCTTAATAATACTTTAAATTTTATTAGTATTAAAGTAGTTTTTTAGTAAGAATATTATAGTTTCAAGCTAATTAAAGGTATTATTAAAAATATTATTAGTTTAGGCTTAAAATTATAAAAAGAAGTATTTTATTAAGGTAGTTACCTTATTAATATAGCTATAGCTTATAGTTATAATAAGGCCTTTTTCTTTAAAAAAAAGTAAAATATATTATTATTTTAGTAATAATTTACTATAAAGCTAAGCTTAGTACTTAAGTTTTTAAAGATTACTATATTTTATTATTATAGTATTAAGAGTAGCTTATTATATACTTTAGTATTTATTATAAATAACTTAGGCTTAGGTTTTCTTTCTTTTAATAATAATATATTAGTTTTTATTTATATAAAATACTTATTATTAATACTATACTTTTTTTACTTTAAGAATTACTTCTTTTATATATTAATTTTACTATAAGTTTTATTTAAAGCTACTTTAAAGCTACCTTAGTATTATAAGCTTTATAATAATATAAAGTTTACTTATAAGCTACTTTATATAGTTTTTAATTTTACTTAAAATACTTAGAGAAATATAAATAATATTTAGTTAAAATTAGTATATAGCCTTAATAATAATAAAGTAATCTTTTATAAATAATTAATTAAAGTAAGCTATATAGTTAAGCCTAAAGTACTTACTAAAGCTAATATAAATTAGCTATAGTATATAGTTTAACCTTATAATAAAAAGGCTACTTAAAAACTTAATAAGTATATTTATAGTTATTTATATATAGTTAATTATACTACTTTTATAGCCTTATAAATACTAAGTAACTTTACTTTAAAAAGTTATAATACTAAGCTACTACTACTTTATTATTATAAATAATAAATTACTTTTTATTAAGGTATATTTATACTAATTCTATAGTAAATAATACTAATTAAAGTTTCTAATAAAAATACTATTTTTCTATACTAATATTATTATAAACTTAGTAAAAGATATAGTTTAGTTAGGTTTATATAAAGAAAAGTAAATAAAGTATATATTAAATTTAATAATATTTACTATATATTTATTAGTACTAAACTAGGTTAACTATAATATAGGTTTATATTAATAGTTAATATATATAGCTATATAGCTACTCTATATTATAAGTTAAAATTTACTAAAACTAGAGTTAAAAGGCTAGCTTTTAAAAAGACTAAGCTTTTAAATTACTATTATATTAGTCTTAAGCTAGAATTCTAATACTATATATATAAAATAGGTTTTTTACTATATATTTTAGTATATAATTTTAAAAAAAAAATAAGAGAAAAAATAGAGATATTAAAATATTATATTAACTATATATTTTAGCTATATTATTTATATAATAAATAATTTACTATACTTTTTTAATATAATACTTAAAACTAATTTAGCTAATTTATTATATTTAGTTAAAAGTAGTTTAAAACTTTATTATATACTATATATAGTATAAATTTAATATAGCTACTTATTATAAAGCTTTTTTAGCTAGTAAGTTAGTAATATATACTTTATATAAAGCTATACTTATTAGTATTAATATTTATTAATATTATTATATTTACTATACTTATACTTTAGCTATAATATACTATTAAAGTATAGAGTAAATAAATATAATAATTATTTTTCTATAACTTTTAAGTAATTCTAAGTTAATTTTACATTACTATTATTATTATTATACTCTAGATAGGCTACTAACTAGCCTAATATCTAGTACCTTAGCTACTTAAACTATATAGGAAAAACCCTAGTATAGGGGGGAAAACCTATATACTACTATAGTATTTATATACTAAGGCTACTAAGGCCTTATAGTTAGTATTAATTATAAGAAAAGGTATACTACTAGCTAAATATAGCTAGTATTATTAGAGAAGTATAGTAATATTTTCTTAGGGTATAAGTAAGGATTATTTAGGCTTAAGTAGCTTAGTTAATTACTATATTACTATTATAAAGGCCTTATAGTTCTAACCTAAAGTTAGGTATAAGGTCTAGCTATAGTAACTATTATAATAGCTATATAAACTATTAATAGCTACTTAGTAATTATATAGAAAGAAAGGGGGTAGGAGTATTATAAAAAAGTTATTTTCTCTTAGTAAAAACTTCTTTTTTTTTTCTTTTTTATAACCTTTTTATAAATATAAGTATACTTTTAATTCTCTCTTTACTATATTATTATATTAGCTTTAGTTTAATAGTATATTAAAGAATAAATAAGAAAATTATAATACTATAAAAATTACTATAAAAAATAAATAAGTCTTAGGCTAATAAAAAAGGTATAAGTACTATTTCTATATTAATTTAATACTATTATTAATTTATTAATAGCTTAATTTTATATATACTTAGCTATATACTTCTTACTTTACTTATACTAAGGATATATATAAGTTATACTATAATACTTAAGGTAAGAAGCTTAATATAGACTTACTTTAATTTTATTACTAATTAATATAAGTATTAAGGGTTTTTACTATAAGTATATTATAGTAAAAAAGCTATATTATAAAATAAGTTAAGTCTAAGTTAGTATTACTATAATAGCTAATTAGTATATAGCTATATAATTTATTTATCTATTAAAATAAAGTAAAAAATATTCTTAATTACTAGAATTATAAAGCTATAAAGAAAGATATTAATATAAGTATAATATAGAACTAAGTTAGTATTAATATAGTATTAATTTAAAGTAAGAAACTATATATAATACTACTTAAAAGGTAGTAAAGTATAGAATTAATAAAACCTTTAGTATAATTAAAAAAGTAAGTATATTATTATAGATTTATAGTAATAGTAATATAGAAATATTAGCTATTTAAACTAAGATACTATTATAGCTTATATATATTATAAATACCTTAAAGAAAAATAACTAAATTTTATAAATTACTTATAGTATTACTATAGTATTAATATAAAATACTAATAATAATATAAGTTATAAATAGTAAAGAGTAAAAAAACTTAATAATAATAATATTAATAAAAAAATAAAGGCTAAGTTAAAGAAAGTAAAGTAAATAATAAAATAGTAATAGTATTACTATAGCTATAATATAAAGCTATAGGTTTATAGTTTTATTTTTATTATAATAAATTAATTACTTTTAATACTTAATTATTATTTATATAACTATTATAACCTTATATTAATATTAATATAGTAACTACCTTTATATCTTATATAATTATTTCTATAATATTCTTTACTTATTTAGTTTTTAGTATATAAATTAATAAAAACTACTAAAAATAGCTAGTTTTAAGAAACTACTTTATAAGGGTTAGTATAGTTTATTTAGAATTAAATACTATATAAATATTATAATAGTTCTAAAGTAAAAATAAGCTTATTATAATAAAATAAAGGTAGTTATACTTTTTATATTTAAGAATAATATAGTAATAGTTTTTATTATTAGCTTAATACTAATACTATAGTAAGTTTACCTTAGGGATATTATAGTAATAAAAATAGGAATTTAGGCTAATATACTTAGTATATAACTAGGTAAGGGTAGAGAACTTATACTTACTTAGGCCTATATAGAGTTTAATAATCTTAGCTATAGTAGTAAAATTTAGCTTATACTTAGCTACTATATAATTATAGTAATTATAATATATATATACTTTAGTTCTATTTTAATACTATTTATCTTTTTATTTTAAAGCTAAGGCTTATATAGGTAATTATTTATTTAAAGGTTTAGAGGGTTAGTTTAGAAATAATATATAGTTAAAATAGTTATTATATTAGAATAGGTATTTATAGTAGCTATATAAATATTAATAAAAATAAGCTACTATTACTATATAAATACTATAGATTTTTTTTACTATTTTATTTAACTTAATTCTTTTATAAAAAATAAGTAAATAAAAATTAAAATATAAGTTAATAAAAGCTATAGCTATTTTAGTCTTAAGTAGAGTCTATAATATAGCCTTAAAGGCATTAGTAATAATATAAAGACTCTTTAATTATTTTATAATAAATACCTTTATAATACTATATATTTACTTTTTAAAGGCTATAAAAGTATAGTATAATTCTATATTATATATAATAATAGTTTAAATAACCTATATATAAAGAAGCTTAGAGTTTTAAAAAAAGTAACTCTATATTAATACTACTAATATTATAAGAGTAAAGCACTACTATTTTAGCTTTAACTTAACTTACTTTTAGTATACTTATTAGTATAGCTTATAATATACCTAAACTCTAAGAAAGTATATAAACTAAACTAGCTATATTATAATAATGCTAAGTTAAACTAAAGTTATAATAGCTATATACTATTATATAAAGTATATTAGCTTACTTTTTTAAAGGTAAAACTTAAAACCTAACTTTTAGAATTATTTTTAATAAATACTTTATATTACCTTAAGTTATTACTATATCTCTTTTACTATATAGCTATATATAAGTATATTAGTATTATTAAAGAATTTAAGAATAAGTATAAAGTATACTATAATAAGCTTTTTATATAATAGTATAATATATAAAAGGAAAAGAATAAGAAATATAAGTAACCCCTATAAAACCCCTATAGTAATAAATAAGGCCTTTATTATTAAAAAAAAGGTATACTATATAATTAGTAGTAAAGGTATAGATCTATGCTACTATCTAAGTAAATATACTAGCTTTAAGTATAATATAAATAAATTATTAGTAATAAACTATATTAAAAATAGCTAATTGTATTTAATACGCTAACTGTCTAAGCAATTTATGCTTAGCTATATCTAGACCCTCTGCTCCTAAATTTTATCTAGTTAAGGAAAACCTTATTAGGTTACTAATTAGCTAGCTAGCTAGCTAATTAGTTAGTTGCTTAATAGGATAAAAAACCTTACTAAATATATATATTTTAACTGCTTTAAGCCCCGCTTTTCTTCTTATAAAATCCGGTTTTTCTTTAATTACCCTATACTCTATATATCCTAATAATAACCCTTCTATTCCTTACTTTTATTCTAATTCTATCTATTTTTTCTAGTAATTATAGCTATAAACTAGCTTTATAACCTAAGAGCTAGGGGGTAGTTCTACTTATTTATAGTGTAAAAGTAGCTAATTTATATTACTTAATAAGTAAAGAAAAGTAAGGGAACTAGACTTACTTTTTCCTTACTTATTAAGCACTAATTAGCTAGAAAGAGTCCCACTTTAGCCTCTTTTTAGCTAATTAGAGTCTAGTTTTTCTTAGTGTGCTCTACGCAATACACTAAGAAAAACTATGCCCTATATAGGAATTAAACCTACTACCCCCAAAAGGGTTACCATAGCGCATAACTAATGCGCTATAGGGTTTAAAAATAGTTAATATATTTAGCTAAAGTAGTAAAGTAATACTACTATAGTGCTATACTATATATATAGCCTCTATAAATATACTAAGTATAACCTTAGTAAAATAATTTACTTAGTTACTTATTTATATATTTAGTAATATATTTCTCTCTTTAATTATACTAATAAGCTATATTATTACTATTATTTTAAATACTTTTTTAACTATATTAAGAAAAGAAATAGGCTATTTTACTTCTATATATTACTATTTTTCTAGAGTTTTACTTAGTTTATAAAGAATAACTACCTTAGCTTACTAAAATAAGCTTAAGTAATAACTAATATAGTAATATATATTAAAAAAGTAAGTAAAAGTATTAGCTAAAGGTTTATTATAGGTTTTAAGAAATTTAGTAAAAAGTTTATTAAGGCTTAGTACTTTTTAGCTAAAAAGGCCTTTAATAATACTTTAAATTTTATTAATATTAAAGTAGTTTTTTAATAGAAATACTATAGTATTAAGCTAGTAAAAAGTATTATTTAAAATATTATTAATTTAAGCCTAAAATAATAAAAAAAAGTATTTTATTGAAATAGCTACCTTATTAATATAGCTATAGCTTATAATTATAATAAAGCCTTTTTCTTTAAAAAAAGGTAAAATATACTACTATTTTAGTAATAATTTACTATAAAACTAAGCTTAATGCTTAAGTTTTTAAAGATTATTATATTTAGTTATTATAATATTAAAAGTAATTTATTATATACTTTAGTATTTATTATAAATAACTTAGGCTTAGGTTTTCTTTATTTTAATAGTAATATACTAGTTTTTATTTATATAAAATACTTATTATTAATACTATATTCTTTTTACTTTAAAAACTATTTCTTTTATATATTAATTTTACTATAGGTTTTACTTAAAGCTATCTTTAAGCTACCTTAAAACTATAAGCTTTATAATAATATAAAGTTTATTTATAAGCTATATTATATAGTTCTTAATTTTACTTAAAGTACTTAAAAAATATAAATAGTATTTAGTTAAAATTAGTTTATAGCTTTAATAGTAATAAGGTAGTTCTTTATAAATAATTAGTTAAAGTAAGCTATATAATTTAGCCTAAAGTACTTACTAAAGCTAATATAAATTAGCTATAGTATATAGTTTAATTTTATAATAAAAAGGCTATTTAGAAACTTAATAAGTATATTTATAATTACTTATATATAATTAATTATACTACTTTTATAGCTTTATAAATACTAAGTAACTTTACCTTAAGAAGTAGTAATACTAAGCTATTACTACTTTACTATTATAAATAATAAATTACTTCTTATTAAGGTATATTTATATTAATTCTATAGTAAATAATACTAATTAAAGTTCTTAATAAAAATACTATTTTTCTATATTAATATTATTATAAACTTAATAAAGGGTATTATTTAGTTAGGTTTATATAAAGAAAAGTAAATAAAGTATATATTAAATTTAGTAATACTTACTATATACTAATTAGTACTAAACTAAGTTAACTATAATATAGGTCTATATTAATAGTTAATATATATAGCTATATAGCTACTTTATATTATAAGTTAAAATTTACTAAAACTAAGGTTAAAAGGCTAGCCTTTAAAGAGGCTAGGCTTTTAAATTACTATTATATTATTTTTAAGCTAGAATTTTAGTGCTATATATATAAGATAGGTTTTTTACTATATATTCTAGTATATAACCTTAATTATATATATTAAATAGTTTATTAAATTAAGCTTAATATATTTAATTTTAAGGTAAAAGTAATATAATAATTAAGATATATCTTTATAGCTTTATAAGAATATTATATAAATTCTAATTAAAAGTCTAGGAATTAGTTTTAAAAGTAACTAATATACTTTTATAATAAAGCCTTTTTAAATAGTATATTACTAGCTTTATATTTATAATTATAGCTATAGCTACTTACTTTATATTATTTATTTATTTTAAAGAAAAAGAAGGTAATAAATACCTAAGGCTAGCCTAAGTATATAGCTTTTATATAATTCTATTAATTATTAGCTATACTATAGCTTTTTAACTAAGCTAGGTATAACTCTAAGTAGTTAATATAGTATTTTTATACTAAGCTTATAAGGGCTAAATATAAGGATTCCCTATTTTTATAATATTTAGCTATATAGTAACTATAATATAATACTATATTATAATATATAGCTATATAGCTAAACTTAAAGCATTTATAGTACTAATAAAGATAAAGAGTATTATTATAAGGCTTAGCTTTAAATATCTTAGCCTTATAAATAATACTAATATAGTATAGCTTATTAGCTATATTAACTCTATTAATACTAATAATTAGGGGTACTTAAGTAAAGGTATTATAAAGCTTTTATATTATAATCTTTATAAAGCTAGTATTATTTACTATAATAATATTTTAAAGAATAGCTTTAATAGCTTAGTTTTATATATAGTAAATAAAAAAGCCTTTAATAATAATACTAAAGATATAGTAATTTAGTATTACTTTTAGCCTAAAAATAGCTTAAATTTAAGTAGTATTTTTAATATAAGGTTTAGCTATATTTCTAAAGATAATTATAATATTATTATTATAAAGGTACTTTATAGCTATAATAATATTAAATTCTATAGCTTAGTTAATAGTATTAATAATTTCTTTAAAGAAGTAGCTTTAAGCTACTTTTATTATAATATTATTTTTAACTATAGTTTTATAGTAAACTTTAAGTAATATTACTATAGTAATAATATAGCTAAAGATAAGAGTTATTAAAATAGTTTTCTTTATTATAATAATAGCCTAGCTTAGTACTAAGTTATTACTAATAAAAAGTACTTTTTTAATAATATACTTAACTATTTTTTTAAGATTTCTTATAGTAATTAGTTTATTAAGTAATAATTAAAAAAAAGGTAAAAGGGAAAATAAAAGCACTAAGGTATTATATTAGCTATATATTTTAGCTATATTATTTATATAAAGAATAATTTATTATACTTTCTTTAGTATAGTATTTAAGATTAATTTAGCTAATTTTTTATATTTAGTTTATAAGTAGTTTAGAACTTTATTATATATTATATATAGTATAAAGTTAATATAGCTATTTATTATAAAGCCTTCTTAGCTAATAAGTAAGTAGTATATACTTTATATAAGGCTATACTTACTAATATTAATATTTATTAGTATTACTATATTTACTATACTTATACTCTAGCTATAATATACTATTAAAGTATAAGGTAAATAGATATAATAATTATTTTTCTATAACTTTTAAGCGATTCTAAGTTAATTCTACGTTGCTATAGCAGTGTAGGCAAATTCGCGAAAAGTTTAATCTTTAATTATAATTTATATTATTATTATTACTTTAAAAATCTTCCTTATAATACTTAAAAGTAATATAAAGTATTAAGCTTTAATATATTATATCTTAGCTAGTAACTTCCCTAGCTTATAAAGTATAATAACCTTTACTTCTTAAAATAAAGCTAAATAATATTTAACTTAATAGTATATATTAAATAAGTAAGTAAGTATTTATATAAATAATTTATTATATACTTTAAGAAATCCTACTAAAAGCTTATTAAGTTTAGATACTTTTAAGCTTACTATATATTTTATAATATTATAGATTTTATCTTTAATAAACTTAATAAATACTAGAAATAATATAATATTAAAATAATACTTTAGGTTATTTAAAAGGTTATTTATTCTAGCTATTAATATAAAAAAGAAGTATTTAGTAAAAATAAAAGCCTTTTTTAAGTAAGTAATAGTAGCTATTTATTAATTACCTTTACTATAAAGTAAGTTTAAAACTAATTAATATTTAAAGAAAAGCTTACTATAAAGTTATACTTATTATTTAAGTTTTTAAAGGCTATTTTAGCTTATTAAGGCATTTATTATTACTTATTACTATAAACTATATTATTTTTTATTTACTACTTAATTATAAGTTATTATTATAATAATAATAAGGTTTTAATTATAGTTAGTTTATTATTTTTACTATTATTATTCTACTTTCTTTACTATTTAAATAGCTTTATAAATTTTTTTATTTTATTATAATTATACTTTAAGTTTACTTTAGGGCTATTTTAAAGCTATTTAATTAGTAATATTCTATAGTTTCTATATTAACTAGCTTATAAACTTATTTATTTAAGTTATATTTTAAAGGAAATTTACTATAATATTAGTATAAAACTATAACTTAGCCTTAGTAATAATAAGGTTAGTATTTATATTTTTTTAAGTATAATATAATAAGGTTTCTTAGAGTTTCTTTTTAGTCTTAATTTAAATTAGCTATAAAATATAGTTAAATCTATTAATATTAAGTTTACCTTAGTAGCTAATAGTAAGGTTTATAAAGGCTTATATATAATTTATAGTACTATCCCTCTTACCTTATTACTATTATATTATTATTATTATTATTATTATTATTATTATTATTATTATTATTATTATTATTATTATTATTATTATTATTATTATTATTATTATTATTATTATTATTATT